>LPNX010931033.1:0-136888 GCA_001517045.1 Pseudotsuga menziesii | reverse complement strand
TGTGAAGAAGTTTGCCGGTGGAGATAAGTTGTATTTTCACTATTTTTCTGTCCTGTACATTGCTGAAGAAATTAATTAAAACTCTCCTCTCTGACTGGTTTACCCGTGGGGGTTTTTCCAGGGCTGATTAGCCAAAAATCTCTGAGTAAATTTTTATGGTGTGCATGCATTTGTTTTCAGCCTGTTAGTAATTTTTACTGTGTGTTTAAAATTGTTCGGCAAAATTTTTAAGTAGTTTCAAGCCTATGCAAAACCGGCTGAAGTGAAAAACACAAATTGTTCATTTAAACCAGCAAACAGTAAATCTCAGTTTTTTCAACAGTTACTCTGTAGAAATTGTATCAGGCTTTGCTTTGAATTTTTAATAAGAATTTCGACTTTGGAGGTCTATGAGCTCTTTGCATATGGTATACATTTCATGGTTGAGGTAACATTGCTTCTAACCCTTTGCTTTTAAATACTTTGAATGAGATCAATTTTATTTTGTTAAAGCTCAAGAGGGCCACTGTTGGCACGGTAGGGTAGTCATTTGATGTTTCAAGTTGATTATTTATGCAAAGTAAATTAGAATCTTGAGGAACATGAGTAGTCAGTAATACCTAGTGTTGATCCTGATTTAATTCTCTTAGCATACTTTCATATGATTTGTTCTCACTGAAACAACATCTGGAAGTGCTCTTCCGGTCCGCCACGCTGCCTACCCAATCTAAATCTGTGAATCCAATCAATCTGATCCCATCCGATCTCCTGTAGTCCAGACCATACTCCATTGTCCCTGCAAGGTATCTCAACACATGTTTTGCAACTACCCAGTGCACCCTCTTAGGCTCCACCATGAACTGACTAAGAGTGTTCACCGCAAACACAAATCTGGCCTGGAGTTAACCAAATACATCAAAGAACCAATGAGTTGACGATATAGTGTAGGATCCACCAACTCTCCCTCATAAGCATGAAGTTTCTTCCAGTTGGTGACCATCGGTGTAGACATCGGTCTGCAATCCTCCATCTGAAATCTCCTCAGAATATCAACTGCATACTTTCCCTATCCCAGGAAAATATGTCCAGGCTCCTACCAAACCTCCGATCCCAAAACATAGTGCATCAACCCAATGTCTGCCATCTTGTACTCTTAAGCAAGATCTTTATTACAAGCTGCAATAGGTCTCTCTCCTCCTATGATAAATAAGCCATCCACATACAACAGAAGAATGAGCGGATCATCTCCAACCATGATGAAATAGAGATTCGAATCTGCCTCACTCTTCTGAAAACCCATCCGCTACAAGTAAGAGTCAATCATGGAGTACCAAGCTCTAGGAGCTTGCTTCAGCCCACACAAGGCTTTTTTCAGCCTGCAAACATGAGACTCTCTACCATGAATCTCAAAGCACTGAGGCTGCTCAACATAAACCTCCTCGTGTATAATTCCATTGAGAAATGTGGTCTTCACATCCATCTGATGGATTTTTCAACCCATTTCCGCAGCAATGGAAATCAATGCCCTGATAGAAGTATAACGAGCAACCGGTGCAAAGGTCTCATCATAATCAACTCCCTCAACCTATGAGAACCCCCGCGCCACAAACCGAGCCTTGTACTTCTCCACACTAGCATCTACAGCATGTTTTAGCTTGTAAAGCCAAAAGGAAGTCACCACTAACTTGCCCTCGGGTCTCGAAACTATCTCCCAAACATCATTCTTCATGATGGAATGGTACTCTTCCATCATGGCATCTCTCCAAACATGATGCTGAGAGACCTCCTCAAAAGTAGAAGGCTCCGAATCACGAAGAATAGCCACTAATGCCATACCCAATCTGTCTGGCATCTGAATAGCCCTCACTAGCTCCCTGGAAGTCCCAAACTCATGTGCTTCCTTCAAGGTGTCTCGAAGACACTTAGGCTTCTTCTTCCCCGTAGATTGCTCCCACACTGGTCTATCCTCATCTGATGAACTACCAGAAGTAGAAACCCTAGTAACCTGTGAACCCGAAGCTGGTGTACCAACAACTGTTGGACCCTATGATCCTGAAGCTCTATACGGTGATCCTGGAACCTGAGACCCAAAACCTGTCCCCAAAGATCCTACTGACTGAACAACTAAAACTAGAGAACCTGTGCCTATACTGTGTGGTCCAGTAACCCCGAAAACCTGTGAACCTGTCTACTGCACTGAAGGTACCTGTGAAACTACCTGAGGTGTGGGAACCGACTGCTCTCCCTACTCTGACTCTCTAGACTTCCTAAAGGCCCGCTCCTTCGAAGTCTCATCATACCTCACAAAGACACCTCTCTGCTATGGGCTCAAACTTTGTCCTCTTCTCAAAAGGGACATGTGAATAAGTCAGGCAGCCAAATATCCTAAAATGACTCACCTCAGGCTTCTTGCCTGTGAAACTCTCCTCAGGTGTCTTGTTCCCCCCGGCATGATGGGGACTCCTGCTCTGAAAATAAATAACCGTACTGCATGCCTCTACCCAAAGGAAGAAAGGAAGTGACTAATCATGTAGCATAGCTCTAGCTGCTCCAACAATAGATCTATTCTTCCTTTCTACCACTCCATTCTGCTCAGGAGTGTATGGAACTATCAACTGTCTCCTAATGCCCTCCTATCTGCAATACCCATCGAACTCCTTGGAGGTATACTCACCCCCATTATCCGATCTGAGAGCATGTATATTCCTCCTCATCTGGTTCTCCACAAGAGCTTTGAACTCTTGGAACCTCTGCAAGACCTCCTCAGATTTCTTGCTCTTCAGGAAGTAGATCCAAGTCTTCCTGGAATGGTCATCGATGAAAGTCACATAATACTCAAACCCTCTCAGAGAAACAACTGACATAGGTCCACACAAGTCAGAATGTATCAAGTCAAGAACCCCTGTTGACCTGCTATCACTGCTCGCAAAAGCAGTCTTGGTGTACTTTCCCAAAGCACACCCTCCGCATACCTCATTGTGCTTTGTGCTGAACTCTAGCAAACCTGTAACCATATACCTCAACATACGCAAAAAAGCTGGATGATGCAGATGAGCCATCCTCCTATGCCACAACTAACAAAGCTCGTTGCTGCTGCTATGTGCCAAAGCATGCTGAGGCTGAAACGAGAGCTTGTATAGTTTCCCACATCTGACTCCAATGGTGTAGGAAGCAGATGGTCCTGCAGTCTTGGAAAACACACGCACATGTCCATCTATGAAGGACACTCCAAGACCCCAATCTTAGATCATGGAAACTAAGATCAAGTTCTTCTTTGGCCTAGGTACATATAGTACATCTCTCAAAATCATGGAACTCATGGACTCCCTCTAAAAGTAATGGTCCCATGCCCAACTGCTCTGACAACTTTGTCATCTCCCAACACTACCTCCATATCAATCTCTGCCTGTGAAACCTCGGAGAACATCTCTCGAGCACTTGGCATGTGGCTCAAAGCTCCACTATCAATATACCACGTGCTGGTGGTGGATGCACTCAAAGAATGACCTGTCAACAAGGAATACTCCCTTTCACTATCAACATCTGCACTGGTGATGATGTATGCTCTCGCTCTATCAACATGTCCAGTGCATAGAGAAAACTCTCTCTCAAATCTCGCTGTAAAATCCTCAACCTCTGCAGAAGTTGTTGTCTGCTGCTGCATCTTCTTATTCTATGGACACTGCCCAGCATAGTTCCCCATCTTCTGACAAGCAAAGCACTTCACAGTGCTTAAATCCTTCTTCTACCCCTCCTGCTACTTGGCCCCAGCCTTCTTGGGACCCTTCTTGAACTTCTTCTTACCCTTTGCATTCAATGCCACATTCTCCTCATCCTCCCTACTAGTAGAAGCGCTGCCCTACACAAGACCCCTTCGAGTCTCCTCCTGAACAAAATCATCACAAATCATGTCCCATGTAGGTATGTTCTCCCTAGCCACTAGAGCCTCCACAAACACAACCTAAGGCTTTGAAACCCCATTCATAGTTGTTCGCACTAGCTCTGCATTAGCAACAACATCCCCCACTCCTGCAAGCTCATCTCTCACCTGAGAGATCCTAGTAAGGTAAGATATCACAACCTCCCCTTTGGCCATCTTGAAACTTTTCAACTTCTCCCTCAAAACCATCTTCCTATTCTCATTTGAGCTTTGAAACAAGCTGGTCAAAGCATCCCACATCTGATATGCACAGGTCTTACTCGAGATGTGAGGAATCACATGGTCTTTAACTGCATCTAGGATTATTCTTCTAGCTTTAATGTCCTTCTTATTGAAGGCAGCCAGTCCAACTGGATCAGCGGTAGCATCGAGAACAACAATAGGGTGAGCTGTAGCATTTTTTACTACCTCATCCCAAAACTCATTTTCCTCCAACACAAGCAATATCCTAGCTTTCCATGGGACAAAATTTTGAACCCCATCAAGCCTATCCTCCATCCTAAGTGCAGTTTCCATTATCTCTGCAAAGTTCAAGTTTCAACAAGGTGTTGCCCACCGACAAAAGAAATCACTGAAGTCTGAAATTTTTCACTGTGTATAAATCTGCCCTCTCTTTAAAAAGCTCTCATACCATGTAGAATTTCCAGCACTTTCCCAACCTGGTTTTCAACTTCGTTTTAACACATTGTTTAATGCCCAACACAATTTGATTACTACTGCAAATTAGATTTGTTTTTCTCATAAACAACATAGGACTGAAACACAAGAAAAGCTTCTACAACAATTTCACTAACAGAAAATAAACCACATTCAAAGATAAATTTCAGACACCGTATTTTTGGTCAAATGACCCAAGAAAAACCCCAACCTTCGAGGAAAACCTGTGAGAGAAATTTTTATTTTCAAGAAAAATTTACAG
Source organism: Pseudotsuga menziesii (assembly GCA_001517045.1). Classification (NCBI taxonomy): domain Eukaryota; kingdom Viridiplantae; phylum Streptophyta; class Pinopsida; order Pinales; family Pinaceae; genus Pseudotsuga; species Pseudotsuga menziesii. The sequence continues at coordinate 132,050 of LPNX010931033.1, read as the reverse complement.
CAATGTACAGAAAAAAAATTTCAGACCAACTTATCTCAACCGGATGAAAAATATTCTACCTTGTTTTTCGTGCCAAAAAGAAAAAAGCAAACTTGAACATTTTTCGATGTTTTGCCTCGATTTTCGTGCCGTTGTACGAACAAACCATACAAACTGTCTGGACGGACCTCGAAATCCGTGCCTGCAAACTGCCTCGAGATTCATGCCTAGGAAAAAAAATTCTCAAAATTTGTGCCCACAAATCTGCCTCGAAAACCGTGTTGTACTTTCTGCCTCAAGATCTGTATTGTTGTACAGAATCCGTACCATACAGACTGTACGAGGCAGCAATAAATGGTGTTGTACCTCGCCTCAATTTTCATTTCCACTTGTTGTACCTTCTCTCCTCAAAATGCGTGCCAAGAGAAAATTGTTGCTGCTGTTATTTTTCTCTTCTTTCTCAGAAATGGCTCTCTCTTCTCTCTCAAATGCAAAAGTGCCTCTTCACTTGGAAACTTTCCCTTTTGGTGAAAAAATTAGGTTGAATGAAAAGCAATCTAATCCTAGGGCTCAGTTTAGTCTAGATGAGTGGTTGTGATTAAAATCACTTTTCTCCACAAAAAAATTAATTTCACTCACTTTCTAAATATTTCACTTTAAGTGCACTTTTTCTCTAAAGTGCAATTAATGCTCATCTCAAGTCATTAATATAAAGTCCAAGTGACCCAAACCCCTTTTTCTTAGTGACTTAGGCAAAAGTCACTTAGGGGAACAATTCCTAGGTAAATTTCAACACCCCCTCCTCCTCTGACAAATTTGCATCAACATCCTCCTCTTCCTCCAACCATTCAAGTGCCTCGTCCATCACAAGATCCTTCGTCTCCACCCTCCATTTGTTGGCAGTGTCAATGTCATCTAATGAAATAGCATCTGAATTGGGTACTTTCTCAATTTGCTTCACAGATTGTAGTAGACATAAACCATGCCATTGAGGCGCTGAGAAAGTAACCTGCATTAGTATGAGATCCATAGTTAGGGGGTGATAAATGATGATAAATTCAAATTCAAAATTGTAATAAATTATATTTAAAATTAATAAAATTATAAAGATTATAAATTTAAATTTTCATTGTTTAACATTTCTAAATTCTAACCTTTTGCGCTTCTTGGAGTGTATCTTCTCAAGACACTCCAATTGCGCTCACACCTTGATGAGTTGCAAGTTTGACTTAGCACTCTAATGGCAAGTTTTTCCATCTCTGGGACTTTGCAACCATAGTTAGTCCACCACACATCTACAAAGAAAACAAGGAAAGACAAATTAAAAATTACAATGTATTAAATTTCTACCAAGTAAAAAAAACAAAAATGAAAGGGTAAATAATTATGAATCTAAGAGATCAAAATTTGAAAGTTTTAAACAAATTCTACCTGGCATCCTTGTGGTTCTATCCTGGACAACCATGTCATAACCAAAGGTGCCACCTGCCATCCTATAGATCTCCATCTGTCTAGAAATATCTGTGCATTCAGAGGGAGTTAACACCATCCTCTAAACACACTGGAGAAAGCCATCAATGACCCCAGCATCAAACTGAAATCCACATGCATAAGAGAACGCAGGGTTGAGGTAGAGCCCTGTTGCATGAATGGGACGATGGCGACTATTATTCCATCCTTCATCAATCACACTCCATAGTTCAGCTCGTCTTGTGAGTCCCACCTCCCCCTTGTCCTCATAGTAGCGATGGATAGCTTCCTTGGCCCTATCCATGGCCTCATACAAGTAGCCCATTGCGGGCTTTTCACCATCAACCAAACAAAGAATCTTTACCAAAGGTTCACTGATGGCACATACCTCCTCCAATCCTGCCCAAAAAGTCAAATCAAATTGCAACATTCGAGCTATGGCTTGCCCATCTTGTTTGGTGTTATAGACACAAGAAGCCCACTCATCAGAATGAAACATTCACTGCAACTCCATCATAACCTTATGCATAGACTAAGAGAAATGAAGGAAGTGGTGAATCGTGTGATTGCAGGCCGCATCAACTCCTTGTTCCTTGTGAAGCATCTCATGAGTGAAAGAACTTAAGTATAATTGTATATATATTTTGTCACACTCCGAGTTAAATCAATGACTTCCTTGATCCAAGGAAGTTTACCCATGTCCTCTAGCATCAAATCAATGCAATGGGCGGCACAAAGAGTCCAATACAAGCTTGCATACCTATCCATAAGCATCCTCTCAACAGCAACATAATTGGCAGCGTTGTCCGTAATGACTTAGACAACATATTGTCGATCTATCTCTTGGATAAACCTATCCAACAAATCACATAATAAGTGTGCATCTTTAACATGGGGAGATGCATCAACATGTTTGATAAAAATTGTCCCCCTAGGACAATTAACCAAGAAACTGATAATGGACCTGCCCCTCCCATCAATCCATCCATCTAGCATAACACTGCAATTGGTGGTCTCCCACGACTACCTATACTCATCTAATCTCTAGGTGCAATCAACCTTCTCCTCATCAAGGAGTCTCCCTCTCAAATCATTATAGGAAGGCCCCTCTAATCTGGACCAACAGTACCAACAGCTTCAAACATGGCATGATAGTAGGGGTTTTGTTCTTGGCAATGTTGAAAGGCACATCACCCGATAGAAAACATTTTGTCACAATTCTATCGACCTCTTCCTTCTCCCCTTTTTTGATTATGGTTTGAACAGAAGGTTGCCTCGACGCCAAGTAAGGTGAAGTTGAAGAACGCATAGTGAGATTTGGGGGTCATGTAGATGAGGAGAAAGAATGCATGTCACCAACACCCACCCCCGAGGCACTTGTGGCTCCCATGGTTCATGATTGTGTTCTAGATGCAAGTTCATTTATGAATTCCTCCTTCTCGTCCCTCTTCCTAGCCATATCAAGAAGGGATTGGTTTGCAATATGCATCACTTCTGGTGTAACAGCAGGACAAACATCCACTTCATGCCCAGCAACTCTGGCAAGGTGGTATTTCAAGCGGCTAATTCCACCACAAATATCCTTCCCACATAGTTTGCAATTCAACCTTTGTCGATTATTAGGGTCAATTGATTGCCCATAATCCCACATTGGATCCAATGGCTTTGGCATTGTGTTACTATTTAGTTGAAACTTGAAGTGATAATGGAGATTAAACCTACGCCACAATAAAAAAACAAAAATGAATAAAATGTTTAATGGATGCTTGGATCTTTGAAATTTTGAAAACAATGAAATTATTAATTTAAAACATTCAAAGGAATGGACTCACGGAGGGTGGCCAACCTAAAACCCTATGACTGTAATGGCCATTGGCCAACCAACCTAGGTCCTAAACCCTACACTAAATCTATATTAACCAACAAATCTCAAGCAAAAAGAAAGAAAAAACAAATTAATACATACCTGAATAGAAACAAAGATGTGGTAGATGCCAAGATGGAACCCCACTCCACAAACAATCTGCTAATGGCAAATGGAAAAATCGTTTTTTCCCTTCTTCTCTTGTTGAAAATCACCTAAAACCCCATAGACCGCTTCCTCAACAAAGCCAAATGCCAAATGAACCAAAAAAAAATGAGTCGCGACCTCTTTGTTTTTCATTTCGGCATATTTTTCTTCTGCATGCCAACACTTTCCATCGACTCGCGATATTTATCAAATATATCGCGAGTTATTGAATGTGTCACAACATTTTCATGTATCGAAAAAATATTGCGATTTTCTCTCGTCGATATATCGTCGACTCCTTCGACTCGCGATATATCACGATACGGCCGATATATCGACGATATATGTAACTATGATAGGGATTGGTCCCTGGAGCACCTAAACTCATGCAATCAAGTGCAGTAAGTGGCAGTTGTCCCCTATGTGTGTCCCCCATGCACTAGTGGAGTGATGAAGACCTCCTAAGCTAGGAAAATAGACAATTAGACTATGTGATCAAAGGGAGGATAAATAACAATCCCAACAACCCCCCTTAATCCTAACTTTGGACAAACTAGGCCCTGGCAACTAAGACCAAAGGTCACCCATACAATCTAAATGCAAAAAATAATAACAGCTTAATAAAACCGAGGAAATGGGGAAAACCTCATGGGAAAAAACCCCCCTCAAAATAAGAAAGAAAATCAGGATCAAGCTTTCATATCAAGAGAAAATTTCTTCTTGAATAGAAAATTTGTGAATATATTTCTGCAACCTACATCTCTATGGTTCAGTGAAGCAGTGTGATGGTCCTTATGTGCACTAGTATCTTGGGACTGTGCATGTGAACCTCTCCATCTTCTTCCAATCCGATGATAGACAGGAGAAGGAATGTTTCCTTTGTCTCTTCTTTTTGGAGGAAGAGTGACATGATCCAATTTGTTCTTCAATGAGAAAAATTGTTGATCAGTCCTTACCATCATATAGCATCTCTCCGGGAGCTTGTTGCACCTCTCTAAAAGAAGTGAATTTGCTTGACATAGCGCAAGGTCCTCTTTTTGAAACTGGGATCTTGTTCTCCTCATGTCAGATGGCTCTCCAATCATGTTCCCAACTACCTCAATAACCTTTTGTGCCCATTTAGGCTTAGGATTGGGAGTAGGGACTAGATTTGGATCTGGATCACTGTGCAGTGTGAACTTTATCTTCAATTTCATAAACTGATTCAACTGGATCCTCTGCTTCGAATTCAGAATCTAAAACACTAATGGAAACATTATCATATGTAAAAGGTGTAGGTAGAATGGTTTTACCTCCCCTTTCAAATCGCAGTTGAGACTGTACTGGATTTGAGTATGGCAAAAAGTGTGAGAATCCATATGCCTTGAAGGCTTGGTTGGCAACACCCTTCGCTATAATCTTTCCAGTTGAGATATCTGAGATCTCCACTGAGTCGAGACCAAATACCACTCGCTTTGGTGGGCCAGTAAAATCAAGTAAGCAAATAACAAATTTGCAGCTAAAGAGGGCACATCTTTGAACATTCCATGTATTAACTTGATTGAACCCTTACCTTCAACTCAAAATTGAGTGTCATCACCCATGTGAATACTCGAACCATCAGTAAGTTGTAATGAAGAGAATGATTCTTTGGATGCAACCATAAGATTGGAGGCTCCTAAATCAATGAGGAAGGCATGTGATTTTGAAAAGCTAGCCTTCAGTGCATGGCACCTCTCATCATGATCTTCAGTCTTTTCTCCAAAGTCAGCCTTCCTAGCGCCTTTAGGGAGTGCAATGTTGTGCGGCTCAAAGAGTTTTGCCATCTGATCAATGGTCTTATTCATACAATACTTCTTTGTATGGATTCCTTTCTTACAGTAAGAGCACTTGCCCTTGTCAGACCTTTGATGTTTGTCCTTCCCAGAGCCTGAGGCTTCATCTGATGGATCAAACTTATCTTTAGGTTCAAATTCAATGTTTCTTTTCTATTTACCTTTCTGCTTCCTTCTTCCTTGCGCATTCCTTGTCTCACCAGCTAAGAGAGCTTGATTTGGAGAGGCTCTAAGAGCTCCCATCTATATCAGCTTGTCTTGTTCTTGGATTAGAGACTATGTGAAGGCATCAAGGGCTGGCATTCACCAATTAGGAGTAGTCAAACTCCTAGCGTGAAAAGTAGAGACAAACACAGAAAATTCTGAGCCATGTTTGCTCAGTATGGAGAGCACCAATTGCTCATCCTTCTTCTCAATCCTCCATTGCTTGCATTTCATAACCAGTGATTTGAAGTTACCGGGTTGTAGTGCTATCATCTCATTCTCCAGGATATGGCCCCTCAACTCATCTTGTTTGCCAAACAAGGCTTTTAGCTTATCCCATACTTCTTTTGGAGTCTTGAGTCCATTTAGATGGAACAACAATTCCCTGAAGATGTGGATACACATGTAGCCAAAAGCTTCAACAAGCTTATTCAAATGCTTTGAATTTTCAATATATTGTTGGGGTTCGACCTCTTTGCCCATGGTCATCCTGTATAGACCTTTGTTGCGTAAGGCAATCTGCATATCTTCCCTCCAATCAAGGTAATTGAATGGTGTAAGGATTCTAGGAGTCAGAGTTGTTGAATTCTCCATTTCACAACTATTTTGAGCAACAATTCTTCAGAAATTCTTTGAATGTACCTGCATAAACACTGCAAAACAACTCAATTCGAATTAATTTAGCTGAAACACTCTTCACTTCGACATGTGCACTTTCTCTGAGTACATCACACTTGGATAGACTTCTATGGACAGAATCTAGAGGGAGCAATGCAATAATTCCAGGAATTATGTGGAAACTCAATGGCTTTTGGTGCATCAATGAAAGTTTCTGAGGTTCGAGGCAGGCATGGATACCTACTCTAATACCATGTTAAATTCAATGAAGCATAGGATCATCAGCCTGCATGAATTCAAATGAGAAAAGAAGGCTGCAAAAGAGAGAGAAGAATTTAGCATAGACTGATCAGTTACTCGTGGCAAAATCGTACACATAGAGACAAGATAGGAATAATATGATTATATTCATGAATCAGTAATTAATATGTAATACAATGGTTATACATATAGGAGAATTCGAATGCCTAAGATAGGATTCGAAGCTACCAACTCGGACCGACTCCAGAGCTAACTTAGTGTGGGAAAATCACCACTGGAAATGCAACTCCAAATAACTAACTCAATCTACAATCAATTAAATGATGAGGGTAGGTGAGCAAAGGCGCCCACACTCCCTTAAATCTTGCAAACTGGTGCTATGCTAACTGATTGTGATCTAACTTAGGTGCAATAAGTGGCAGATGTCCCCTAGGTGTGTCCCCCATGCACTAGTGGAGTGATGAAGACCTCCTAAGCTAGGAAAATCGACAGACTATTTGGTCAAAGGGAGGATTAATAATAATCCCAACACTTATGGCACTGATGAGGAAGATTGGATCAATCCTTTTGCTCTTACATTTGATGGTGAAGCACCTAAAGATGTGGGTCCTCTAGCCATTACAAATGTTCGTCATACGCAACTGCTCCATACAGGATTTGAGTATTTTGGAAGCTACGTCTCTAGTAAGATTTCTTTGGACTCAATTCAATCGTGCATACCTAGCATCGCAGAAGTTATTGGGTGTCATAAAGAGAGTTCCTTTGTAGTCATTCAGTCAGTGGTGGGCTTAGATTATCATTCTCACCTGGAAGTATTGCAGAAGTTGATCATCCATTTCTATCCACTACTGGTAAGTCTTCAATGATGTATTTCAACAAGACCGATACAGGTATCTGGACAGGTATTGTATTTACTTTCCCTTTCCATGACATTTGTTATTTGTTTTTCCACCTGAAATGTGAAGGTATGAGTTTTGTGGCTGACAATTTCAAATTTCTAAAGATTATTGGGGATACTAAAATGATTGTAATAAAGATGAATAGCATGTTCGCATGTCCAAAAGAATGTTGGAGCAAGTGCAAGGATATCTTACAACTAGCCTTCAAAGATACTCATGAAGATTTCCAAGGCTCACCTTTGCAAATGATCCCCCAAGTCCATAATCAGACAACCTATTATATGCGAGAAAATTTCTCAACACAAATATATGATGAAGACAGTGTATACTTGAGCCCAATGCAGGCCTGGATAGATAAAGCTTGCAAAAGTAATCATTCTCCGTGGCAAGAATTTCAAGGTTTTCGAACTTCCTAGGTTCACTCATCATTACATCTCCATTTTAACAAAGATATTGGTATGTACTCAGCTAATCTTTGATGAGATCTTATCTTGGATTATCTCTAAAGACAAAGGAAGAAGGTCCAGTATGAATGATATGCTCAAGTGGTTACATCGGTGGTATGATTTCAATTGACCCTTTCATGTTTTCGTGATTAGGGTGGGTAGAGTTAGTTTCATTTTCAATTCAGCATTTACTGTTACCCATGCATTGCACTTGTCGTTCTTTCATGATGAGTTATTTGCATTTCAATTTGAACAAGGCAAGTCAAAAGTGTCTTCCTCCGATACATTTAATGTCCTTGTGTGTTAGATATGTGTGCAGGTCTACAGGTACCTAGAGGATTCCAAGGGTTCTTATATACACCTAGGAAGAGCATACATCCCACAATTGGAGCTAGTGTTCCACTCCTGCAGATTACAATGTTTCTAGCAGGTCATTTGAAAGAAGCAGTCTAAATTTTTTTTAAAAGGCCAAGTGGGGGTTCTTTGTGTGTGGTTGGCCATGACCGAGCTCCCCGGTCCTGCTCTTGGAAGCACCATGGCTTAGTGGCAATTTTGCCTGCCGTTTTTTAGGCTTTTAGCCTTGGGTTTGGTGCCTGGGGCTTCAAAGGGTGGGCCATTAGGTCACATAACCACCACGTTTCTCTGCCTTGAGGGTGACTATATTTCATCTAAGAATGTCATCCCTAGTCCATTCACCCCTCTCACAGCCATTTGGACCTCGTTTTGTAGCAGTTAAGACCCTCTCCAGTCAAAACGACTCTATGACCTCATTCTTTGATCAAGCCTTCAAGCTAATGCAAGGGGGGCGTTGAGGGATTTTTTCATCAACCTGGGGTTAGTAGGGGCATGACAACCCCCTTGGACTCACTCTTGCTTACACGACGAGGCATTACCTTACTTATTTTAGCATTTTTCATCATTTTATGCTAGTTTTAGGGTCTAGTCCCCAACATGTGGGTGGCATTCCCTATTTTTGTCTTATTTTAGTATTATTACTGTTTTAATTTTAAATTGACAAATTAAGACATGTACGCTTGATAAAAATTAAATATTGTGCTAAGATGGATATAAATATTCATTCTAATTTCATTTGTAAAGCACAAGACTTGGGATAAAACACTATTATGTTACTTTTTTACCCATCGTGGCCTCTCTAAAGTGATGTCCACCTCTTAGGATGATGTTCTCTTTGCTTTGAAGATGAAATGAAGTGAATCTAGAGTTTCATGTACATGCAAGGTTGATGCTAAGGATTGTTGGACTAACACAAACACAAGGAGGATCTCGGGTTTGTCTTCGATTTCTCTTTGGTAAAGGTTGGTAGGTTTTATGCTTCTTGTGGATTGAATGGTGTTGTGATGCTGCATTTTTTTATTTACGGCTTCTTATCAGCTTTCTGTCAACATTGTATGGTGAAAAACATCCTCTTGAAGGGCTTTTCTCTTGTTTGGGCCTTGGATCTCTGAATTTTGTCCTATTTAGGCTCCTCCAATGAACCCTAGAGGTTGTTGTTGGATGCCCTAATTTGCAAGCTTGGAGAAGTATTCCAAGAGGGAGGTTGGTCACCCATCCCTCATGGCCTATGGTTTGAAGTTTTGTCAGTTTTATCAAATTTCAAGTATCTCATATGTAAATTATTTGTATTGCATGATAAAATTAGCTCATAATAGGTTAAATCTGCATTTTTATCCATAAAAATCCCTAAAACTCAAGAAAAATAGAAAAAACCCTTAAAAAATTCTAAAACTTAGAAAACCAAAAATATTTCAATATTTTGAATTTGGCCTCCACAACCAAATTCGCCTTGCCATTTTATGCTTCTTGTGGATTGAATGGTGGTGTGATGCTGCAATTTTTCTGATTTAGGGCTTCTTATCAGCTTTTTGTCAACTTTGTATGGTGAAAAACATCCTCTTGAAAGGGTTTTCTCTTGTTTGCGCCTTGGATCTCTGAATTTTGTCCCATTTAGGCTCCTCCAATGAACCCTAGAGGTTGTTGTTGGATACCCTAATTTGCAAGCTTGGAGAAGTATTCCAAGAGGGAGGTTGGTCACCCATCCCTCATGGCCTAGGGTTTGAAGTTTTATCATTTTTATCAAATTCCAAGTATCTCATATGTAAATTATTTGTATTGGATGATCAAATTAGCTCAAATTAGGTTAAATCTACATTTTTATCCATAAAAATCCCTAAAAATCAAAAAAAAAATAGAAAAGCCCTAAAAAAAATTCTAAAATTTAGAAAAGCAAAAATATTTCAATATTTTGAATTTGGCCTCCACAAACAAATTTGCCATGCAATTTTAGCCTTAAACCCCAAAGGGCATCATCATCTGACCTGTCGAAACCCTAGTTCGTCATCATCTAACCTGTTGGTTGTCAAACTCAAAGTTATGGTTTCTGCATTTTTCCCCTTGAGTATCCAAGTTAATTCGGCCTCCTTGGGTAGTCATTTCCCTTGTTAGGTCAAACTATTCTGACTCATTTAAAGCCTTCTTTAGGGATGATTTAAACCCCTAAAGTGAACCTACAACTGACTGTTCACTAGGTAGGGTAGTAAGGTTTTTTTAGGTTTTGACTAGTTGAAGTAAGTTAGGCCTAGCTTGGTGGCTTTCTCCTTCACTTGGACAAATTTTTCTAAGGTTGTTAAACTCCCTTTAAGGACGATGCTCGGTGTATTGTACTTGTTATCACGGATCTTGTAGTTGCCCCAATAAAGTAATCATGTACAAGATGGCATCGGGGACCTATCCTAAAAGGACAGACCTAAGACAAATCACCAGATCAAACCCCTAATGGGGAATACGTAAGGTGAGTGCCTAAAACCCTAGATTCAAGAAATAAGCCACAAATTAAGGAGTACTTGAGTAGAGATCGTTCAATATGTTGGTAATGTTACTCAAGTAAAATAACCAGGAGACTTATGGAAATTTGGATCAAATCTAGGATTAGTGTGTTGATTCAAATGATCAAACCCGGGACCCTAGGGGAATTTAAGCAGATAAATGAGAAATTCCCAAGACAAGGTTAATATTGATAATTAAGGCTTCCCGCACACTGACTTAGACGAAGGATTCAACAATTAGACGAAATCCAAGTGAAACCGAAAAAAGACGCACAGGGAAAATAGGTGCCAGATAGAGAGGGTCGCTTTCTCCCCTAGAGATCAGTGCCTGGAGAGGGGCAAATGGAGTCTATAACTAACATCTAGAAGGGAGAGGGGGTTTTGAGGGATGGCTGACAAAACCCAAATCCCCGAATTTGCAAATTCTCGGTGCAAATTGATCTGATGATTTTTCCTACTTCTAACGAGGGTTTTTTCAATAAAAGAAATGATGGGCGATGCATAAGAAAATCAAAGGACAGAGAACTTACCTGAGAAACATACCTGAATCATGTTGATGAACTCCTGGGTGTTGAAGAATGCTTTCCTTCAAATCAAGTAAGAATCCCGAGCAAGTTTATGATGAAGTGTTGCTCCAGTTAGTGCCCCTAGCGCCCTTGTGTACCTGTTACACCAAAGAACTCAATCAGTATAACAAATAATCAAGTTCTACAAGCAAAAGAAGATGCAAGGAAAATAAATCACGAAGAAGCTGCTACTCCCTGACAACCAACACCGAGTTTTGGCAACAAAGTGAGTCCCCCCACCAATGCGCCTCTCTCAAAATTGCCTCCTTCAACCTGCAGATAAACGAGTGCAAAAAAATGTACAAAAGCTATGTTGGATTACTCTCAGTGCAGAAGAAAAACAACGCCAATCATTATCTCATTCATTCATCAGACAAAAAACAAGTGTGTATTCCCAGACAAAATCTCTTTATTCAATATTTCGATGCCAAAGCTCATGGTTTACAATGGAGAGATCACCTCTCTTAAATAGCTTGAGAGTGTGTCCACATTTTACTTAACTATCATCCTACGTTTGAGATTAAGACATCATCAACGATGGAGATCACAACTACGAAGATCAACATATGGATCGAGTTGACCACTTCAAAGGGGGCGCACTTTTGCTCAAGGACGCCTCCCGAAGGTGAAAAACACAATATAACATAAGATACTTCATGATAATACATCAAAGGGGTTCACTAGGGGCTTAATTCACCCAAGGCCCCATTACAACCTCATATCATAAGATATAACCATACAATATATCACTTAGCCAAGTTGAGGGGCGCCCCTTGGGGGACGTCCTCACTGGCTGAGCCAAAAATAAAATAATCCGGACAAGAATGCTGACTGGAACTGCTAAAGAACTGTCTAGGGAGCCAAACTACATCATCTGACAAATTTCCAAGCCATTTCCTTGAACCAACATGCCAAATCGATTTTTTCAGTGAATTTCCTAGTTCATTTTCTGGTGGTACATCCTTTAAAACTGATAAAAATCATCATAACTCTATCCAGGCTGATAACTAGGGAAAACTGACCGTATTGGATGATCCGAAGACACTGAAGAATGGTATAGGTAACTACTCATACCCCCTAGAGCACTGCAATGCTTTAGGAGAACCAAAATCACTGCCATCTGTAATAAAATTTGATCATTTGGTCAAAAATAAAGTGATAATAATCATTGATCATGAGACCTGGGGCCAAACTTTCAAAATTGAAACTGCACTATTGGTCCTGGGCATGTCTGGAACAAATATAAGCAATGTTTTTTGAGTCACTGCCTTGGGAACCATGTTTGACTTGGTCAACTAGGTTGACCAGGTCAAAGTACCCAAACTAAAGGTGAGATACTGTACCAATATGAACCTGCATGCATCCAAGGTAAGAAATGCTCCAACGGTGTATATCAAAACCAAACTTAAATCATGTTATTCATAATCATGGTGACAATAATAATGATAGTAAGATATACATATGCCTTTGAAAAATCTTGGAACCTTCTGGAAGTCTGTTGTGCATGCAATACTTACAAAGTTTAAACAGTGTGCCAATGTTGGGTGAAGATGGAAAACAAGGCTAAGGCAAAGGGGAATGACTTCTGACTGACTTTAACTATGTGATCTCTCTGAATGATAACCGATACACTCAACCAACAAGACATGCATGACAGATAATAACAGGGAATGACAGTGTCTCACAAATGGATGAAGTACTTGGGCTTGTTTCCTTCAGACTCTAGCAAGTTTTCCTTTTACAATACAGGTCAACCTTCAAAGGCAGGTGCCCTAGAATCCTTCTAGGCTCCAGTACTAACAAAGACATAGCCTTTGCAGGTTAGTCTCACCTTGTTGCCCTGTGGAGGCAAATGAGTCAAACACTATACAAAGAGTGAGTGCTCGTCCTTTGACCATTGATCTTTTTCAATAACTTTCTTTTTCAAATAAGATAGTATCCAGCCTACAAGAGCAGGTGGCCTAGAAAGCCTTATGGGCTCCAGTAAATGACTAAGGCTTAACCCCGCTGCCAGCGAACAGCCCATAGCCCCGACGGGTTTGCCTCTCCCTGCTGTTGAATTTTAGCATTAGCATATAACTTTAAAAATTTGCAAATAAACTTAAACAAATCAGCAGTGCAGTAAAAATACATTCATCACATCAACACAATGGACACAATATTTTTCACTGGGCAAACCTTCGAAGGACAAAAACCCCAAAAACATTAGTAGCTCGTATCGTAAATGAGATGGCTTAGGAAATTCTTCAAAAAGTTCCTCAAATCCAGATTTGGATTTTACCCACAGTAACTGTAAAATTTATCAGTAAAAATCAGATTGATAATTTCAAACACAATTTCCATAATTACAAAATTTCCCAATTTAGGGCTTTTCCAGAAAAATGAGAGCTTCTCTCCTGCCTTGAAAAAATACAGACTACCCAAGTCAGATCTGAAAATACCCGACTGACTGTACCTTGCTGCCGTACAACTGTACAGTCGTACGGAACTGGGCTTATTGCTACCCGTTGACCTTCTACCTGCCCGAATTTTCCTTGATGTCTGCCCATGATTCTTTTGGGTCTGTCAATGGACAACCCGTGACCCTAGGGACTGCCCGACAGCTGCTGGCAGCCCGCAGCCCTCACGGGTTGCCCCGGATGCTGCCCGAGGGTTGGAAAACTGCCAAACCCTCAAGGGTAATAGCCTCTGGGCTGAAAGAAGAAAGGGCCAAGCCCTAGATGGTTGCTCAGAAAAGAAACAGAGGCAGCCCGAGAGGAAAGAAGGGGCTGCCCAAAAAATAGAAAACACAGAGCTGCCTGAATAATGAAGAAAGCTGCCCGAAAACAAAATGTTGAAGGTGGTTGTCCACAAAATGTTGAAGATTGATTTCTAATAAAACCCTAGCTGAGGGTTTGCTGAGAATGGATGCCCTAGCTGAGGAAAAATCTTCTTCAATAAAAATAGCAGCTTCACTTGTTAGAGCAAACTTGTGTGTGATAATGAGAAGACTTGATCTTCTTATATAGCCTTCATTCACCTGTTAAGTGGACCAAAATTAGGAAAGATAAAAATAATAATATTTTAATCTTTTCTTAATTTCACTTTTACCTTCTTACCAAAAGTCTTTTTATTTATCTTTGACTTTTACCAAAAGTCCTTGTTTATTTTTTACTTCCACTTGTCGTCCTTTTCTTATGGTACAAAAGTCTTTATTNGTGCCCCTGTGGTCCTTTTTTATTCCAAAAGTACATCATCATAAACCAAGAGAGTTACTAATGCTTTTATCTCACACTCTGTGTGACACCTAGATCTGGTACCAAGGTAACTTAACCAAGGGTAGCTAATCCTTGGAGAAGTACACCAAGTCCATATATCAAGGGTCAAAGTGCCACACATGCCTAGACCCAGTCTAGGGCTTACAGTGCCTTCATTCTCCAAAAGAATGGCTACTCAGAACTAAGCTGAGTCTACCAGTACTAGACTAGTCTACATCGTGGTCTAGGACCAGATATCTACTGAACACTAGGTTGAGTCGGCCCAGGGCAAAGCTAGGTCTATATCATGGTCCCAGACCAGATATCTACCATTCAACAAAATGGTCACTCAACACTGGGTTGAGCCTTCACCATGGTCCCAGACCAGGTGGTCCCATTCTACTAAGAGAAAGGCTCTCAATACTGCTCAGAAAAATCAACACTTGCTGCCCCTGTGGAGGGCAGATGAGTCTTATATTATACAAAGAATGAGTGCTCAACCCCTTGGCCACTGACTACCTTTTAAACATTTTCTTTGCATCATTTAGATATATCTTTTATGCGATCTGATGCTTTACTGTTTAGCAACATTGTTTGGAGAAACACTTGTTTTGAGGACTAAAAGAGAACTACCCGGTGAACCCATCCACACTGGCCAAGCCACATACTTCATAGCCAAAGATACATAACAACATGGAGTCTATCATGCACAGGGGTCAAGATGGGGAAAAGATCTTCAATCTCACAAGTCTCAAACAATCTAAGTCATGGGATAAAATTCAAACAACGGATGAACTGGATGGATGGAGACAAATGGCGTATGGGACCAACATAGCACTAAGGTTTAATCATTTGTATAAGCATGGCATGAACAACAGTCTTCAACATTAAGTCCTTTGATTAGTCTTAGCACAAGTTCGAGCATTAATACATTTATAATCATAGGTCACCATGATCATGCTAACAAGACAAGCCTAGGTGTTTGATATACATCATAGAGCAAAATCAAACCAGGGAAACATATACATGATCTCACCATATATACTTGTCTCCATCTAATAAGGCCCCGCAATAACTGTGTGTACCAAAGATGATCTGCTACTCTAGTCAAATGAACTAGGTCATCACTGAAAGCATCTCAATGGACTAATGAATCTCAATCCTGGCAAGGAAAATTAGCTGAACAAGGCTCTGAAATGGCTGAGGTTGTAATGATCCATGCTAAAACCCCATGTAAAAAAATAGCTTGGAATAGAATAAGAGATAGATATGTATGATGCATCATGATAGCCCAGCTGCAAATGTATATGTGATAACAGTATTGCAAGTCGTTGGGACAGTTTTAGGGCATGTTTCAATGTTGTTAGTATTAACACTAAAGGGCAAATTTATTCTTAATAATTTTCAGACCTTTCCATCTTCTTAAAGCAAGTACTATTCACACAAATTTGGGTTTACTTAATTATTGGAAGTATCTTATCTAGTTTGGGTTGCTTTGTTACAATTTATAGTTGTTATCTAGAGCAATCTTATGTTATGAAATGCTTATAAAGTGGAATGTCCCTAAGTGCTGATTATATTGGTTAAATGCCCAATGCAAACCTTGATATAGTGACATAGTGAGCTGCTACTTATTTTTTAATGCAAGTATGTTACAAGATTGAATTGGAAATCTGAAAAGTGTATTGGTAACATGTGATAGAATCTTATTTCCAACTATATGCATACGCCAATTTGAATCACAAACTTGTTATATTCGTTGGTATCGACAGTTTACACACCCAAATAGTCATAAGTCTTGAGAAGTATTGATTGGCCAATATATGATGACCTTATTTACCTTTATGTGTTGATATGCAATGATTAAGGGTTGATTATATTGATTGCTTATACTGCAGTGCTTACACTTGACAAACACCTAATTGGAACTACTTTTACTTTTATTGCGCCTTCTTCATTCTCTACTTGACTCCATTGAAGGCACGTATCAATGCTATAAGGCAGTTGGAAGTGTTTGTATGATTTTGTTGATAGGTATACTAAAGGGATCTCCCCTTGGGACAACACTAGATCCCGAAGAAGTTGAGAGAGTGGACAAAGATGACAGTAGTCCAAGCCTCTTATGTGATTGTCGTTCACTAGCATAAGGCCCAAATTGGCATTGCAATTTAACCTGCTAATTTGAACGATAACACTAGGCATTCTCAATCTTTCCCCTTTAATTCCCCCCAAGGTAGTGACTTAACCATTTTTCACCTAACACGGTTGTCTTAAACCTTGTGCATCATTCTCTAGTCATCGAAATAAGTTATTTGGATTGTATTTCCATTCCTATAAAGCCTCACAATCCAATCGTATTACTATCGGTGGCTACCTATAGTTGGTCTAGGATTTCATCTACAAGATACCTTACGTACTCTATTGCTATAGTTTGATCTGGTGTTCTATCTTTAGATCTTTCCTGTTTGGGTTGTCACTCTTCTAAATGGCATAAAGTGAAGAGAACCCTGATCAGCCTGACAACCGATCCATTCTAGGAATCAGGATCCTCTAGGGTCACCTCTTTAGTTGCCTAGCTCCTCTATCGTCTCACATGTCCACGTACTCAAAAAAAACTCTGAATTTTGTTTTTTTAAGTATTTCATAATCTAACCCTAACCCTAAATGGTAATACTAGATCTAATATAATCTAATATGTTGAGTAGTATTTGGTAATATTAAATTCTTAAAATAAAAGTGACATTATCCTTATCTTTCATTTTCTATCCTTTTACTTAAATTTTTAACATTACCATTAATTGTTTTAAGATGTTTGAGAGTGGTTCCAACCTCATCAAACTTCATATGCAAAAAGTAGAATTTTATATTAGATCCCATTCATAATTCAACAAACTTAATAGTTTTCAAGATTTCAAGATTGCAAAGTTTCCACCAAATTCTATCATGTATGAAGGTATGGGATTGGCATTTAATCAAGCACATCAACCTCTCTATATAACTTGATGTTGGTGAGGTTGATTGTTGAACTCCTCTATCATGACCTTAATAAAAATGTACACTTCACTCAAGCAAAATCACTTATTAAGCATGGGAATCTTTTTCTACCTTATTTTAACAATTGGATTAGGAAGTTTCATCAAAAGTGTAGGGTGTTGAGTCGTGGACTAATGACCTTAGAGGATCAACTTTGAGATTCAAGGTAGAAATAAAGCCTAGAGGAGGGAAGGCATAAGGTGCTATTGATGAACTTTTTTCCCCATTTCATGCAACTTAGAATCTAACCCTAACCCTAAAGCTTAAAATAAAAGTGACATTTTCCTTATCTTTCATTTTCTATCATTTTACATAAATTTTTAACATTACCATTGATTGTTTCAGGATGTTTGAGAGTGGTTCCAACCTCATCAAACTTCATATGCAAAAAGTAGAATTTTATATTAAATCCCATTCATAATTCAACAAACTTAATAGTTTTCAAGATTTCAAGATTGCAAAGTTTCCACCAAATTCTATCATGTATGAAGGTATGGGATTGGCATTTAATCAAGCACATCAACCTGTCTATATACCTTGATGTTGGTGAGTTTAATTGTTGAACTCCTCTATCATGACCTTAATAAAAAAGTACTCTTCACTCGAGCATAATCACTTATTAAGCATGGGAATATTTTTCTACCTTATTTTAACAATTGGATTAGGAAGTTTCATCAAAAGTGTATGGTGTTGAGTTGTGGACTAATGACCTTAGAGGATCAACTTTGAGATTCAAGGTAGAGGCAAGGGATAAATCCTAGAGGAGGGAGGCATAAAGCGTTATTGATGAACTTGTTTCCCCATTTCATGCAACTTAGAATCTAACCCTAACCCTAAAGCTATAAGATGAACCGTAACTTCATGCTTCTAGCCGTTCAACTAGTACTACTACTGCAACTGTATATTCCCTTAAGGAGTCCGAGCTTGAGACAATGATGATGCCATTACCTATGCCATTGTTAGTCCTAATCCTAGTTCTACTTCTAGTTCTAGCAGTGATGATGAGTTTGATGATTGATCATGTTGACCAATGACATTTATGATGTAGTGGCATCATAGCATAATGTTTTTTGGACTCTGCAGGCCATTTATTTTTGGACTCTACAAGCCATTGATTATGTATTTTGTTCCAAATATGTATTCCATAGACTTCGTGCCATTTTGATATATTCACCCTTATATGGTATATGCTTGAGTAGACTTTGGATATTTTGTCTTTAATGCTTTGAAATTGTTGAGTTTTATAGCTCAAATGGTCTTCTATAAGCTTCGTGTCTAAGCATGTAGAAGTGACCAAAAGTGACTTTCCTAGACATTAACGTTATTTTTATAAAGTTAGAGTGACTTTTGATTTATCATGAGAGACAATGACTTAAATTGTGATAAAGTGCAAAAATATCACAATCGTTGATCTTGAGACCCCAAGATTTAATCTTGGCCATTCATCTTGGAAGACGAAGAGTTCATTTCTCATTTATAAAGAGGCCAAAAGGAGTTCTAGGAGAGAATTAGACACAAGCGAAGAGAGAGTGAAAGAGCTGAAAAGAAGAGGCATGAATTCCAAGGAGAGTGGGCACAAATTCCAAGGAGAACAACTAAAATTAATGCAAGACCATACAATTGAGATTTTGGGCATGAAAATCGAGGGTCGTACAGTTGGAACAATGGCACAGAAATTGAGGTATGTACAATAGTAATTTGGCACAAAATTCGAGTTCCATACAACATGGACAATTTTCAAGGCATGAATTCAACGCAGCTTTCTAAGGCACAAATTTCAAGGCAATCTCCTAGAATTTTTTGTTGGTAGATATAGTATGTGCTATAAATTTTCCTTTAATATTCAAACTAGGGCTAACAGTGCATGCAAATCTCTACTGATAACCGCACATGAATATCTTTTACAGTATGCAGCGGAATATAAAACTAAGAAATAAATCACAACATCACATCACAATATTAACACTATTATTTTGGGTATCGAAACCCCCAAAAAAACCTAAGATGGGAAAACCAGTGCAACAGTCAGATATAGATTTTATTATGAGAAAATATGGAACTTTTACAATCACTACAAATTCACCCAAACCTGGCGAATGCAATACTTGGCAGAATCACTAGGCAAATCCCAGCTAAACCTCAACACCCTCCTGTGTGAGTGTATGGCCCAGCTGTACAAAGCTCGGTGATCCTGCTACTCACTCCTCCGTCTTCTCAGCTAAATCCTCTATCTGACTTTCTCTCCCTGTCTATATCTTGTCTCTATCGAAATACAAGTGTGTGTGTCCTCTCCACCAATTGATCTCTCTTTTATAACTTTAGGTAAAGCGAAAAACCCTAATTTCACTTTCACTTTAACTAGTGTTTGACTAAAGTTAATTTAGATCACTTTAATTTATTTTCCAAAGTAAACTTAGGAAAAGTAAATTAAATATAACGGGTTTCCTAATTTAAGTCTTCTGCATGCAAGAACACATGCATACAAGAAGACCTTCCTTGTTGCCGCTAGTTTAACATGTACAAACCTTTACAGAGGTCGTACAAGCCATACATCCTCTATTGAGCAGTATTCTGAGTGTGGCACGATTTTCCAAGTGCATTTATTCCTGTATTAATTGTTGTAAATCTTGCTAAGAATTCTCTATGGGCTGAAATAAAAACATCTCTCTTGAACTAGTTTTCCCTCTAAGGTTTTTACAAGGGTAAATTACCCAAAAATCTCTGTGTTAAATTGTGTGGTTTGTTGTGGATTGAATCTCATGTTTCAGTTTACAAGTTTCAAATTATAAGCCATTTAATATTTTTAGTGCATTAATTTGAGGAATGAATTTGTTGGGCACTGAAACCAAGTTTGAGATTTAGTAAAACTTAACAGGAATCATGGATTAGAATCCATACTTACCAGACTTGGAATCGACGAGGCAAAAGAGCGAAGAGTGTTAATCGGATCAGGAAAAAATAGGGAAAAAATCGGCAAATACAAAAAATTAAATATATACCTATATTTCGAGTTAAAAAAAACATTTTTCATAAATATTCAAAATAGTCATATCAATATACTGCAAGATATCAATAGATGTCAAAAATATATCAACTCTCATAAAAGCTAAAATCACTTTTTTATACCCTAGTGTCGGCGGTTGAGTAAAAAAAAATTTTTATGCCCTCGGTCGTGACTCATGACTCCTCTATCGAGTCTGTTTGATTCTCTGTTCTAAACTCCTACCTCTGTCCATGGCCCTAAATCCTTCATGCTTGACTTGCCGTTGAGTGCTGATTAAAGTGTAAAAACTGAAACAATGACAGTCTGTCTGCCCTTTGTCATTGCTCTGTGCAGGAGTGCTCACGTCGCCCAAAAGTTTGAAACAACGACAGCATGGATTTCAAATGGCGTTTTAAAGGCAGTTTCAATTCACAACAAAGATAAATCGCATCTCTGACTCGTCGAGCCGAGGCTAAATCGGCGGTTTATTCCGGTTCAATCGCGTAAAATCGGGAAGCCCGAGTTTGACACAAGGCGAGTTGGATCGGCTCGTTTAGCTGCCGATCCGAGTCAAACTCAAAATAATCACGAGTCAACTCGCAATTTCTGTTACTTTGTTAGAATCTTTAAAATATTGTTTTCATTAAAATTTAAATAGTTTATGTATTTTTTAGTAAATGAGTCATTAAATTCAAATTGTTTGAGTCATTACCGATTCATTACTAGGTTCGAATCCAACCCCAAGTCTGAGTTGACCCTCGACCGATTCCAAGTCCTAGTTGACCCTCAACCAATTATGAGTCTAAGTCCGAGTTATAAAACATTGGACTTTAAAGTGTTGGTTTCTTCTTTTCCTAACACCATAATCCTTTCTGCACAATAACATTGTTAAATCAAGAGTTTAATTTCAGTTGTCCCTTCATTTCAAGTAAGTTAATCATTAGAGAAGCCATCTCTAATTCAAGTCTAGTCACCTTTGGAAGCTTTTCATTTCTAGAGAATCTCCTTCATTTGATTTCCTATCTGTTTGGTTGTTTGTTCTTAGCTTTAGGGATCATTATAGTACATCCATTAACCTCAAGTTCTCCATTAGCATTTTTGCCCCAAGGGTGCCTATTTTCTCTAATTTTTTTAACCTTTAAGGCACTTCCTTTCCCTACAAATCAGTCTTGCTAGTACTGTGAGAAACCTGGTTTTGTCAGCAAGTGTCTAAGAAAACTTGATTGGGGACATCTTCCATGGTTAGTCTAGGTTTGCTTCAATGGACCTGCAAAACCTAAAGAGAGGGGACCCTGCCTATGTGACATTTCGGGGCAGTGTCCCGAGGTCCCACCGTTTTGGCAATCATTTAATCCTTGCAAACAAAAGATCATCAAATCATGTCACAACAGACCCCAACAAAATAGTGCTCTTCAATCAATACATCCTCAATAAATGTGCAACAAAGCTTTGAGTGGCACGTGTGGCTCCAACAAACTCCATGAAGTTAGAGCACTCCATAGCATTTTTTTAATGTGTAAGAAACTACCATGTGTGAACAAGGAATAAGGAGTGAACAAATCTTTGAATAAATCTTGAAGCATGTACACAAATAACCTTAACCAAGTAAATAATATAACAAGGAGAGACGCCCTTGAAGAATGTGTCATACTAACCAATAGGAAGTACACCCTTGAGAAATGTGCCAAGGTTGTTGTAACTTCCTTCAACAAATAGTAGAATAATTCCCAAGAAGGGTGTGCCCTAGTGAAGTGTGCCAAGGTGATTAGAGTTATAAACAACTGCTTTTCTTCAATCCATGAGCCAAAACCATCAACTAATTTGCAAAACCAAGTCTAGTTTTCCCAAAACAATGAGGACACAAGGAAGGAGCCCTAGTGAAGCGTGCAAGGGTAGTTACACTCTTCATTAACAAATTATAGAATACTCCTCTACATGCCACATCATCACAACAAAACTATGGTGTTGCACCCTAAGGAAATATGCTAGCCTCTCAAGCAATAAAATAATAATATAAACCATGCATGCTTCAATATATGTGCCAAAAGGTAGGGCACTCCAAAGAAAACCATAGCATATCTCAAGATAACCTCCTTCAAAGTGTGAAATCAAGCCAATGAATCAAGATGCTCAAGCACTAGGCCTCTATGTGGTCAAAACAAGGTCAAACCACCTATAAATCATCCTTAACATATGTGTAATATGCTAGTACTCCATCAAAGGGTGTGAAGAATGACATGACAAGGTGGCTCATAAGTGAAATACCCTCATATATCCTAGGGTGTTCCAACTAGGAGGCTTCAAAATCAAACAAATACATTAATTATCCCTATTAGATCCATATAAAATAAGTCAATAAGCAAGGCATCCTACAACTGAGTAATGTCAAAAGTTCAAACCCTATGTAACATGACATACAACTCCCAAGGCACTCCACCATCATCATTATAATCAAACTTTGAGAAAACCATGGCAAAGTGCCTCTTTAATCTTATCATCACACCAAAGAGTAACTATTATCATTTCGAACTTAGGGAGACCCCAAGTCGATGGGTTCCCACTCCATCAAAATGCACAAAGGCTTGACTAAATGTATCAATGTTGAGCCCAAACCCTCCAAACATGTCAACATTGTCAAAGAAGGGGAGCGCACTACATCATCAATATATCAACTATTAGGAATATGTTATCTCATCCAACAGCCACTAGCAACTACCCAAAGCGTCCAATCAACCAAAAAAACATGAGAACCCCCCTGAACCAAAGCACGTATGCACCATCAATCAATCAAACCATCCAACAATGTGATCCTGCAAGCTCAATCCTTGTTATAAAAATCACAAATGTTGTGATGAAAATCACAAGTGCAAGCCTCATCCAATATGAAGGGTAACAAAGGAAAACCCCATGCACAATGAGCTAAGAGTCCCTGGTAGAATCTTTGGCTCCTTTAACTTATTCACGAAGATCATATTGGAGTGCAAGCTAGCATCGCCATAGCACACGCAAGGCATAAGTGAGCATCATAAGCATTAGCTCAATTGCCATCATAGCTCTCTTCCCAAGTCATTGAATGACAGGGTTCCCATGCTGGCTTTGGCAGTCCCAAAAGCAGAGAAACCCCAAGAGTATGAAAGTGATGGTTGGGAAGTTAATGCACTTGAGCCTAAGCTACCAATGCAGGGTTGGGGAGGGCTGCCAAATAACGACAAGCATGATCCCCGTGCCACTTGACTGCTCCACGCAGCAGCCTATTTTATTTTTTTAGTTATGTTCATTACAATCTTGTTTGTTGTGCAATCTAAATTTTGGATTTATGCTATTTTTGCTAGAACATGCCATGTAGCATTTTGAACTCTGGACTTTTATGTTGGTAGATAAAAAGTTAATTATGCCTTTACTACCTCATGCTAGTGTTAATGGTAGACTGCACATATGGCACACCTTTTTGTATTAAATGCTTTGTACATATTGTGTCATTTTAACATAAGTTTTATAAAAAGAATTCACAATAAAGAAAATAAAATAAGAAGATAAAGATAAATGTGCTAGTATAAAAAACTTGTTATTCTGGGCTTATAAAAAGCAACTTCATTAAACCATTTACTCAGTTGTGAAATAAGGGTGACGATCGTGAAAATGAGGATTAATTTCACATAATCTGCTTAGTGCAATCAGGAGATGGACGAATCCAAAGACTCCTTGAGAAGAAAGCTCATATCCAAACACATTATGCAGCTAAAGGTTTAAAATATATTAGAAGATATAGAACGTGTGTTTCCTCCTTGGAGGTGACAGGTTCGGATCCAGAAGAGGGTAGGGGTATGTACACAATGTCCCTCTGTATACTGAACAGTCGATCACTGCATGGAGCAGGTCCCTTTTACCAAAAACCAAAGGATCTCATACATCAATCGGGTGTCTGGCTATGCAGTGACCTATTAAAATTGAATTATTATTATTATTAAAGTATATTATGTAAAATAAAATAAAAAAGATAATGTGAAAGGCTAGGATAAGATCAGTGTTACACTCACTAATGACAATCTCCCTGTTACTAGGTTATAGAATGTGCCTCTGGAGTCTCATCACAATAAATTGATATTCATCTGCTTCTTTAAATTCTTCTTTCTTTCTTTTTTAATTCATGGGTTCTGAGCTTTATAGTATTCTGCTTGTTTGAAGTCCCCTTTTTAAAACCTGAGTCCTGAGTTTTATAAAGAGTTTTTTCGGAAACCGGGTCAGGCTCTTAATCTTTGCCCAAGTCGTCCATGAATCCAAGGCCATGTAACTAGGGCCACAAATAATTTTCAGCCAGCAATTCTTATGAAATGGAAACCTCGAGGTGCCGGAAAAAGTCACAAAATATAGCACGGCTCTTCGCAGGGCTGGCATATTTTTTAACCTAAAATGAGATACTTCGTAAAACAGCGTAAGGTACTTGTAAATAAACTATAGGATGCACGTAGAGGCATTCAACGGTGTCCGGATTTCTAGCCTCTGCAGAAGTTAATCAAGAAAACAGCCTAAAAGATCCTTCAAACTGTGGTGAGATTGTGAACAGGGACTGATCTGCTCATTTTACAGTTCGCTAAACCTAGATTTTCAGTTAGAATACAAAGAAGCAAAAATGTATGCGCCTCGTTTATACAAGTTGAACAGCAATTCCAGCTAAAAGAAAGCTTTAATGATTGTTCTTTGGAGGTCCAGAGCCCGCAACAGGGTCAAAATTCACAGGAAAATATTTAAATTACCTTCACGTCTTTCACTGATTTGACCTTGCCATCAACTCTGTAATGCCGGGAATCATCTGCATTTATTGTAACACTTAAAGTTATAAGACGCTCCTGTCCATTATTTCCCGCAACTGCCAATTCAAGAACCACTTCGCAGGCCTCTTTAGTATCCGTCGACTGCAGCTCCGCATTATAACGGACTCGCAATGCCGATGTCTTGGCGCATAAGGCAAAGGAGATTGCATCTGGTAAGCATACAAAAATCGCTGAGAATTTACCCGCATTTAAGGTAAAAGATGCATACGAAAATAGAGAAATTAATTGCTCACGGCTTTTTAAATCAACAGCACCTAATATATTCGATTTGCCACTTCCGTTGGCGCCTACGATGAGGTTAATTCCTTTGGTAAACGTGAACTTCTGCGCCTCTTCGCCGAAGGATTTGAAACCGCGTACTCTGGCAATGAAATTTACATACAATTTATGTCAGAAAAATGCGAGGAGCACAACTTAATTTAAGCAATCATAATAATATGAACCTGAGAGATTTGATATAGGCAGATGATGTGGTCATGGCGCTTTCGATGAAACGATGCGGTCAGCTGCACTCTGAATGGAGGAAAAATTGTGAGAGGGAAGATTGTAAGAGCTTAAGGATTGAAATTGGAATGGCTGTAGGTTGTTCGGTCCTGTGTGAAAGGCAAAGGCTACCGTCGACGGGGTTCGAACTCGAACGTTTCCGTGTCGCGTGAATGAGATGATGGCACTGGCGCCAACTTGCACTGGGTATTTAAATATTTGTATCTTCTTGTTTTTTCTTTTAATTGCAATAGAAAAGCGTGGTTTAAATATTTGCGATTTCGTTTCTTTTCCGATATTTATTAAATTTGATTGTAAATGTTTGAATTTTACATGGCATTTTCTAAAAATTCACTTGGAAGGTATGAATTTCAAATTTCAATTTTTTTAAGATATTAAAACTATTTATATAATAAAAAAAATATGATTCCAACATTTTTGTGAAATACTGAATTCTATTTATAAAAAAAATTTAACCAAAAAATTTAACTAATTAAAAGATATATGTAATGTTCCTTCCTAACCATGAATTAAAAGATATACTATATGATGTTCCTTCTAAATAAAGCTCTAAGAAAGGGAGGAAACTTGTTGTCGGCTGAAGAAAAGAAATGTCAAGCCAAATATTTTCTGCTTGCCCCCCATGTTAAGGAGGAGCGCTATTGATAGCTATTGCTTGTCTGTCTCTATTAAAAGAGCTTTTATCGGTGCACGACATTCCACGAGGCCACAAAAAAGCTATGTGTTGCCATCCCACCCACAACACGACACTTGGCTTTCGTGATCCAAAATTGGTCATGTGAAACCAGCATCCTAGACACTATATGTGCATTAATTCGGTTACCTTTGGGGCCCTTCCAATTAAAAATATATATGGTGCTCCTTTCAATTAAAAGATATACTATGTGATGCTCTTTCTTAACCAGCAATTAAAAGATATAATATGTGATGCTCCTTCCTAAAGTTATAAAATATATGTGGTGCTCCTTTCAATTAAAAGACTATGTGATGCTCCTTTCAATTAAAAGATATACTATGTGATGCTCCTTCCTAACCAGCAATTAAAAGATAGACTATATGATGCTCCTTCCTAAAGTTATAGGATACTATGTTTGTGAGATTATCTATAATCTAAACTTATTCATACATTATGATCTAATAACATGGTAAAATATGTAAGTTGCTTATTATATAATTGTTGAGAAATTTCATTAGGTGAGCAATGAGATTGTCCAAATCAAGCATGGATAAATTTAAATTTTGTCTTCTTATCTCCTATTTGGACACAAGTTTTGTGTGTTTCCTTGGGTTGGGATGCAATCTCATCAAACAACAACAACTTGCTAGGCATCATAGTTGGAGAGAGGTAATTGAAGGGGTTCATAAAACTAGAATGCAGCAATGCAGTACCATTCATAATTGCATGCTTCCATGCAAAAGTTGTAGCCACATCATATAGACAATCTAAATTGGCAGCGAAGATGTTTAAATCAATGGCTTTCCTCTCGACAACTATGTTAATGTAAATTGTCTTCTGGGCACTAGCAACCTCTTTGAACTCAAGGTTGTCAGTGCAAGTGTTGTCACCCCTGGACACATCCAAGTGCATGGTGTTATAGAAATTCCTCCATGAGGAATCTGAAGGGGAGCCAACTAAGAAAAGAAAACATTGTTTTGACTTATCTATGAGTCCATAATGCTCCATTGGTTGCTCATGCGGTTGTTTGACAAAGTGGAAAAAATATTATTTGAATTGGCATCTTTAAGGGACATGTCTCTATTATCATAAACACACATGGTTTTCTTTGGAGTATGAAAGGTACCAAGTCAAACCTAATTTTTCTTCAAGGGATCATGGATCTCCATCACAATTTGACCAAGTGGGGGGCTTACGTTATGAATAGAAGATTGATTTTCATGGAGATGATGCTACAACTATAAGAGTAGACGACACGGATCTTGCCAACATTTCCCTCACGACCATCATTGGATTTCAATCTCCTCGAGGCACTATATGAGATGGATGACGAGAGAATTAATTATATAATAGTAATGTGGTTTAGAGCTAAAGGGTGATGTATAACCAAAACAATGGATTTCTACCTTCTATTAATTGAGTTTTGTAATTAAATTATATAGCATGGACATTATTTATTATTTGTAATTTTTTAATTATAAGATTAATGATTAATAAAATAAACAATATTGGTTAATTATTTAGTTATATTTGTTTCATAATAAACACAATAGTCTCCACCAAATGATAAACATGGTCCTTATTTCATAATAGGCGATAATTTTGGTGACTGATAGTTGCTCTGGCTAGGGTTTGCAGCATGAGGAGCGGTGGGTGAGGTTCACTGGTTGCAGGCGCAGGCCTGTCAGCGGCCAGGGCTCTCTCTGTCTCGGGAGAGGTGCCAATGGTTTTCTGTTGAACAGGGGGTTTTCTGTACCAGTGGAGAACTTTTCTAGCGGTTTTGTAACAGTAGTTTTGACCGAGATTTTTTACCGTGGGATTTTTTACCAAGGCCTTTTGACTATGGAGACTGGCGACTTGGTGGATTATTCCAGCGACCATCTGGAGTCTGAGGATATTTGGACAGCTGGGAAGTTATGGGATGAGGTGGCGGTAGTAGGTCCATTGAGGGGTTCTGGGGTTTCACTTAGCCTTGCAGATCCTCAGCCGACTGTGCCTGCTTTTTTGCCCTCGTAGGTTTTGGTTTTTACACCACCAACGGTTCAGCAGCTTGATGAGGTGGGCGTGTCGCGTGAGGCTGATCATCAAATGCCCAAGATAGAGGGGGTTTCGTTGTAGAATTTCGTTCTACCACTCTTGGGCTCGAAGATGGGTGGACATCTACGCGGTGGAGCGAAGGTTGGGGAGTCTTCGCAGCATGGTGGGACTCTTGACGGAATCCAGGAGACGGAACCCTTGATTTGGTTAGGTCAAAACCTATTGCATGAATTGGGCTCTTTCTTAGGTTGCTTGAACACGGACGAGCAACGGGGATGCTCCAGCCCTAGCATGAGGTCTAGAAGCGGTTCTAATGCGAGCGGCAAGTGCACAAAGGTGGGTTTGGAGAACCCCCAAAAAAGAGGGAGGAAAAGATGGGTTAAATCTCATCACTCATACTGTAACTATGACCTAGGTGAGGACATAGAGTGGAACTAGGTTGTTTAGATGACAGACCTGACACTAGTGGGGAACGCTTTGGGTCGGTATTTTGCTTGGCATACCATCTTGGATTGGGTGGAGACCCATTGGAAGACAAGCCTTGGTTATGTGCCTAAGGTGGAAGAACTTACGCGAAACTAGTTTGCTTTTAATTTTTGCAGGGCAAAATATGCTTTGTGGGTGCTTAACAGAAATTGGAACTGGGACCATTCCCTAGTTATGCTGAAACCTTGGCATATGCTCTTTGATGCTAGCAGAGAAAGGTTGGACGTGGTGCCACTGTGGGTGCGGCTTCCAGGATTCCCTCTTCATTATTAGTCGAAGAGGCACTTCAAAGGGATTGGAAACATACTGGGTACCTACCTGGAAAGTGATTTTCATTTATGTGCACCAAACTGAAGAAGGTTTCCTGAATATTGGATAACCTAAATGTCAGAGATGGTTTGGCGAAATAAATGAAACTAAGTTGGGGCCCCTACACCATTTCACAGAAGTTAGATTATGAGAACGTTTCGTTTAGATGTCCAAGGTGTCATGTTTATGGACACCCAGCAACCGAATTTAAACTCTCGCTTCGTACTAGGCCGGGAGGTCGACGTCAGTGGTTCGAGGGAATTGACATGGAAGTGCTCATGGGTCATACCTCGCCGCCACCCCAACAGTTGGTTCACCCTAGCTGTGTTGAGGAGCAAGAAGGAGGAACCTCACGAGAGGAGGAACGACCTCCAGCAAGTCCTGAATTCGAAGCACCATAACCGGTTGTGGTGCGTCCTAAGCAGGGTCTACTGTTTCCGAGTACCCCTCTTCCTCCTCTTTCTCCTTCCATAAATTTTTTTATGAATAATGTATCTTCGTTGGTTTTGACTGGGTTGACAGCCTTAAAAAATTCTATAAATCCCCTTTCCTCGTCGTCCCTTCCCCCCCTTAGTCCCTTTGCTCCCACCCCTCTGTAGGAGGTTTCACATTCTCCTAAATCTATTTTGGCTCCTTGTGAGGAGGAAGCAACCTCGTCAAGGCATGAGGCATTGGACTCGGGCTATTTTCTCCGCTCGGGGGAAAAATTGAGAATTGGGGGTCTTGGGAAAGGGAAGGAGCGTCTTCTGAAGGGAAGAGGGAGGGCTTCTTTCATCCCCAAGGCATACACTAAAGCAAGTAAGGATATTTTGGAAGCGAAACAATAGTCTATTGAGTGGGTGCTAGAAGAAGTGCAAACCCATAAGAAGGGTCTCTCATGAAAATTATGTCCTTTAATTGCAGGGGTCTGGTTGGTCCCCACAAAATATCGACACTAAAGAGGGTGGTGTTTTTGGAACGCCCAGACATCATCCTTCTACAAGAAACTTTGGGCGTTGGCGAGGTGGTGAAGGCTAGACTAGAAAGTTGGTTTGAAGGGTGGAATTTTGAAACCCTAGATGTTAGAGGTCATTATGGTGGGTTGGCTATTGGCTGAAACAATATGAACGTGAAGGTTCTAAACTTGTGGGGCTTGGATTTTGTTATTGGGATTTCTTGCATGGCCCTGGACTTAGGCATTGTGTTTATTGTTTGCAATTTGTATGGTCCCTATCTCAATAAAATCCCTTTATGGGATTCCTTGCTCAACAATCCTTTTCTTAAAGGGGACTCAGTGATTATGGGAGGATATTTGAATTTTTCATTGGGTCAAACGGAATTTTGGGCCCCCCATGCTCATGCTGACCTTTTAACTAGGTTTTTTATTCAGAGATTAGCAAAGAAAAAAATGATTGACATTGGACCCATAAAAATCAAACCGAATTGGAGGAACAACCGCTCGGGGGAGAATAAGGTGGCTAAGCGTTTGGATAGGTTCTTGGTCTCTGAACATGTGGTGGACAGTTTCTTTCAGTTGAGGCAATGGGACGGGGCAAGGGGGGTTCATATCATTTCCCCATCTTCTTTGAACTTTGTAATGGGTCGTCCAAGCCCCCGGGGCCGCTTAAGTTTAATAAAGTTTGGTTGAAAGATGAGTCCTTTACTAATCTGGTCTCTTCCTTGTGCACTCCTTTCAATCCTATAAGGCCTCTTTCTGCAGTCTTCCAATTTGTTGAAAATATCAAGAAACTAAAAGGGCCTATTAAAGAATGGGCCCATGCAAAGAGGATAAGGGAGGACTTTGAGTTGGTTTAGATTGAAGTGAATCTTTGTAGGATCTATGAGGGAGATGGAGGGTGTCTGAGGACTCAGAAGTCCAAATATTTGTTGGTTACATTGGAAGGAAGAAGGAATACTTTGCTACTTGAAAAGGAGGAAACATGGAGACTAAAGAGCAGGGAAATGTGGCTGGAGGATGGGGATGATAATACCAAGTTATTTCATGCTTATGCTAAGGGGAGGAAGGTTACGAATACTATTTGGAGTCTTGATGACTCTCAGTGGGGAGCACAAACCATTTTTGATGGGATGGCCAAGGCAGGGGTTGAACACTTTTAGTCACTTTTCAGAGAAAACAATCAGGCACTATTGCATAAGTGGTCAGAGTGGCACAATTATTCCCACGTTTTGTGGAAGAGGATGACAACAGACTCCTGATGGGGGTAGTATTTGAGGAAGAATTGAAGGCTACTCGACATAGTTTTCAAAAGGATAAGAGCTCGGGCCCTAATGGCTGGTCGATTGAAACTTTTCTAGAACTTTATGATCTCCTCGGAGCGGATAGCCTTAAAGTAGTAGAGGACACAAGGAGGTCAGTGAGTATCCTGGAGAGCTTCAATTCCACCTTCATTGCTTTGATCCCTAAAACCGATAATCCGACCTCGTTAAATGATTTTAGACCTATCTCTCTCTACAGTTGTGTTTATAAGAAGACTTAAAGAGATTTTCTCTCAACATATCTCTGGTGAACAATTTGGGTTCTTAGAAGGGAGGCAAATTCACTAGGCAGTGGGAGTTGCACAAGAAGGCCTGCACAGTGTAAAAAACAAAAAACTCAAAGGAGTTGTGCTCACAATAGACCTCCCCAGGGACTATGATAAAGTAAGTTGGCTCTATATATGTATGTTTCTTACTCATCTGGGTTTTGATATTGGTTTTATCAGGTGGATTATGAGTTGCATCAAAACTATTTCTTTGTTGGTCCTTATTAATGGGGCGACCTCTCCTTTTTTTCATTCGAAGAGAGGTCTTAGACAAGGGTGCCTGCTTTCCCCCTTACTGTTCCTCTTGGTAGCAGAAGGGTTGAGTAGGGCTTTACGGGAAGCCAAAAGACAAGGTACTATGAGGGGGATTCAGGTGGCTCCAAATTTCTTCATTATGCATCTTCTTTTTGTAGACGATGTCTTAATTTTTTTTACAGGTTTGGCAAGGGATGTTGAAACCCTTCAAGGGAATGCAGAGTTGCTCTCAAAAGCTACGGGGATGGAAATAAATTCAGGAAATTCCACACTTTCTACCAATTTGATGAGGGAAGATTAATTGCAGCCTTTTGTAGGATGTTTTCCCTTCACTCTGGTAGAGGTGGACTCATGACTAAAATACCTCTGGTTTCAACTAAAATAGAATGATTATAGAAAGCAGGACTTGTAGTGGCTTCTCGACAAGATGGAAAAAATAATAAAGGGTTGGAGCCACAAATGGCTTTCAAGAGTAGGTCGGTTGGTCCCGGTGAAGTTTGTTTTGGAGGCAATTCCTGTTTATTGGATGGCCCTATCCTAGATCCCAAAGGGGATTCTCGAGGATGCTAGGAAAATCTACTTTCGTTTTCTGTGGTGTGGGAAAGAAGAAGCTTTTGTTCATCCTTAGGTGAGGTGGGAAAGAATAGCTCGACCTAAAGCTTTGGGTGGCTGGGGGTTGAAGAACATCATTCTTTTCTCCAAAGTGCTGGTGACCAAGGGAGGTTGGATATTACTGAAGACTGACAGCCTTTGGACTCAAGTGGTTACCCAGAATATTCTGTTGAAGATTGAAGATTACTTCGCTCCGGAGTCTGTTGAAGATTGGGTGTGATTGTCGATGAAATCGTATGTGGAAGGATCGGTGATATGGAAGGTTGTGGTTAATTCTTTCTCGGTGATCGAGACAAACTTGGCATGGGACATTGGTAATGGGAGGAGGCTCTGGATTGGGTGTGTGCATCGCCACATACTTCCTAGTTGTATAATGGTAGCCTTGAGGGCGAGGGGTATCTTTTATCTATCTCAACTCGCAAATCTGATATAGGAAAAGCGATAGGTTCAATCCTAGTGACTGGTAAATACTTTAGGTCTCTTGGAACTAGATCAAGCCGCGGTGTCACTTCTTTATCAGGGACTCAACAGGGGACAAATTATTCTTAGGGACAGGGAAGATGAACTAGTGTGGGAAGGTGATCCGTGTGGATTATATTCTCCAAAGCTAGTTATATCAGTCTTAGTGCAGAGGTGATCAATGGGGCTCCGATTTGGTGGTGGAAAAATCCATGGAAAGTCAAGAGCCCTCCAAAAACCCGATTGTTTATGTGGAACATCCTGGAAAACAAGGTCCCTACGTGGGAAAATCCGCAGAAAATGAACAAACATGGGCCTGGGTGTTGTGTTCTGTGTAAGTCTGATGAAGAAACAATCACTCATATCTTTTTAAGATGCCCCTACAGTAGAGAGGTATGGGCAGAATGCACTCGAACTACGCGAACTCTTTGTGCCTGGGAGGGACTTTCGGTGGTACATGCATGGGAATTCTAGAACGCAACAACACATCTCAAATCTATGCTTGCTTTACCCCTGTTAGTAATTTGGGGTATTTGCTTGGCAACGAACAATTACATATTCTTAGATAAAGCTTGTATGTCAGAGATCACAATAGCTCTCTCTTGCGACATCTTAGCTTCCTTCCTGCAGCACATTAGAGCAACAAAACAAAGGGAGGCCCTGACAGCCGAAATTGACAGGACTCTGCCGTGGGGTTTTTTTACGGTGCTGCCCAAAACAACGTTTGTGGGGTAGGTGCCCTACTTTTCCTTTTTGACTCACACTACTTTGAGATCTCTATGGGGTTGGGCCTAAAACTGCTTCTGATTTTTGCAACTGAGGATGGTTGCCAAAGAATTAATCTTTTTGGTGATTCACTAAATGTCATTCATTGGATAAAAGAGACTCAACAATGCAAGCAATTAAGATTAGAAAACATTCTTTTGTCCATTCAGGAGGTACAACAAAATTTTGACACTTTCTCATGCCGTCATGTTTATAGGGAAAACAACAAAGAGGCAAACAAGGCCTCGAAGGAGGGCCTGCAACTAGCTCTAGGGATTTGAAAGATAAAATAATTTCAAGAGGGGGCAGCATATGAATTCTATCATCGACCGTTTATAGAATGAACACTCCCCGGGGAGTGGGGAGCGGTTTTTCAAAATCAGAATGTTACTTTTTGATCATTTTTTAGCATGTTTACATAACTCTTATGATTTGGATGTTTATATTATTGTGAAAAAAACTATCAAACTCGCAAGCCATGTAATTTTTTGCCTGTTTAGAGCAAAACTTGATGTTTTAGCTCTATTTTGTAATAGCTCCTTAAAATAGAGTTATGGTATGAAGACAATATATCTTGGAAACAATCTAGTTTTACGAAGCAATGCACATTAGATGTGCAATACAGAATGTAATTTTGTTCTCACCTCATGAAATAAAAATATGTTTTTTCTCATGAAAAAATACTCTCCACCAAACATGTTAACCATTACACATGATGTTTTTAGGACATAGATAGGTACTTATTTGAAAATGTCAAATATCATAAATAAAATATGTATAGTTTAAATGGCATATTGTTTTGAAGTTTATGTGCATGTTGAATTACAATATATTTTACAATTCATTTTCATGTACAAATTGAGTGTACCTAAATGTTAACATGTTTTTCCTAAAGGCGACAGGTGCAGGGGGGGTCCTCTATGACCTTGAAGAATCATAAGAAGTGAAGTAAGCATGGGGAATTGTCATAGCTTCAAACAATCAGGTTGAAGCATTAGCCCTTTGGAAGGGAGCTGAGGTAGTTGCTGAAAAAGGATATGAGAAACTCATCATAATTGAGGGCTCATAAATGTTAATTCAGTGTATGGTAAGAAAATCTAACCCCAAAGACCCTTACTTGACCAGTTTAATAACTAAAGTTCTCGCGAGGAATGAAGAATTTGAATATTTTCAAGCATTTCGTATAAATAGAAAGCAAAAAAACGTGGCAACAACTAGGATAACCTAGCTTGCTTGCTAAGTCATGGATCTTGCAAAACTAGGAGGGGCACCCATCCGATCCATATCCCATAAGTTCTCTTTTCTTATTGTAGACCTTTCTTTTCCAAGTTGAAATGGCAAGTGTAGATCAGTTTAATTGCGATGATGCAAGGTGGCGGAATGACCTGATGATTACACAAGGTTGCTCATGCTTTCAGTTACCTCCTACACCATCCTAGGTTAAGTACATCTCATTTCACATCTCCTTCATGGTGTGTGGGAAATTACCTGAAATGGTGATGAAGAAGGTAACTTGGCAAATCCTTCATTTTTGTTGAGCAAGATATACAAGAGAAAGAGGAACGTGAGCGTTTGAGGGTGTTTTTCACCTAGTTTTCTAGTGGGAATTTACTAGTTTTGGGTGTCTTGAACTGTGGCGCAGTAGTCAACAGAGTTGAAGTCACTATGGGCAGCTCTAGGTCTTAAATTTTGAATTCTCCTCATCGTCATGAAAATCGTAGCAGACATAGAGGAAATGGTGGGCTTCCTGCTAAGCGAACTAGACGACCAGAAACAAGACCTTGAAAGGAGGATGGAGATACAAATAAGGGAGGTTATTCAATGAAACAAGATTTCAAGTGCCCAGTTGGACAGGTTGAAGACCGAGAAAACCATGCTAGAGATGGAGGTAAGATGCTTATGAGGAAGAGGGATAGATCATTGTGAGGAAATCAAGGATCTATAAGAGGAGGCTCACCATTTTAAACAAGAATTGACACCTCAAGTCAGGATAACCAAGCATAGGGCAACTTTTTTAGTGGGATCTCTAAAGAAGTTCCAGGGACCTAAACAAGAAGAAGCTTCAGTGAACAAGAACAAGGACCAGCCTATACGACCAGATCTGTAACACCCCGGTTTTGACCCTGTTTGCATTAAAA
Organism: Pseudotsuga menziesii; assembly: GCA_001517045.1. Taxonomy (NCBI): domain Eukaryota; kingdom Viridiplantae; phylum Streptophyta; class Pinopsida; order Pinales; family Pinaceae; genus Pseudotsuga; species Pseudotsuga menziesii. The sequence goes on along the minus strand of LPNX010931033.1, from coordinate 96,092 downwards.
ATGTATACGATGTATATATTGTAATTAATCATGGTATGGAACTAAAGGCAAAAGCCCCACCATCGATTTATCATTTTATGTTTCGGTGATTAAAATCAATGCCAATGGTATTTCATGCTAGTCAGGCACATTATAATTTTGGACATCATGTAAATATGAAATTTAATTAAAATACCCACAACCAGTTATGTCAATGCAACATTGAAGAGATGGGGGCATGATTCCTTAAGGATAAGAGGGGGGGGGGGGGGTATTCAAACCTTCGAGCCAATGGGAAAAATCCAAATGTCAAAGGGAGAACCCATCAAAACTGTCAACTACTCATTTGATCTGGATTTATGCAGGAACACAACAAAATACAGAAATAACCATAGAAACAAATATGCAGCGAAAATAACACTTCATTTCATTAATCAATAATTGAAACTTGCTTACATACAGAATGGAAATAAACTATCTAGAGTGTTGGTAGCTTATCTCTAAGAAGAGATGTGGCGGCTACATGCCTCTGAACTCTGTGTTACAATGAGGCTCGAAGGCCTATATATTATTGAGAAACAATGGAAGCCCTACACATCCAAAAACCTAACCTAGGAGGTGAAATGCCAGAATGTGGGCCCCGTTGGGTAACTTGGTACATCAATTTCCCGTGGTCGTAACTTTAGCATACTACCTCCATTTGACGTGCATGATACATCGTTAGAAAGATCTGTTTAAGGACTACATCCATAAATAACAAATATCAAGCCCGAAACAGACTCATATTTGCTCGGCCATTCAATGTCGAAAAAACATCGTTTAGGGCCTCAAAACGGCTCCGGATTTTTAAGACCTGAAAACTGCCAAAAATAGTAAATTGTGCTACAATTAAGGAAACTGGAAAACTGAAAGAAACAATGGTGGGGGTCCAAGTGGAATAGGTGGGTGGCCACCAATACCCTCCTAGATCATTCCTCCCCCCTTAGGAAGCAATGGTCCCCATTGCGTTGAGTTCCTCCATGAGATGAGGAAACTTGTGTTGAACTTGGTCCCTGGTGAGCCACTTTCCCTGATGAAGGAATTGAGCCACTTTCCCTGATGAAGGAATTGGCCTGCTTTGACAACTCGATATAGCTGGATCTTCTACTGGTGGGTATTCTTGATTTTTGTGTCCATAATCCGATCAATTGTGGCTTGTTCCATGCCATCGGGGTTTAACTCTGTTGGTGTGAGTTGTTCTGCCACGTCTAATGTGTCAAGTAGAGGTGGAAAGTAGGGTTGAAGGTGGTCCACATTGAACATTGGGTGTAGACCAAGGAATGGCGGAATACTTCGCTTGAAGGCATTGTCCTCGACAACCTTGGTGATGATGTATGGCCCATATCAGAGCGGGTGAAGCTTGCGGTAGGGTCCAGCAAGGAGCTCCTTCTACAAATGTAGCCACACTTTGTCACCCACCTGGAAGTTGTGTTGCACTCGATGTTGATCATGTCATTGCTTGTACTTAGCATTGGATCTATCCAATATGTCATGAACCTATTGGCGAATGTGTTGAATGCGCTCAATGAAGCTGTTTTCCTTGGAAACTTCAGACTGGATATGAGCTTAATCAACCTGAGTAGATGCAAATGGCATGGCTACATCAATGGGACATAATGGATGGAATCCCAAGCCCACCTGAAAGGGGTTATGGTTGGTTGAGATGTGGAGGGCCCGGTTATAGTTGTGTTATACATAAGGGATGCTCTCATCCCATGTGCATGGGTGCTTTGAGTTGTACATGCACAAAATGTGTATGATCATCTTATTGACGACCTTTGTCTGGCCATCAATCTGGGGATTGAAAGCTGTGGACTTTGTGAGCTTGGTGTCTAGCATTGACCATAGGCTAGACCAGAATGTACTAAGGAACCTACTGTCCCAATCTGATATTATAGACTGTGGGATCCTAAAGTGTACCCACACTCGTTCAAAGAAGAGTTTAGCAGTGGCTTCTGTTGTGGTATTATTCTTGCATGCCGCCATTATGGCCATCTTTGAGAATCTGTCAATGACCACAAACACATAGTCGTTGTCGTGCTTAGTAGAAGGAAGGCCCAACATGTAATCCATGGAGATGGATTCCCATGGTCGACTAAGGGTAGGCAACGGAGTATAGAGGCCTTGCTTCTTGATGGATGGTTTGGAAATGGCGCAAGCAGTGCAAGATTGGATGTACTTCCCGACATCTTGTCGAAGGTTCAACCAATAGAAATACTTCTGCAGTACTGCCATTATTTTCTTGACCCCGAAATGCCCAGCGACCCAACTGTAGTGCGCTTCCCAAATCATCTTGGCACGCTTGCTTGAAGGAACACAAAGGTGTCCCATGTGACATAGTAGTACATCTTGGAGGTGAAATTTTGGAACTTGGTTTCCCTCCAAGAGTGTTTGGTATGTGTGGCTGAATTATGGATCGCTCTTGTAGAGAAGCGGCCAATCAGAAGTCTCATGCCCACAAGATTTGAGCACGGTAGTTATCGCCACGATCAGTGGTCGGCTAAGGCAGTCTTCAACATTATTGATGCTTCCCTTCTTGTACTTGATGTTCAAATGAAACTATTGTAGATATGTCGACCACTTCTGATGGCAATCATTTTGTAACTTCCCTTGTGTTTGTATGAACTGCATGGGTCGGTGGTCTGCGTGGATGATTGTTTTCTTCCCCATAATGTAATGCTTCCATTGTCAGTAAGCCTGTACAATGGAATACATCTCTTTGTCATAAGTGGGATATTTGCATACTGTGTCAGACAGTGTCTCACTATGATATGCAACTGGATGCCCTTATTGAGTAAGGAATGCCCCAATAGCATAGTCAGAGGCATCTGTCTCGATCTTAAATGGTTGTTGCAAGTCTGGTAATGTGAGCACTGGGGCACAACAAAGGCGATGTTTCAATTCTGCAAACGCCTTTTGTTGAGTTTCTGACCAAAATAATTTTGCTTTCGCTCCTCCCTTGGTGACTTGACTCAAGGGCCAAGTGATATGAGAGAATCCCAACATCAACTTGCGGTAGAAATTAGCAAGGCCCAAAAAGCTATGAAGCTCTGTTAGAGTAGTTGGGGCTGGACAATCCCGAATGACTTGGATCTTGGTTGGATCCACATGTACCCCACACTCATCAATAATGTATCCTAGATGCTGAACCTGGGTCATGCCAAAAGTGCATTTGTCCAAATTGGCACACAACTTGTGCCGCCGCAGTGTTTGGAGGACCAGTCGGATGTGGTGGAGGTGCTCTTCCCAAGTTTGGCTGAATATCAGGATGTCATTCAAGTACACTACTACAAATGAGTTGGTGAACGGCCGTAAGATGTTGTCCATCAGTCTCATGAAGGTTGCAGGAGCATTCATCATCCCAAAAGGCATGACCACCCATTCGAAAAGGCCCTCCTTGGTTTTGAAGGCAGTCTTCCACACATTGGTCGGTTCTATCGGTACCTGGTGATACCCAAACTTTAAGTCGATCTTGCTAAAATATTTCACCACTTTAAGCTGGTCCAAGAGGTCATTAATCTATGGGATCGAGTACCTATTCTAGACAGTGATCTTATTCAGTGCTCGATAGTCAATACAGAGTCTCCAAGTCCCATCCTTCTTCTGTACCAACACGATCGGGCTCCCACAGGGCAATGAACTTGGCCGAATGTGACCCTTTTGTAGCAACTCCTGAATTTTCCTCTTGATTTCATCGTTCTCCAGAACAAAGCGTCAATAGATCGGTCCATTGGGAAGCCACGCACCTGGGGTCAGATCGATGGGGTGCTTGACCTAACAGTGGAGAGGCACCCCAGTGGGTGAGGTGAATATGTTCCAGTATTCCTCCACGACCTTGTCCATTTGTTGTTGTCATGCAGAGGGGCCTTGTCTGGAGGTCATGGCCACGATCTTCTTCTTGCCCTGAGGGCGGATCATCAAGAAAACAAACTTCTCGGTTTTGGAAATGAGCTTACTGCATTGTTTTTCAGTAACCAAATAGGTAGTGGCAGGGGTGGTACCTCTGGTATCGTGTACAAATTATTTCCCAACGTAATAATAACAACGCAAGGCCGGGACTCATACATAGCATGTCGCTTCCATAAGTATGGTTGACCTAATAATACATCACAAACATCAAGAGGAGCAATATCACATAATAACTCATCGGTGAAAGGCTTGATGCTGTAGGGAAGGTGACACTGCTAGCTGACGCGTGTTAGGATTATTAATCCTCCCTTGTCCAAATTTGGTCATATGTCTAAATCGGGAGTCCATCCAGTCTATTTATAGTCATTAGCACCATTGGGTAAACTTGACCTAATTGGGGCACATGTTTCAGTTACTAAAGTGTGGGGAACAGTAATTGAGGCTCACTGCCACTTACTGCACTTGATTGCATAAGTTTAGGAGCCTCCTAGATCAATCCCTACAATTTAGGAAGCCACTGGGAGTGCTGAAACCAACCAAGGTCAGTTCACTTCAGTTAATGACTAGTCAAGCCAAGTTAAGAGTCAGTTACATTCAATTCTAGTCCTCTACATTCAGTTAGCGCTAGGTTTACCTGATTGCACACATGTGGGGCGCATTCTCACCTACCACAGTCAGTTAACCATTAGTCAACACTAAATGTAACACTTGGTTGTGTTTTAGAGCTCCGATGAACTACGGTTATGGTTTAGACAAGGACAGTTAACTACTGGGTCCTCCGATAGTGATTTAGACAAATTCTTGGTTACCTACAGTCAAGTAGAGTCTAATCAATTCGAACTTCCTCATGTGGATTCGAATTGCTTGTGGCTATTAAAGCCATTTTACTTTATTTTAATTATCATTCGGATTACTTTTTTGATTAATGAAAGCATTCACAGCTGCAATCCTTTTGCACTGTTTCATTCTTCAATTGCTAATTAAATTGTGAGATCTTCTTTGTGAGTTGTGTGTTTGTCTACAGATCTATATGCTCAAATTTACATGGTATCAGAGCCTCGGTGGACAAGACTCCTCTCCTCCTCAAATCTCCAACCAGATCATTTTGTTTGTTTGATTGTGTGACAGGTTATCAACTTTTCTTACAACATTCGCTACAAGCAGCCTCTACTCCTCACTGCATTCGCTACAACAGCTCAGTCTTTCTTATTACATTCAAAATGGCTCATCCAATGGAGCCTCTCACTCCCTTCAACTATCACCAGTGGAAGGATGACATGAAAGTATTGCTCCGCACCAAGCATCTCTTCAGACTCATAGAAGAAACAGAGGAAGAGCCAGAATCAGATAAAGACAAAGCTAAGTACAAGAACAGGCTTGATGAAGCCATTGGACTCATGCAATTCTTAGTCTCTAGAGATCTTCAATTTCACATCCAAGACTTGGACACTCCCAAGGAGGTTTGGGACAAGCTTGCTTCCTTGTTTGATAAGCATGATGAGATGAGGATCCATCAGCTAGAAAATGATCTGATTACTCTCAATCCATCAAATTTCAAATCTCGAAATGAATTCTTCTCAAAGTTCAAGAACCTGATATATCAGTTGAAGCAATGCAAAGTGAAGAAGGATGAAGATCAGCTCATCCTTGCTATTCTCACAAATCTCAATTCAGACTACTCAGTCTTTGTATCCACCTTCCAAATAGTAAGGCTCACTACTCCAAATTGGAAGATGCCCACTCTTGATGCTTTCATCCAATCTCTTATTTATGAGAATGATAAATTGATCCAAATGGGGATCATTCGATCTCCCAAAGATCTAGCTCTTGTTGCAAGAGGAGATAAGGTAGCGAATGACAAAGGGAAGCAAAGAGATGAGTCTGAACAGTCAAAAGAACCTTCAGGTTCGAAGAGAAGCAAGAAGAATGGCAAAGGCAAGGTCCTCTGCCCTTACTGTGGAAGGGGCTTCCATTTAGAAAGCTCCTGTATGAGAAGACAACTTGATGAAATGGCTCTTCTTTTGAAAAAGCGCAACATTTTTGTACCTGCTAGCGCAAGGAAGGAAGACTCCGAAGAAGAAGAAGAAGAATACCAAAGGAAAGGACATGCACTGAAAGCTTGCTGCACATCAACACCTGCCTTCCTCATTGATTCTGGAGCTTCCAACCATATGGCTGCATCCAGAGAATCATTCTCTTCTTTTCAGTCCTTTGATGGTCCTAGTATTCAGATGAGCAATAACAGTAAAGTCCAAACTAAAGGGAAGGGCTCTATCCAACTTGAACATGGAAGGTTCAAAGATGTGTTGTTTGTTCCCTCTCTGGATTCAAACCCGTTATCTATCTATTAGATGACCCATACTGGATCTCCAAAGCGAGTGATCTTTGGTCCTGACTCAGTGGAGATCACATATATCTCTACTGGGAGCATCATAGTAAAGGGTATTGTGAATCATGCTTCAAGAGCATATGAGTTCTCACATTTCATGCCTCCTTCAGAACCAGTGCACTCTCAGCAGCCACCTGCAAGGGAAGGTAAAACCATTGCATCTACTTCTTTTACAGCTTCTACTAGTATTGCAGATCCGTCTATATCACTTTATGACATTAAGATTCAGGGTGACTCAGATCTAGATTCAGTCCCTACTTCCAAACTGGAAGCTAGGAAGATGACTGGAAACTCACCTGACACTCAAAAAGGAAAGATTCTTGCGCTATGCCATACTATTTTGCTTCCTTCAGAGAGATGCAGTAGACTTCCTGTAAGATGCAATATGGCAAGGGCTCAGTCTTATTGCATTCAGAAGAATGGATATGATGATACACCTCTTCATTCAGCAAGAGACAAAAGTTACATTCCTCCTTCCTTCCATCATCATTTTTGGAGAAAAAGGAGAAGTCTACATACTAGGCCCCAGAATACCTGTGCACAGCACACCATGCATGTTGCTTCACTACCTCACAGAGATGAATATTGCAGAAATATATTTTCAAGTTTTTCAAACTTGAGACTTGATTCTACCTGCTTAGCTAGAAGGAGGGCTTTTTTCCCATGTGGTTTTTGCCCTAGCTCCTTGTATTAAGCAGTTACTTTATTTTACTTGATATAATGGGTGACCTATGGTCTTAGTTACCAGGGCCCACAGTTTGTCCAAGTTAGCATTCAGGGGGGGTGTTAGGATTATTAATTCTCCCTTGTCCAAATTTGGTCATATGTCTAAATCGGGAGTCCATCCAGTCTATTTATAGTCATTAGCACCATTGGGTAAACTTGACCTAATTGGGGCACATGTTTTAGTTACTAAAGTGTGGGGAACACTAATTGAGGCTCATTGCCACTTACTGCACTTGATTGCATAATTTTAGGAGCCTCCTAGATCAATCCCTACAATTTAGGAAGCCACTGGGAGTGCCGAAACCAACCAAGGTCAGTTCACTTCAGTTAATGACTAGTCAAGCCAAGTTAAGAGTCAGTTACATTCAACTCTAGTCCTCGACATTCAGTTAGTGCTAGGTTTACTTGATTGCACACATGTGGGGCACATTTCTCACCTACCACAGTCAGTTAACCATTAGTCAACACTAAATGTAACACTTTGTTGTGTTTTAGAGGTCTGATGAACTCTGGTTATGGTTTAGACAAGGACAGTTAACTACTGGGCCCTCCGATAGTGATTTAGACAAAGTCTTGGTTACCTACAGTCAAGTAGAGTCTAATCAATTCGAACTTCCTCATGTGGATTCGAATTGCTTGTGGCTATTAAAGCCATTTTACTTTATTGTAATTATCATTCGGATTACTTTTTTGATTAATGAAAGCATTCACAGCTGCAAGCCTTTTGCACTGTTTCATTCTTCAATTGCTGAGTAAATTGTGAGATCTTCTTTGTGAGTTGTGTGTTTGTCTACAGATCTATATGCTCAAATTTACAACGTGGAGATCCTGTCCTTGGTGAAGCCACCCGATGGTGTACGGTTGCGGGTGTGCTGTGGTCGGAAAACCCAACCGCTTCACGACCTCTACTGAAATCAGGTTCTTTTGGCTCCCACTGTCGATAATGAAATGTATCAAGGAACCCTTTACCCACATCTGGGAGTGGAAAAGACGTTGCTCGTCCTCTGAATCTTCTGGTTCTTCCTTTTGGATCTTCGTGGTAGCAACGGTGGCATTGGGCTCTACATTGATAATCTTCTTCCCTCTGTCATTCCCCTTCTCGGGTTCTGATTCAATTTTAGATTATGCATTTGATTCAGAAGCCTTTATCTCGGCCACCAATGACTGCTTGGCTTGACACTCGCTAGTGTTGTGAGTGGGGCTCTTATGGAACTCACACCACTTTCCCGCTTCCTTCTTTGGATTTGCAGTGTTGCTCTTTGCTTGCGGCTTTGGAAAGTTTTCTTTAGTCGCCATGCCTTGGCTGTGTCCTTGGTTATGCCGTTTGGGGGCACCTTTCCCTTGCTTCTGATTCACAAATCCAAAGTCTCGCTTTTTCTGTTTGAATTTTTGCTCAATTTTGGCAGCATACCGATATGCCGTACCAAGCGAGGAGATGTCAAGGAACTCCATTTCCTCCTTAATGTATCTATGCAGACAACTGCAATACTTCAGCACCAAACGTTTCTCTAAATATTTGATACCCAACTTGGTGCGCAGGGTATGGAACAGATTCGTCAGCTCATGCATATCTTGATCTCTTTGCTACCGCAACGTAGTCCATTGTATGTACTTGTCCTCATAGCTCCCCATCGGATAATATTGTCCCTTTATGGCATCTCGGAAAGAATTCCAAGTGGGTACGACTGATAACAGAGAGGGTTCCTCCTCGTCCTTTATCTCGCAGTAGGTTTCCCACCAGTCCTTGACATGGGGGGCAGCTTTGAGTAGAGAAAAAGTAATCTTTTCCTAGTCGAAAAAGTCACAAACCGAGAAATATCCTTCTAATAGATTCAACTATCTATCTACTACGTCTACATCTATTCGGCCATCAAATATTGGAATGTCGAAGTTTACTTGTACCTTAAAAGGGGTTGCGCCTCTAGAGTGGCTGCTAGATGTAGATGCGCCGCCAGTGGGAAGTCGTTGAAGGATCTGGGCGAAGTTATCCATCATCACGTTCCTTTGTTTTTCAAGGGCCTCCTCAAGCAACATTTTGATAGGATCTTCCACGCCCTTGTCTTGCTTTTCGTCCCCCATGGGTGGCCGTCGGGATTTGCGAGGATGATCTTGCAAAGGTTCAACCAAATCGAACCCTAACTCTTTATACCCCTCCCTCATTTGGGACATGCAAAGAAGGATCGAGAAAGAGCAGATTGCTCTTATACCACTGATCCAGATTTATGCAGGAACACAACAGAATACAGAAATAACCATAGAAACAAATGTGCAGCGGAAATAAAACTTTGTTTCATTAATCAATAACTAAAACCTGTTTACATACAGAATGGAAATAAACTAGCTAGAGTGTTGGTAGCTTATCTCTGAGAAGAGATGTGGCAGCTACATGCCTCTGAACTCTATGTTACAATGAGGCTCAAAGGCCTATATATTATTGAGAAACAATAGAAACCCTACACATCCAAAAACCTAACCTTATGAGGTGAAACGCCAGAATGTGGGCCCCGTTGGGTAACTTTGTACATCAATTTCATGGGGTCTTAACTTTAGCATACTACCTCCGTTTGACGCGCATGATACATCGTTAGAAAGATCTGTTTAAGGAATACATCCATAAACGAAAAAATATCAAGTCTGAAATAGACTCATATTTTCCTGACCATTCGATGCCAAAAAAAATGTTGTTTAGGGCCTCAAAATGACTCCAGAAGTTTAGGACTCAAAAACTGCCAAAAATAGTAAATTGTGCTACAATTAAGGAAACTGGAAAACTGAAAGAAACAATGGTGGGGGCCGAAGTGGAATAGGTGGGTGGCCACCAATATCCTCATGGATCGTCATTTCTTGTCTTTTTCTTCAATCATTTATTTCTGCTAGAAATTGTTTGAGGTAGTTATTGCATGGGAATGGGAAGAGTATGGGAAAAAATTCGAATTGGGCAGAGCACCCATTTTGAAAAACGTGTTTCGACTTCATGGGAAAGTAAAAACCCAAAAACTTATGCCCATTCTACCATGCATCCACGTTTTTCTCTTCCTCATGTTTTTGGAGCTCTTGGGCATTCTCCATTCACGTTTTTGTAGTGTTCTTCATTTTTCCCAGGGCTGGGAAGTGGTTTTGTTAATGTACAGTGGTTGGGATCTTTCCTGGGTGTTTTTATGTTGTTTCCACATTCCCACAGTTGGAAATTTTGTGTTTTCAGTGTTGCACAACCAATGGGGGACAAATCCACGAATTTAGGGACTAAGGGAGCCATTTTTGCCCACGTGAAGCCATGGAGTGTTTCTGAAACGAATTGCTCATGCTGGGTCATTTTTCCCCAATTTCCATTTCCATTTTTGGCTCCCATGATGTTTTTCATCAATACCAGAACTTGTATTTTGCTATGTATGCATCTTTTCTTTTGGTCTGAACTAGCTTGATAAACCTAGTGTAGGAAGGAACCTCACAGACAGATCTAGAAGGGTTAGTTTTCTTCCTTGCACACACTGAATAGCACTGGAATGGAAGGCATAGCCTGAGGGACTGTGTACTAGAGAAGGGGATTCTTCCTTGTGTTGGGTGTGTAGATGTTTTAGGATACAAGCACAATCTAGTGCAGGTGTCCATAGCTCTATGGTTGAGCTCACTAGCTTAGCAATTTAGCCTTCCACCTCCCTAGTAGCCTGATAAACCCAACTGTGTTTTGCTTGGATGAATTTTGATATACCTTTGGCTATGTGTGAGCCTGCTAGTTTTCTCTTATTCCTTGTGGAAATCATGCCCAGCTCGGGAGTGGCAGTGTTGTTGAGAGATTGATGAGCACACTGGTCTATGGTTGGGTGGAACGTTGCAGCGACATAGCTGGTTGCGACACGAGCTTCTTTCAAGATAAGTATTCTTGTGTATTTTATCTCTGCAATTGTATTTGTTTTTATGAACTGTCATGAACATGTTAGATGCTTTGATGAATGTAATTCCTTCCGTTGTATATTTCATGTTTTAGACATCTGTGTATGTTTTTAAGTTCAATGCATTTTATATTACATTATGGGGCTTAGGTTTCCTGGATCGATAGCAACATAGTCGCGTCCTCTCTCTGGTAGAGGGGTGGGGACGTGACAGGATCCTAGCACCAATCAATCGATTACAACACATCAGGCATAAGACCTCCATTTTTTTATAATTATGATGTGTTTATTTAAATCATGTTTTGCAAAACTCAATTTTGTTGTAATAGCTTTATAAAGATCTATACTAGCCGAATTGCAGTAGTCAATAACAAAATTAGGAAACTATGGACAAAATCTAGAGATGTTGGAATTTTTAAATTTGGGCATACAAAATTATCCTCTTCTTTGTTTTATACTCTTTTTGGCTGGATTGTTCAGCCACAATTTATTTTTTAATACAAGTTAATCCATTTTAGTTATGAAAAAAAAACATAAAGGATATGGTTTCAAATTAAAGGAGATAGGATATGTCACGCCTTTATAAACTTTAACAATCACGTCATGTTATGAAAAAAAACTTGATTTTAAAAATGGATTATTATTAATTGCATTAAATTTTGATATAAAATACATAACGCATAGTATAAATATGAAAATGCAGTTTCTAGATAGCATTATGTTGAAGTCTTTTTCACTTGGAAATATGCCAACACCTACTATAATGGATAATCAAGGTAAGTCCAAATTACTAATTAATCAATCAATCATTACATAGGGGCTCAACAAGAGCATCATCTCACTTACAAGAATTGAACCTGGGTGAGAAGGGTAACGATCATTCCTCCCAACCTACCAACCTCTGAACCGTTAAACTCTTCCCAAAACTACAAGATGATAGATTATTCTTCTCCACAATGAAGTCCTATGATAAATCTGAGTGATTTCTCTCCTATAATATCTAGTGTGGATATGTTTCACCTTCGAAACTATGCAATAAGGGTTTTAGTCCAAACACCAAAGCCACAAGAGCTCTCCTAAAACCAATTTGTGAAAATAAACTTGAATGAATGATAGAGGGGACTATTTTCCCTTTTAAGCTCATTTTACCTTTTTGGACCACTCTTACCCTTTTCATGCTCAAATGTTTAATTAAAGTTACTTTATGAATTCATTGCCACTTTATTAACTTACTAAGCCCTTTTACTCCAAAAAGTGATTATTTTGACTTTAAATAGTTTGTGGGTTATAGAAGTCACTTTTCATCATCTCATACATTTAAGGCTCTTCATTCTAGTTCCAACAAGCTATTACACCAAGGCACCCCGCTTAGATCATTTATTAAAATGGAAATCTTAGTGTAATCCCTTATTATACTCAATAATACTCTCAAATTACGGGAATGGTCGAAATGCAATGGAATCAACATTTGACTATGTATGAATGATCCTGACAATGAAAGTTGATAAGCAAACCTCTAAAACCATCATATAATTCCTTTTAACCAACCAAGATCAAATTACCCCTCTAGTCAAGTTGACATAAACCTGCAAGGTCATCTCCAACTACAGAGCAACGGAATAAAAAATGGGGACATTATAGTCCTCTCTTCCCAAAGATTGCTTATCCTCAAGCAATTCCATCACAACCTTATGATCAACAAACTTAACCAATATGGAACTAAGAATGATCATAGGATCCCAAACCAATATGAAATATGTAGAACACATACTGCATACAATACTGCCCTGCAAAGTACTAACACAATAGGCCTCCTAAAGACTATCCATCAATAAAGCAAACATATATTGTGAATACTTAGTCCACGCCTCATAGATTATCCCACCTAGGAAACCAATCCAATGTTCCATATGAATAGGATGTTGAAAGTAATGGCTGGCTCTCCCATCCGTACCAACTACCAAACTGACAACCCATGAAATCACATAGTCCTAAGCTAGCCTCAAATAATAATAATAATGATAATAATAATAATATATTTTTAAGGTCACCTCCAAGCAAGACACCAATTTGGTGTATGAGACCCACTTTTTTGTGGGACAAGGCACCCCCCTCTACGTAGTGATTTAACTGCTAAAGTCTACAAAGGTGTACATACCCTACCCTCGTCCAGATTTGAAGCTATGACCTTCTTGGATGAAACACTTGCTCTTAACAATTAGGCCCACTCAGGTTGTACCTAACATGTTTATGATACACCACTTTGATCATAAGGGGTTGCCCCTTGTGCCCATATTGCAAGCTCCACTCTTGGATCCCCAAGTTGTAATGTCTAGAATATATGACCCTACTACTATGGATCGTCTCATACAAATGCTCCTCAATGGACTCAAGGTATGCAAGTTCACTATTTTACCTGATCCTAAGTATCAATAAAGAAAATGTACCTTGCTACATGGCAAGACCCTTGTCATCTCCTCTCAAGGCATCCCAAAAATGTCATAAATCAATCATATGAGTTCCTAGAACCCACATCCAAACTAGGAGTCCACTATGCATCATACCAATTGAATTCAATTGCGCTACACTAATTAACCATGTTCCAACTAATTTGTACATTTCTTGCCAAAATGTGTCAAGATTTGGGTTGTCTTGATCATGGTCTTTGTACTCAAGCAACCTATGAATCTGAAACACCTTCCTAAGGGACCACTCCACTTATGTCATTCCTCATACCCTGATGAAGTCCTTGAAATCTAAACTCTGCCATGCACCTCCAACATACCCGTGTTGAAATATGTTAACACACTCTCCCACCTCTGTCCTAAAATGAATGTAGACTGCCACAACAATGTTTGATAGGTATGTTGTAACTCATTTTGCTAACAAGTCATGCACTCCCTCACTTGTCTCCACGTATCACAAGTCATGCACTCCCTCACATGTCTCCATACATTTTCCTCGAGGCCCTTCCATTAGAACCTTTCTCTCATTTGTTGGTAAGTCTAGAAGTACCCAAGATGCCCTACCAAGGGTATATCATGTACAAACCTCACGATCTCTTACCTAAGTGTGGACTCAAGTACTATAATATATGATAGCTCTATATTGTATGGTATTGTCCACCATTATGTACTTTTTTATCTTGATTATGACTATCCATCAACTTGCTTACAAACCAATCCTTGGAATATTCCACCAAAAGTTGGGACTTCCAATAAACTGAAATCCCCATGAGCCAATCCAATGTGTCATAAATCTCCTCCTAATGTGTCTATACATTTTGCATACTAATCACATGGACACAATATAAAGCACTCATCATTCCCATCTCCCTTTCCCTATCTTGATGATAACCTTGACGAAGGTCAATCTCTAGAGATTATCCTACTTTATCCCATTCATGAATATGCTCTCCATCATGCATTATGTCTCATTTAATTGTCTCAACTGATCCTCCCATGTCCTATTGTATATGAGTATATCATCAAAGAACACCAACATAAACCCCTATAGCTACGATTTGAAGATGGGGTTCATGAGATATTGAAATGTGGCAAGTATGCTGGTCAATCCCATTGGCATGACCACGAACTCGTAGTGCTCATAATGACACCTGTAAGTAGTTTGGTAATATCCCAATCAAATATTAATCTTCAAGGAATATGTTGCTCGATAAATCTCATCTATTAACTTCTCACCTGCAGACAATCCAAACTCAATGGTATGCTCAAAGTCCATATTAAGAAGCCTCTCTAAAGAATTGCCCCACAATCCTATTTTGATGTGTCCATGTCCTTAATATATCCATTCCCATAATAAGTGGGTCCATATACCTCCTTAGTGAATGGTCCACAAGATATATTCTCAACTCCCCTATATACAGTTATGACTAGAGCAATCAATGCCCCCCCCCACCCCAAAAGAAGTGGCTCATGATGTCGAAGATGTAGACTGTGTGTATAGTAAAAAATCTAATCCATACTTCTCATTAAGCCCATGCAAATCTGAATGCTCCTCATGCTCAACCATCATAAGAATATCCTCCATCAAATCATAAGTACCACTAACATCCTCATGTGGCCTAACTACCACACATGATTGGAATGATGTAAAATGTTGCAGACTCAACTCCATATGAAGCTCATCCACCTAAATTCCTGATTCTTGAAGGGCCAATTGAGTGGTCTTCAAAGGATCCCTGGTAACCTGAATATCATCGGTAAGCTTCTCAACTTCCTCTTCTTTCCCTTTTAGCACATCAAAATAAATCTCATCAAACTTAAGAAGATGATCTCTATCTGATAGTAGGTGTAGGTAATTAGATTTCATCACCGTCAATGCTTTGCTGGGTACTTAAAAATCTGTAAGGTATTTTTCTCATGCAAAAGTGTCATGTGTCCTTGGATTCTCTTCCTTCAAACAACAATTTTCCATTAAATTATTAGTACCATCATAACGTTTTATGTCTATAATAATCATGGCTTTGATTACCTTCAATTGCCCAACAAACGGTGGGACCCATGGGGACTATCATCTTCATACAAATTTTCTGATTTGTATTCACAGGCGTGCTTCCCAAAATTAGATCCCTCATTTTCATCCTTCTTGCATAACTTAGCATCCAAAGGAATCTTATTCAACACCAAAACTTTACCATGATTAATTTCTAACACACCTGAATCACCATAATCCCCATGCGTCCAATAAATGTGCACATCATAAGCACCGATGTTATTAGCCTTGTAGGATAGCTCTAATGGTGTATTAAAGGTTGTAGTTTTGTCAACCTCATTGCCAACATTCTCAATAGGAACAAGTGCATGCATGTCATGAGATGAGGCATTCACATCATCAACCACTTCATATTAGAATATCTCTTCTTTCTTCCCAACTGATAAGTGAGGCTCTAGTGATTTTAAATGCTCTAACAATGTTAGATTCTTTTGATATTATTGAGAAACTTGTAACAATTATGCCATGAGTTCCTAACTTGTCTCCATCTTTCCTAAGCCCTAAATGTGTCCATTGATACCAAGTTACCTTGTTGAAACTAAAATAAATGAGGGTTGGTTGCTCAACAAATAAATCTTAAAAATATATGTCACCAATAACTCCTCAAGATGGCAGGATGCACAGTTTTAATGCCATTGTAACCCATATAGGTTGCAATTCACTAGTGTTGACTACTATTAAGGTGGTTATCCTTGTTGAGAACTTTTGCCAAACAGTTACCCTTGAACCTCCCTTTTAACTGTTGTTATGTTTTTGTATGGTTGGATACTGTCTTTTCTTGGGTCATGGATTTCATCAAACACTCTGGTTCTCATCACCATAACATTTACCAAGACATTTGCACATTTGAAATGGAGTTCTCTTGCATTTAACACCAAAGGAACATAGTCCCAAACTACATTACATTGCAATGGTCAAACTAGATTTGTAGCAGCAATGATAAATGAAAACTAAACTAATTACAAGGAACCTCCTAACTTGGTTATGATAGCAGTGAACAATAAGATTCTCATGGTTGTAGAAACTTATTTTCATTCCTATAATTGGTATTTAATGTTGTAGGTAGTGGACAATCACTAATGAAGCACCCAAAACTAATGTTAAGGATGTTGTTAGATGGTATACATGAGTTGAAGCGTCCAACTCTTTGTACAATCCAAATATTCTCCTCAAAATTTCCAAACTGATTAGCACCCTCTTCACAATAGATGGTATAAACCACAAAGGCAAGAAACTGACCAATGGAGAAAAACTTGCCCCCCACCAAAGCTCTAAGACTACCAATGAGGGTAGAATGCATCCCTCTTAAGTACAACTGCCTTCCCAATCAATAATAAAGCCTCTTCTTCCTATTTCCTCAAGCAGGAGCCCAAGAATGATGGTACAAATTTTATAATATGAATGTAATATAATGAAGGTACAAACTACCTCTTGTTCCTCTACAAGCGAGACTTAATGACCCTAACTCACTTTTAAATCCCCACAATCTTGCAACTTTCCAAAATTTGCTGCAAAATCTTCCCAAAACTACAAGATGATAGATTCTTCTTTTCCACAACAAAGTCCTATGAGAAATATGAGTGATTCCCCCCTATAATATCTAAGGTGGATATGTTTCACCACCGAAACTATGCAACAAGGGTTTTAGTCCAAACCCCAAAGCCACAAGAGCTCTGCAAAAAACAAGTTGGGAAAATAAACTTGAATGAATAACAGAGTGGATAATTTGCCCTTTTAAGCTCATTTTACCTTTTTGGGCCGCTTTTACCCTTTTCCACCTCAAATATTTAATTAAATTGACTTTATAAACTCGTTACCACTTTATTGATTTACTAATCCTTTTTACTCCAAAAAGTGATTTATTTGAGTTTGAAGCATTTATGGGATGAAGTCACTTTTAATCCTCTCCAACATTTAAATCTCTTCATTTCAGTTCCAACAAGATATTACACCAAGGTACCCCTGTTAGATAATTTATTAAAATGACAACCCTAGTGTAATCCATTAAATTATGCTTAATAATAATCCCAAATTACGGGAATTGTCGAAAGGGAATGGAATCAAAATCTAACTATGTGGGAATGATCCTGATGATGAAAGGTTATAAGCAGACCACCAAAAGTATCATATAACTCATTCAAACAACCCGAGCTTAAATTGCCCCTTGGTTAAGCTAACATAACCCATAAGGTCATCTCCAACTGCAGAGTAAGGGAATCAAAAAATGGGGACATTACATGTGTAACACCCCGGTTTTGACCCCGTTTGCGTTAAAATGTATATGATGTATATATTGTAATTAATCATGGTGTGGAGCTAAAGATAAAATCCCCACCATTGATTTGGTTGTTTTATGTTTCGGCGATTGAAATCATTGCCAATGGTATATCGTGCTATCTGACACATATCAATCTTGGCATCATGTAATTATGCATTTTAATTAAAATGAACCCCAACCAGCTATGTCAATTCAACCATAATGAAAAGGGCATGATTTTTCCTAAGGATAAGGAGGGGGAATTATTAAACCTTGAGCCAATGGGGAAAATTCAAGTGTCAGCTATTAAACCCATTTAGTTGTCACCCACCCTTTTGACTTACTTACCTTCGCTTGTCTCAATCAGTCAACTACCAAATTAAAACCTTTGATGTTAGTTGGGCAGTTAATGCTAGGCAGTGGTGTGTGGCAAGACTGTCAGTCCTTTCCCACACACACACTCCACCTTCAGACTCTTTCACCCTCACGTGGGCATTCTTCCATTCTTGCCTATCGTGACGCATAGACAATTGTTTATTCCCCTCATGCATAGGTTTTGAAATTTTTACTCACACAGAGAGTTGGGACAGTGGCCTCACGTGCACGATTTTGCTGTGTGGGTGAATTTCATGGTTGGGGAATTTTGTTGTGTTTATTTCTCGTCGTTGTGTGTCTAACCGTGTGAATTCACCTCCACGTGGGTTGTTTTTCCTTCCTCACGCAACTGAGAAATCGATTGCCGTTGGTTTCCCCATGTTTTTGGTTTGTTGTGGGTTCATTTATGTTTGTGGGTTTCTCTAGGTTCTTATTAAGTCGTTTTGGCCATGATAGGGCCAAGAACGACTCAGGAATCGAATTTCCCAGTCAGAGCTGCGTATTACCCAAATTGTCACCTTAGTTGTTATGTGGTGTTTGATTTTCTTCCCTAGAGCTGTGAATCGCTTGTTTTTATGTGTGTATGCAGTGGTTGGTATTTGGACTATGTTGGAGTGGGAATGAAGGCTTGGTATTGCTTGATAAACCTGGTGTGTTTGGGAGCCACATAGACAGAGCTATAGGGCTGGCTTTCTTCTCCACAACCCCTGAATAGCACTGGAAGGGAAGTCAGGGCCTGAGGGACTGTGTAACAAAGAAGGGACTGATTCCTTGTGTTGGGTGTGTGTGGTTGTCCTAGAAGTCAGGCTAGTTTTGGTGTAGGTGTCCTTAGCTCTTCAATGAGCCCACCAGCTTAGCATTCAACTTTTCCTAGCTCCTTGACGGCCTGATAAACCCAACTGTGTTGGCTTGGCTGATTTGTGTATCTTTGGCTATGTGTGAGCCTGCTTAGTTCCTTATTCCTTGGGGAATCATGCCCAGCTCGGGGGTGGCAGTGTTGCTGAGAGACTAAGGAGCACACTGGCCTATGGTTGGGTGGAACTTTGCAGCGACGTAGCTGGTTGCGGGATGAATTCTTCATAAGATAAGTATTCTTGACTATCTCATCTCTGCAAATTGTATTTTGTTGTTTAATGAAAATGATGAATATGCTAGATGCTTGAATGTATGGTTTTGCTTCCACTGTATGGTAACAATGTATGCATGTTTTACTTCAAAGCATTTCAGTTTTTATGTGTGTATGTTCATGGGGCTAGTTACCCGGATAGATAATGGTATGGTAGCGTCCTCTTCACCGGTCGGAGGGTCGGGGACGTTACAACATGTAAGCATTTGAATCCCTATTTAGAGGTTTTATATGACTTGTGCCTCTATTACTTGTCTTCCTTGTATAAAACAGTCAATATACTTGTAATTTTTAGTTAAGGGAGATTTTACCTTTCTATTTGTGTAAGGCATTATACTACAAATAAATACATATAGAAGGAGATGGACTCTCGACACAATATTTAGCAAAACCACCAATTTCCAGATATGGACAAAGAACAAGCATTTATTATCCATGTGTTAATACTGAAATCTCTTGAATAACGATAAATCAAATATGCTTCAGCTCCACAATGTATTACTATGTTGTAGATTGTGTAACTTCATAATATATTCTTATTGTACTTTTATTGTATTATTGTTATACCTCCTTCGAGGGATATTATTGATGTATTTGGTCATGTAAAAGTCTTGAAAGAATCAATGTAAACCTTATGTTGTAAGTCGGGTCAATAGTACCCAAAAGAATTATTATATAAATGTTAATTTTAGTCTCCTTGGAGAAGTCGGCCCAGTAAGAAAGAGAAGTCAACCCAGTTAGGGTAAAATGTGAATCACACGTTTAGTAAAAATAGAGGAAAGACTACTCTCATTTGTATACATAAGTTTGCTTAAGCAAGTGCGTAAGAGAGAGAAAAGGAGTTTTTTCGGGAAGAAGAAGAAGAAGAAATTGCTCTTATCTTTTGGGTTTATCTTATCTTGGTTTGGCATTGTACTTGTTGATTGAATGTATATTGACGAAGTTGTTGGGTTTTCTCCCTTGTGGTTTCCTAGAGGAAAATATTTGTGTACTTTTGTTTTGTTGTGCTTCTCTTTCTTTCAGTGATCCTAAAGCTTATGGTCATTCTGATATAATGCAAATTGTTTGAATATATAGCATAACCATTGTTAAAGTATAGAATTCTAACATGGTATCATAGCCATCCTAAAAGAAGTCATTGTGTAGGCGTCGCTGACGAAAGTTGAAAACTAGGTTTTTTATTCCAACCACTTCCCCCTCCATGGATCAACTGAAAAAAGGAGGTCCATTCAACTCACCCTATTGGGGTGCATCTTCCTATGGAGGCATATTCCAGATCTGTGGATTTTCAATTTTTGCCCTAACACTGTACCATGAAATCTAGGGCATCGAATATCTTACAATTATGTCCACATATCCGGAAAAGGAATTTCATTGCTCAACTCACCTTGAAGAGGCACATCTCTCTCTCCAATCAAATTTTCAAGATTCCAAATTTGGAAAGCTAGGATTTCTCTATCAAACCCTAGGTCAAGGAGAAGCAGTTTTCCAGAAAAGGCATTGAAGCAAGAACTTGATTGGAGCACTCTTAGTGGTAAGCACTATTCTCACTATTTCCATTTGAGGTTCTCATTTTATAAAGATGACAAAGAATATTGTTATATAAAAAAAAACATAATACAGTATATAAATATAAGTATAAATAGTAATAATAATAATAATAATAACAAACAAAAATAATATAATAATAATTAGTGAAAAGGTGTACTCTTTATGAAAAGTTGCATTAGAGGCCCTTTAAATGATTATATATACAGCTAATTCTATCTTGTAAAATATCATTTCTTATCTCATATTTTATAATTATTTATCCTTTATAAAGTGGAAGTTTTAGTAAAAACTTATAATTAGTATAATATTTATCTTATGTCCTTGTTGCCATAATGACAACAAGGAGATGTTTCTTGAAAAAACATTTATTTCAAGAGAATACGACGGTGATGGCCAAAGTGAAGATAAATTTTAGGAGAATACTTAACCTTATGCATCTCTTCCCTCTTGAGAGGTGTCTCTATCACACATTATGCTATCGTAAATATTCCATCTGAAATAGTTGAGACCAAATATGATCCCAAGGTCCCAAACAAATATCAGATTGAGGAACTGCCTCCCAGTCCCTCCTCTACACTTCCTAGGGTCTCCACAAAAAGCCTCATGAAAACTCCCAGCCCACAAAGTAGCAGAGTATTGAGTCCATCCACCATATGATTTTCCACGTAGGAAATCAAACCATTTCTCCACATGGATGAACTTCTGGAAATGAAGGCTATCTCTCCCTCCTGGATCCCACTGAATATGTTGCATTATCCTAAACACACATATCATCAAGGACACTCTGTCACTCTGTGTAATGCATGGATACCATGGTTTGTGCAATATTCCACTTGACATCTTTATCATCTGGAACAAGTTGGTATTCTAAAGGATGTCAAGATCCCATAGCCATTTTGGAATCCCATCACTTTCCATACTTTTGAAAACTCTTGCCATGCAATTGCACATTCAATACTCATGTGCATGTGTACTGGAGGTATTTGATGGCTGCAAAATATATCTTTGTTTCTTCTCACATGACAGGAAAAATGTCAGTTATAACAAAATTTTCATTATAGAAACAAAAGGAACATTTACCTTCTAAAGTATCTAGCTCAATGGTGCCTTTATCCACCCAATTAATGATTCAATGAACATATTTGTTTGATGATCCATATGGAATGTGATCAACCACCTTCTTTAAAGGAAAAATTATCTCCATATAAGCAACTCATGAGGTCTTCCTTTCAGGGCATGCGTCTCAAACAATTATCTATCAATGCAAGCAAGTTTAGTGCATCATTATTTCTCCATTTCAGTGATATATTTATCTACGAAACCCTTGAATAGATAATCACCTTTGTTTGGTGATTCAAATGGCATGTTCTCGTCTATATCTCCTATAGTTAAGGACTCTTCAATGTCCTTATGAGGCAAGACATGTGTGCTTGTCATGTCACAAGGTATCATCCTACAATCATCAACAGATACTGTGGGATCCTCCTACTCCTCATGTGATTCCAAGAGAAATAATCCATCAACTGATATTCATTCCCAATTGATGTGTCTGAAATAGAATTGTGGGATGAATAACTGTGAACCAATCCTCTACACTTCTCACCCACCAAGAAATTATATCCATGCACTCCTTCACTGGTTGATTTGGCAATGGTGTGCTTCTCATCATCCTCCATGAAGGCATGAATTGCTCCAAATGGAAACACAAATGCTTTATCCTCCTCAAACATTTGCAAGTCAATATGTACCACCATCACATGAGGTTCCTCCTTTGATCCAGGAATGCAATCAACCATATGGGATGGATTGACATAAGTTTAGGTGGGAATACATGATTTATGCAAATCTTGGTGAATCTTTTTCTATCTCAATATTAGATTCCAAGAGGGCACTTTGATTGGTTCTCAAATAATCTTGGGTGGCCATCAACTCATCATTGAGCTTGAAAATCTCCTTCTCATCCTTCAAGAATGCTCCATGCAACATATGAACAAGCTCATACAAGTGATCTTTGTCCAAAATCATATATGAAAATTTACCTTGGATTGCAAAGATTGCACTTCGGATCTTCTCCATGGCTTCAAGGAAAGATTAATATTATAATGAAGAAAATATACAACATAGATATGATATTAAAGCATGAGTGTCATGGATAATGTGTAAGGATTTCTTGATCTTGTTTTCACCCAACTGTAATGGGAATACTAGGTAGGAAGACTCATGAGAGTGAACCTCATCCTCATCATTTGCATAATCAACCTCGTGAAGCTCAAGAGGTGAAGTGGAAGTTGATCCTGGGTATTTTCCTTCAGCTGCAAGGTCTCTATACTCAAAGGAATGTGTACTTTCAACAATATCCTCAATATGAATCTCTATTTTACCAACATAGAGAGACAAATATCCTTCAATAGATGTCTCCATTCTATCTTGGTAGCCATCAGTAGGTACACCAACCCTTAGGAACCCATCAATGGGAACCTCACCATGATACACATCAATAGGTATCTCATCACAATATCCACTAATAGATGTTGTACTATCCATGTCTAGAATGTCTAGATCTTCTTTTACACACCCTTCTCCTTTATTGCCAAAATATTACAATGAATTTTGCTCCCCTTCACTTATCTTTGCTTCTTTTGCTTCATGAATGCGACAAACAAGATGATTTCTACCCTCTTTATGATCCTCAAAAGGTGGATATTCAACTATGGATTCACCCTTGTCTAAATCACTTTCTTCACAAATATTCGATGTAGAACACTTTGATGGTGAGACTTCATTTTGTTGCAACCTTTGTTCCACTTCTCTACACACATTATTGACAATATGTTCCACTCTACTATAATGTTAGTTTCCAAAAGGATCCTTTTTTTGAATAGGATACTAATCTCAAATTCTCAAAACTCTCGAAAATACAAGCATTCATGGATCTCTTTTCTTAATGCTTGGTATCTTCGAAGGTACCCATAAGGATAAACTTTTAGTGTCTTTCCTCCATAGAATATTGTGCAACCAATAACATCAAACATTGGTGGTTCGACCCCTAGATATTCATTGTACACTTGGTTACAAAAGTAACCATCCTCATCTCGTGGTAGTCCTCCATCTATGTAGATGATTTATTCTTCCTCATATGGCTCGAAATCTTCATCACCTACTAGTATGAGCCTCATAACTTCCAACTTAATTTGTGATATGCAACATTTCTTAAACTGAAGTATTACTTTCCATGGGAGTAGAGGAGAGTGTTATGATACCACTTGTAATATCCCAAAATCATATCTAAGGAGATATCAACTCTAGCACAAGGAAACAATTAGGAGGACTTAGAACTAGGAGGAATAACTACACAAGGATTAATTAGTTTTGCTAAAAAACATTGTTGGATTCCTCTCCTGCGAATTCGATATCAAGGTATGATAGTTCTACAAATTAGATCGTAGGTTCATTAGATCAGTATGCATTCACAATTTGATAAGGAGGTTGCTCTATCTCAAGTTTCCTTTGCACAAAGAACCATGACCTTTTATGTTTCTAGAATCAACGAAGATGAAGTCTACTCTAAGGCTCCTGGGCACCCTATAATATGAAAATATATCCCTAATATTGGCATGGGTCAATCCATAGTTTTAGGAATGGTTTGGAACAATTTAGGAGGCAAAATCTAGCTAGGAATACTCTGGGGCAACTCAGCTAGTTTATTTTCAAGATCTTCCAAACAACCTCAAATTATATCGAATTGGATATATCATACTTGTAGGATGTTCATCAGGGTCTTAAATAACTCGAGGAATATAAATCATTTGAATTCATTATGCAAAAGTTCATTTATTGACAATTTATTGAAGACTAGTCAATTTTTTAATGTAAATCTAGGAAGGGTTTTGGAATATCTACAGAGAGACCAACTTATTTATTGATACAAATTTAGGAACGATAGAAATAGTTAAAAATCAGGCATGAACTCATATGGGATTCTACAAGCCTTCATTATTACATCACATGCTTGACTTCTTCATGGAATCATTGAGAATATAAAGAAAGAAGAAGAAGAATAAGAGGATTCAATCTATGTCTTGAACTATCTTATTCTAAGCTTAGAATTTGCTTGCTAAATTATTCAAAACCTATAGTACCACTCAATGGAAATGGTTTAATTCCATCATCCTTTCAATAACATGGGCACACCTCCTAGCTTCGACTAATGGGACATTTTCCAAGTTAGAGAAGTACAATGCTCTTAATGCAAAACACAAACTGTCAAAAGATGGACTAGTGGTGCACACCCTCGCCTTTATATATTGGAGATGACTTTTTGAGCAAGAAATATATGTTAGTGTTCCCTCATGGAGGGATAAGGTTTCCTTTCTTTCATTCTTTCCTTTTTTCTTTGCTTTCATGCCTTATTCTACTTTAGTTTGCTTGCTACTTTATTATGCTTTCTACTTTATTCCTGTTTTATTCTGCTTTTCTGATTTTGGCCTGATTTATCCTACTTTTTTTATTTATCCTTCTTTTCTGACTTTATCCTACTTTCCCGCTTTGTACTACTTTTCTGCCTTTCCGCTTTATGTCAACTTCATTGCTTTATCTTGTTGCCTTCTTTTTTCTGCTTTCCAACTTTAGGTGCTTTCTCCTTTCCTCCTTCTTTTGTAAAATTTCTTTTGGACAAACCTTATCCCCTAATGTGACCTCATGGCCCATTGTCTCCATTATTTTATTAAAATAAAAGCTCATTCATGAGAAAATTTATCCAAAGTGCATCTTCAAACATTTGGAAATAATAATGACTACTTCTAATTAATTGTCTTGTTTCAAAATTTAATCCGAAGCATTTAATGAACTTTTCTACAAAACCCATAGGGAGTTAATGGCTAATATATGTTACCAAAGATGGGGACATGACAAGAAACCATTTCCAAGCAATGATAGTAGAGCGAAGGAGACCTTGGATATTGAACACTCGAATGTATGCGGACCCATGTCATCCAACTCTCTAAGTGAGTATGCATATTATGTTCTTTTATAGATGATTATTCCTGCAAAACTTGGATTTATTTTCGAATACAAAAAAGAAGTGTGGTGTAAATTCAAAGAATTTAAATACTTTGTAGAGAATCATACTAAAATGAAAATAAAGAATTTAATATCAGATGATGGTGGTGAATTTACTTCAGAAAGTTTCAAATCTCTCTGTAAAGAATCAAGGATTAAGAGGGAGTTGAGCACTCCCTACAATCCATAGCAAAATGGCGTTTCAGAAAGAAAGAACACGACAATAATAATCCATGATCAAGATCAAGATATTTTGATGCACTTATGGTCCAAAGCAACGAAAACTATAGTATACATGGAGAACATAACACCACATCATGTACAAGAGAACAAGACATAGTAAGAGATGTTTACAGGAGAGAAACCATAAGCCAACCATCTTAGAATATTTGGTTTCCTAGTTTACATATATATTCCCAATGAGAAGAGAACAAAGTTGTATCCTTTAGGGATCAAAGGCATCTTTGTCAAATATAATGATACATAGAAGGCGTACAGAGTCTATATACCTGGCTTTAAGAAGAAAGAAACTAGTAGAGATGTTACCTTCAATGAAGATACAACTTTCAGTAGGTCAAGGCATATTCACTCTAATGAAGTACATGAAGAGGTACCTTGAGATAATAGAGTTACATACATAGTTATGGAAGAGATAATTCCATAAGAACATGGTGACCTTGATATGATTGAGCCACAGAGACATGTAGATCCACCCCAAGAGAATACCAACTTGGGCATGAGAGATCATCTAAGATGCAGAGAAGTATGGTGTTCTAGAGGAGACTACCAGAGAAAGCAAGAGACCTCGACCATGCTCCAACTATGTAGAATTATTGTGTTACAACATTGATGTAATGCCTTTGAAATATGAAGAAGCAACCAAGAAGAAAGAGGGAAGGATTGTATAATCAAAGAGTACTAATCGATCATGAAGAATGATGTCTAGGATATGGTTCCAAGACTAGAAGGGAAGTCATTAGTGTCTTCCAAATGGATCCACAAGATAAAGCATGCAATAGATGGCAGCATTGAGAAATACAAGGCAAGATTCGTGGCTCGTGGATTCTCCTAAAAAGAAGGCATATATTATGAGGAGAGATTTTCTCTTGTGGCCAGACACACTTTGATTATAGCTATACTTGTGATAGTTGTAGTGATGAAATGGAAGGTACAACAATGGACATGAAGACAACCTTCCTGAATGGTGTAGTAGAAGAGGAAGTGTATGTGGAGAAGCCACCAGGATTTGAGACACATGACATAGATACACGTGTGTGCAAATTGAAGAAGACCTTGTACTTTTTAAAATAGACACCCAACACATGGTACGATAGGATAGATGAATTTCTAATGAACTCGGGCTTTACCAAGAGTAAAGAAGATTCCAACCTCTCCTTCAAGGTTGAGAATTGAAAACTAGTGATACTACTATTGTATGTAGATTACATGTTCCTGACAAGCGACAAGAAGTTCATTGCATAAACAAAGAAGAAAATTGTCACAGAGTTTGATATGAAATGCCTGGGTATGATGCACTATTTCTTAGGTCACGAGGTGTGGAAAATTTTAGATGATCTTTTCCTTAGTCAAGGAAAATATGTGGTAGAGATCCTCAAGAGATTCAAGATGATTTATTGCAATGCCATGGCCACACCAATGGCATCGAACTTGAAGTTATTTTGTGATACTACTTCAAAGACAGTTGATGCCACAATATACAGACATATGATTGGTTCATTGATGTACTTATTGAACACAAAGCTATATATATGCTTTGTTGTGAACACATTGAGTCAATACATGGTAGAGTTGAGACATGTTCACCCGATTGTTGCAAAACACGTGTTGAGGTACCTAAAGGGTATGATTAATTATGACCTCATATATGCAACATATCAAAGGATTAGCCTGCAAGCCTACGTTGACTCATATTAGCTATTTGTGTCATAGATGGGAAGATCACTTCAGGTTACTGTTTCAATTTTGGGTCCGACATGATTTCTTAGTTCTGCAGGAAGCATATGAGTGTGGCACTGAGTACAACCAAGGCATAGTATATTGCATCTTGTTTAGCTAGCTATGAGTAAGTGTGGATTTAGAATCTAGTTGTAGGATTGTTTGATCTCAATTTAGAGGCAACTTGTGTGTTCTGTGACAACCAGAGCCGTGTGAAGTTGTAAGAGAACCATGTGTTTCATGAGAAGTCGAAGCACATTGAGATCAAGTACCACTATATCCAGGATATAGTGCAAAGAGGAGCAGTGAACCTCCAGTATATTGCGATGGGCGAGCAGATAGATGATGCATTAACCAAGTCTATGTCGAGCATGAAGTTTAAGTACTTTAGGGACAATATTGGAGTTATTCGAATCAGTGTCCATCGTAAGAGGGAGTCACGAGTCCCAGATGTAGATTAGCGGTCTTCACATGGTTTTTATTTTTCTAATTAAAGATTTATATTTATTTTTATTTGTTTGTATTTTTATTGGCTCAAGGGTTTTATTTCTTAGAGACTAGGGAGTTGTGCAAGAATAAATATTCAAGATCTAGTGAGTTGTGCATCATTAAAACTTAAAGCTTCATGCTAAATGATTAGTCAAAATTTAAAAAAATATTCTTACGCTGAAGGCGTTCTTTCTTCAAGGTTAGGTTTCTGAGGGAACAGTTCCCAATTAGTTGGAACTCCATCCACTACATGCTCTTCATGCCTCCTTCCCATATTTTTGCCTATCGAATGCACCACTTTCAGATGTGTCGCTGAAGTTTCAATACCATGGACTTTATCCTAAGGAAGTCCTCTGAAGAAACCCCGTCAATGTTAGAGACCTATTCTCGATTTGTCCTTTTAGTTTACTCTTTTGTGACAAACTAAAACAATGGCCCAAACGACAATGGATGATAGCATTAATGTAGACTTTGAAGAAACCATGCAACATTTCAATTATAGGAGATCCATAGTTAAAAACATGGATTTGTAGATTGTTCCATCAATTACAGTTAGTGCATATCTACAACAGAGGAACAAGCTGCTTCAACCAATTTAGAGTCTTTGCATTGGCAGTGATGCGAAGTTCTTGCAATTTTCTATGTTTCCCTCACTGCCTGCTTCCAAGTCCCCCCAAAACGCGTTTTATTCATATTTTTTTAACTACTATCAATTTTCATTAACCAGAGGTTTTGCATTTTAGGTAAAAAGATCATCCCAATATCACTACTTAGGATGTTGAGATGATCTAAGCAATTCCATCTTCCAATTCTCACCTCCAACGGTGCTCACATGTAAGTTCTATGATATTCCGCTATTGCAAGTTTATATGATTGGAGATCTATTTGTCTACCTATTTTTGTGACATTTTTCATGTTTTTTTTGTTTGAGATTAACATTCAACAAAGAATGTTTGAATTGTACTATCACAACCAAATGCTAAGAAAAACTCAACTCTTGAAGATCAACATACACAACCTCACTATTATTATTCTCCCTGAAACCCTAGGGTATCACTCGATAAGTCTACGTAGCTTTTATGTTATTATTTATTTTCCAAAGATCTATCATTTCATTTGTCTATGCAAGTGTTGGAATATTCATCAATACTAGGGGGGGTGAATAAGTATCAGGCGTTTTTTACCACTTTTAACATGTAACATTAACCATTAACAATATCATTCATCGTCACGTAAAAACCATACACAGTGCACAAGATATTTAACGTGGAAACTCAAATGGGAGAAAACCACAAAAGGTGTTGTTTATAATATGAAGATTAAATTAATTCGTGTTTACCGCCGCCAACTGGAAGGAAGCTCTGACTCCCTGATTCTCTAGCACCAACTAGAAATAGGCTCCAAACCCCTAGTTTATAAGCTCCAACTTAACAGAGGTTACAACCCCCTAATATCGTGTTGTTGTTGCAACTGTTTCCCCCCAAAAAATTATATTTTAGGGCCCCTCCTTACAATTTTGATTGAAACCTTACTTAGACTTTTTTCCATCTATAGGGAGTCCATGCTAAACACTAAGTTTTTCCAGAAGATTCATAAAAGGAATTCTGGCCAAGTTAAAACTCATGTTTTCACTATGACATATCGGAGTAACTTGGTCAGTTTCTTCGATGTGTCAGAGGAACTCAGTTAGTCTCTCTAACACAATCAGGTTGGGCAAAAGAATTTTTTTCGCAAAGCATCGTTTCGACACAACTCGACGAAACTCGTCGACACAGCTGAGAGTAACTCACGAGTCACCTCCAAAACGATCAGAGAGATCAGTAAATGTTACCAATGCAGGAAGTTGTTGAGTGTTTCGGGGCACCTTGTTGTTTTCCACCAATACAATTACGTCCAAAGTAAATAAAATACCGATGGACTAAGCACCGATAAAACCAATCGGAGGTTTTCGGCGATTTCTCATCGACACAGTCGAAGAAAACTCATTTGTTCTGCTGAAATGGTCGCAAGAACTCACAAATCACCGTCTACAATATCGAAGGATATTTAAGAATATCGTCGACATACATCGGTGTTACTTTTTCCTTCGCATCGATTATTTGAGTTTCACGGCAATGACGTTGCGACAACCGCTGTATTCAATGCTTCAAACGTTGCATTTAAACTACCCACCAACTGCATTAATGATTTTTTTTTATCGTTTTTATATATAAACAAATGATTTATTTTTGTTTTGTATCCCACGAAAACATTGTTTTGGAAAGTAGATAATTAACGAGAGACATCTGGAGCCTGTGCTTTCAGCCCAACTCACAGCCTTTCACTAGTTAACAGGTAGGCACACTATTTGTTAATTCCTTTGGTTTTTCCTTTTTATAAAATAAAATCTTTTGTTTTTAGCATGGTAGGTACACTGTAGATATCAAGTTAGGGAAATTCCCTCCCTTTCCTATCCGTTTCGCAGCCCCATACCCGATGTAACGTTTGTTCACAACGCCTTTGCCTCAGTTTAGGTTATATTTTTTTTCGATTTACACGGCTATAATCCACTAAAGATTGTTTTTTAGTAGATCTTGGCCTCATGACCGTCTTCATGCCCTATGCAATAAGAAAAGCGAACCTCTTTAGGGAATAAAGGTTTTTTCGAGCCTATCATTTAGGAATACTGCGCTTATAGCGTTCCCGCCCAATCCAAAATACTTAGCCCATCTTTGTTTTTTAGTTTGTGCCTAAACATCTTTTATCATGAGTAGGACCCCTTTTGCCTCAAAACTATATTAAATTTGACAAACAATAGGTGGGGAGTCAATCTTGTTAACTTTGTTAAACTGTATAAAATCAACAACCATTCAAGTAAAATGCATGATAGAACAAACACTAAGGTGCTTACTTACAACATGGTTTTGGTAAATTGCGGTTGTTTTAAAACTAAGAAGGAGAGTTGGAGGAGATGCCTCCAGACGTTTGATATAGGGTGATAACAGGGTTATGTCTCACACAACAACATATGCATATGCACCGATAGGCTACTTTTTAACATTGTAATCACACATCCTTCTATTACATCATGAATGATCAAGCCACTATAATTGAACACTGCTCTCCATCTTTCATAATTGCACTTTGAATGACTAGCAATAGATGGGTAACTATGGTTTTCTTTTATATTCTAACTCCGAACAATGATTGCAATCTCCATTTTTTAAGGTCTAGTTTAGATTTTTTCTGAGGAATAATGATGCATACATATAGCAGCTTTTCTTTTCATTGTAGGATACTCCAGTGCAATAATGCATGTTTATTTCTTTGGTTTTTCGAAATAGTTGAGGTATTAATAAGACATTTCTCGCTATGCTCATGTCTCAGATTATATTCTCACCAAGTAGGATTACCTTCTGAAGGACAAACTTGAAAACAACAAATTCACACAATGCCTAAAAAAGGTGGTAATAAGAAAGCGAAGGCAAGTGAGGTTGGTTCAGATGTGGAGATCATCTTAGGGACAGAAATTATATTCGAGGATACTAAGGATATCATGGGAGTAGATCCACAATTAAAATGGGGAGAGCTCTATCAAATGATCAGAGATCAAAACATCCTGAATGCTATCCTCTAAGAAATGTTCCTCTACCAAAACATAAGAACTTCAGGCATCACTAAAGCCGCTACACGCTCAGAGCTATTTTCTTGTACAAAGGTTATCGGTTGGATTTTTCCCCAAAAAAATTCATCCTCCATGATCATATCTAATATTAAAGGGGAATATTTCACTTCATTCACTCCTACTTACATAACATTCACGTGCAAATTACCTCCTACATAGGTTATGGTGGGCAATGATTGGATCAAAGGGGTGAATATCGATCCCTTGGAATGTGCAAAGAAAATGATAGTGCCAAGGAAAGAGTTGCGCCCAAAAGCAGGTGGGGAGTATGAGTCCCAAATCCTGCAGACCCCATTTAGGATCATAGCTTTAATGTTAAACATGATTTTTGGGCGCGTCGATTGAACCTTATATAATTTGAATTGGGTTCCTCTAATTTATTATATAGCCTTCGAAGGCACAATTTTTAACTAGGAAAACATTATATCAACAACCTGTCATCTTGTGTGGAAACTTCACACGGAGGTATAACCTAGAAGAGGTCTGATTTTTATATGACATCCTACCTTATTGACTATATTATGTGCAGGCACTCGTTTTCCAAGTTGGGATGCATTTGGACAAAGACCAAGACTCCTGTTTTTGTTGCTTATCAAATTCTTTGGGCACATAAGTATCAAGGTTTCTACAAACTCATACGTGAATAATTTTTTATGCCTCTATACGAGTTGATTTTCAAGATAGAACCAAATTTCCTATATGATAATTCCATGGAGGTAACCAACAAGTATGGAGACTATTACTTCTCATAGGAAGGAACATACCTTAGAATGTATGGATGCTCCAAATCTCCATCCCTACTGCCATAGTACGCCACTGACTATGTAGTCCACAAAGAGGCAGTGGGGCAGGTGTTCTTAAATGGAATCGACAACTTCCTACATGATATGAAAAAGGAAACCTTTCCTCCATTTCCTTTCTACATCAAAGGATACAAGTTCTCTAAGGTAAAAGGTGTCTTTTATTTTGTGAAAGACCTGGAGACTTTCCACTTTGGAGAGAAAAGTTTTCATAGAAATTATTTCCAAGGGAAGGTCGTAGAACATTGTGCAAATGTAAAGATACATTATGATTACTCATATTTCTTTGACAAGGATGAAGAGGTGTACCTAAGGGATAACAATCTGACAGAGCTAAGTAAGCACTTCACTAAAAAGGGTGGCATTAGCGGGAGTAAAGACATCATTATCGCAATAGAAAGGAAGTTGCAGAAACAAAAAGAGGAGGCCTTAAAGTTACAACAGGCCGAGGCAGAGAAAAAAGAAGCTGAATAAGCCCTAAAGCGGCAAGAAGAATAAGAGAGGCTGAAGAAAGAATAAGAAGAAGAGAGCACAAAAGACATCTAAGGAAGCATCGTAAGAACAAAGGAAGAAAGAAGAAGAGGACAGGATAAGGGAAGATTTGGATCGGGAAGCAGCCCAAAATGATTAAGTGGACCCAGAACCTCCTTCTTCATCAGGTGGAAAAATCACAGGTGGACACATCTTTTTTGGAGAGCTTGGGCTTACTCAATTTACTCCATCTAAGCAACACACTGTGGCTCACTTAAATACCATCATTTTTTATGGATCAAGGAAGACCATCACCAGAAGGTTAGAGAAGAGGTTAAATATTGGCACACAAGCTTACGTCGTCACAATGACTGAAAATACCATAATGGAGGGTACTCACAAAGACCCCAAGTTCATGGCGTCCGTGAATATAGCACCTGCACAAGCTAGTGCTGACAACATTGACAAGTTGATGGAAGATGTAGAGCATCACAAGGAAAAAATTATCAAGCTAAAATATAGTCTGGTTAAGACAGGAGGAGAAGGCATAAAATTGAAAAGGAAGCATGATGCCATCCTATTCGAAAAGGAAATATTCCAAAGGAAGTACCAGACTTTGGAGACAAAGAAGGACACAATGAATGTCCAATTAGTAATAATGGAGGGAGAAAGAAACGACTTTGAAGACAAATTCTCATAATTTGAGTCAAGAGAGTTAGTGGTAAACCAATAGGTGGAATAATTAAGAGCTCGAGTAGAAGAATTGACAAAGCATAAAGTATCCCTGGAAAATCAATTGAAAATAGCCAACGAGAAGAGGCTGTACATCGCTCCTTTTTGTGATATAGCCTACAAAATTCGAAGGCAGATACATCAGGCTCAAGTCACTCTCACAAAATAAATGTATAAAGTGAGGATGATAATGATGAGACTAAGGGAAATTGCAGCGAAATCACTAGATTTCATAATAGGACTAGTGGAAGTCATAGGAAAGGTCAAAAGTCAGTTGATCTGGATAGAAGCAAATTCAAAGTTTTTGGAACATCTGCCACATAAAACAACAAAAGGATTAAAATTAGAAATGGCACTCCTTGATTTTTGCAGGAAAGCCTCCCTAAGGTTAAACAATGAAATTGCCAATACTATTGAAAAATGTGAAGACTTCTACAAAAGGATGCAATAGATCCACGAGAAGTGCCATATTCTGTTGGTTCCAAATATCACCGGCCTTCCAAGAAAGGACCAAAATTTGACACATTTACAGGAAAGACTAGAAGAATACATATAATACATTCAAAAAATAGAAGTATTTAATGAGGAAGATATTAACCTTTGGGTTGGGCACACTTTTATCAACCCTCACATCTTAGGTGGCATGTGTAGGTCTTCTACAGAAAAGGTGACACATGTACAGACACAATTGGCAGTGCATGAAGTGACTATACAAGTACTTGAGCCAATAAAGTATAAAACTATTGTAGAAGAGGCCAACGCATGGGGAGCATATGTTTCCAATTAGGTAGGGCCCACATAATTTCTTTTGTTTTTTAAAGAGATCTTTTTGTAAATTACTATGTAAAAGCACTAAATGACAAAATTTGAGAATCCCTAAGGTTAGTGTAGGTGAAAGGTCGCTAGATGACAAATGATTTGTAATATAAATAGAGGTAGCATGAAAAGAGAAAATACTTTTCGCTAGCACAAAGAAGGGCTGGACTATTTGTAAGATAACTTCATTTTTTGCTAATAAAGAAGGACATGTTTTTGTTGGGAAAGGCTGCACAATAATTTTCTTGGAATGTTTGGGAGTCGCAATGTGGAATTACGTCTTCTTATTTCCATGCAACTGTGAGATCGTTCTATCTTCTCTGAATTAATTCTTTAGTTGTGAATGATTTTGCTTTCTACGTAAATGTCTGTGTATGAAATGAGTAATGAATGTTTTGTTATGTTAGAGCTATCTTTGACATTATTTCTCCTGTAAATATGCATATGAAATTGAAACAACTATTTGTGACATTAGTATGAATAGTTACAGTACATTAATCTAATCTTAAATCTTGTCCCCACGGGGATAGGTTAAATTAGAATATAATAGATTAGCTTAGTCTTATATTTGAAAGGTAATTGATTACGCACAAACGATAAGGAAAGAGGTAAGAACCTACACATCACTAGTGAGGTTCTTGTTTATCAATTGCATGCATTTAGATTAGGCATTTGTGTTTCATATTTAATTATAGAAAACAACATAAACAGTGAACCGGGCCGTAACCGGTAAAATATTTAAAGCAACTTAATCTACGGTAGTCGGATCGTTAACTGAACAGATTCCCCACACCAAATGGTGGACAATCTAATTGGGATTGTTTATCGGGGAGAATCCCTACTGTTGGTACCTAGGATTTTCCAAGAATCAACAGATTTGGTGCTAGAAGGAGGACATCCAGTGCATGGTTGATAGAGTAAATCCGTTTGTGACAAATAATTCCATTGGAACTACATCTGAAGCGACTTTCCCAGAAGATTTCGTTCTTGAATCTGAAGAACCATAAAGGGTAATTTCTAAAGAAGAGGATTCAAAACCTTTATACGATGTCCTATTTGAGGAATTTGATCATTTTTAGAGACATACACGATCCTACGTTAAGAAGCTCGGTGGGTTGAAAGTAAT
Organism: Pseudotsuga menziesii; assembly: GCA_001517045.1. NCBI lineage: Eukaryota > Viridiplantae > Streptophyta > Pinopsida > Pinales > Pinaceae > Pseudotsuga > Pseudotsuga menziesii. Next base: position 60,224 of record LPNX010931033.1, on the reverse strand, counting down.
TCATGCGTCACCCATGAGGAAAGCTCCCAAGAAAATAGTCTCATACACTCGAGATTCAGTGCTTGTGGAAAATTTGGAAGAATTTGTAGATTTTTCTCTCCAAGAATTCACTCAACCTCTTGATCAGTAAGGACTTGAATCCCCTAGGGATCAATCCTTTCCACATTCTACAGCACAATATTTGCTTCTAGTTATGGATGCAGTCGTTAATCAACCCACATGGATACCTAGGACGCCACTCAATTTGGCTACACCTTTACACAATTTACCTAAGTACCCAGAATAAGTGCTACCAAAGTTTGATCCTCAAAAGGGTATCTCTGCTAAATATCATCTGATTTTTTTTTCTCGCACTAAGCCTTCTAAATGTTGAGTAAAAAGACGTTATCTGCAGACTGTTCCCATATACATTCGATCCCAACGCGTCTTCATGGTATTTTAGTCTACGTGCTAACTCAATAGCAAACTGGGATACTTTTGAGATAGTGTTTAAAACTAAAGTCGACAACCAGAAAACCGTAGCCACGCTCATGAAATAATTGTTGTCTATGAAGATGGAAAAGAAAGAGAAGGTTCACGATTTCAATCAAAGGTTCACTACTATTTTAAACAGTTTTAGTGCTGCAACAAAACCAACTGAAGATTCTTTGGTAGAAAATTATACTACGACATTATACCCACCTATAGCAATGTTTGTGAAAGGGCAGTTAAGCCCACACTGGTAGAAAATTATGAAGAAGACAAAAGGGTGGAAGTCAATCTTGATAGTATCACAAGACATACTTCGGAACCAGAGGTGTAAACAACAACCAGTAAAAAACCTTTGTTGTTAACTAGGCCTAAAGAATAACATTCGAATGAATTAGAAATTGTGGTCGAAATGGTACAAAAATTATGTAGCAAGATAGTAGATTTGGAAAATGAGAAGGGAGCTAATTCATATAGAAAGCCATTCAATCCCTATTATAAGAAAAGGGAAGAAAGTGGACAACTCCAACCACCTCTACTTAATTCTATTTTTTTTAATATTTAATGAAGTTGGCATGGATCATTTCAGTACTTTTGATCAGGAACATCATTCTGGAAAAAGTTGTCCACAGTGGATAAATTCGATGACTTTGGTTATGAATTAATTATTAGATTCCTAGCTAGCAGACCAGAGGAAGAAGAAGACCAAACAAATGAGCCAGAATAAACAAATGAAGAAACCATAATAGTGTTATGGGATTGGGCACCCACATTGGGATTAAATGAAGATGAGAAGAATGAGGAAGTCCAAGTATCATCAGTTAATGTTACAACTAGGAGTGAAGAACCGGTGATGGATCAAATTTTATTGTTTCCTAAAACAAAGAAGATAAAATAAACCATGAAGAACATTATCGGCACTACTCAAACGCAACACATGTTTATACCAGAAAACATAAAAGAGACAAGCCCAGTAGTTAATAAACCTGTGAAAAAATTGGAAAACAAAACAAAAAGTACTAAGAAAGATACGATAAAATATGACATGGGGTATGATATTTTGGAAGATATCAAGAAAACCAAAGCAAATATCTCTTTATTTGAATTATGTAATATTCCTGAACAAAGAAATAAACCACTAGAAATTTTTGACCCACAACCATGCAGTACTTTAGAAGCTATCAATTCAGATACTGAGACCAATGAAGCAAGCATTGGTGGTAGATCGAAATCTCAGACTTTGTCTTTCCTGTTGTTGAAATATTATAACTTAGAAGAATATTCTATATGTATCTTTTGTGGTCCCCGATGGTCATACCGGGAGAACCACTTGTATTACATTGTACCCCGATGCTTCTAATCGGAAGAACTAATAAGAGTCATGAGGTAGTCCCCTCTAATTGTAAAGGTGGGTCATCAGCACCCCAGTGTGGTTACTTGAGCCTACATGTGTAAATCGAGCCTACATGATTTAACTCAAGCCTACATGTCAAATGAGTTAACTTAAGTGAACGGAAGAATATAAATAGAGGTGTAGTGCTCCTCATTTGAGACACACACTCTCACTTGTGTAGCGCATTAGTGGAGAAGAGAAGTAGCTGGAGAAGGAGGAGGATCAGGCTTTGATCTCCTTGTTGGTTTTATCTTTTATCTTTTTGGGCATCTATATTGAGGAAGATTTTGCTGGGTTTTTCCCTTTAGGGTTTTCCCAGGATAAATCTTTGTGTTCCTTTTTTATGGTTGTGCTTGTCTATCTTTCAGTGATCCTGTTTATACGCTTTTGTCATGAAAATGAAATGAAATACTGATGTCTTAGCTAAGCATATGAAAAATTTAACATGGTATTAGAGCTAACCCGAAAAGAAGACATTGTGCAGCTGCAGAAGCTAGGGATTCTTAATTTTTGGGTCTCTCTCCACAATCCAACAGCAAAAGTATGCTAGGATGACTCTCCATTGAAGGGCGCATCTTTCTGTCGAAGCGGAATTCGATTCCAAGCATTTTCAGTTTTCGATGTGGAAATTAGGGCTTTCTACAGAAGAGGAATTTTTGAGTGAGACCAGAATAGGATTTTTCTCCTCATAAAAATCGAAGTTTAAAGACCTGGATCAAGAAATTTGGTTGGGTGAAACTCTGGGAAAGTCAAACCCTAGTTTGACCCCGAGCTAGAAAAACCCTAAATACTAAAACTGCTACGTTTTGGTACATTCGCTATATTCCAATATTGACAAAGGCTCAAGAGCTGAAAATTGCAGGGGCCGAAGATAAAATCCTGATGAACACTGTCTCCAAAATTCATCCTCATATTCACTATATTCCAGGAGATATGTTCTCTCCAAGTTAGGGTTCCATCCTCTTCCAGAATTCATCCCTAAACAGGACACCTGGGGAGAATTGAAATATCTTGGGCTAAAGAGGTCCAAATGGAATTCCTAAAGATGTTCCAAAAAGGCCACGAAATTTAATTTCGGTGGTCTGAATATGAGACTTAGAAGATGAACTAGTTACACGTGGCATGCCGTACAACTTCGTTGTTCTGAACAGTCCTGTAACAGGTCACCTTGGGAAAAGGATCATAAATCCCAAATGGTGAAACCAATTCCGATGAAACCTATGGTGTTGGATCAGGGACATGTGAGGTTACCTTAGTAGGAAATTGCAGACACAGAGGAGCAGAAATTTCAGAGATATCACAGAAACAGTAACAGGCATTTCTGCTGAAGAAATTGGAAAATTAGGGCTCCCTGTTCCGGGAGCTTCCCTCCACTGTTTTAAGAAATGGAGTACATTGGACAGCTCCATTTGAAGATATCTATCTGTATAGCCAATCAAATATGAAAGATTCCAAGTTTTTGAAATTAGGGTTTCTGTGACAAACCCTAGATCAGCCAGCTCCAGAACCAGGACGGACACCTCAAATCGGTAAGATCTAATCCTTTGCTATGTTCATTTGAGGTTCTCATTTCAAAGTGATCTATAACATCAGCTTGATGATAAGCTTGGTGAAGTTGACAACTTCCAAGCCTAGAAGTATATGATCTCTCTGAAGAAAATGGATTGGACACCTACATGAGCATAGAGGTTCCAGTTTCAGAGGGAGATGAGGCTAGAAGCCTTTCTCAAGAAGAACTTGGTCAAATCCCAAAAGATCATTGATGATTCAGTTACGAATCAACTTGTACTACAAGTGTCTTTCCTATAGAGATCGATGAGGTTTGATTCCTTGACCAAGCTATTTGAAGGGAAGAACATAGATCAAAATATGACCTTAAGAAACTAGCTGAAGAATGTGAAGATCCAGAATGCAGAGACCATGCAGTCATAAGGATCTCTCAAATCAAAGAAAAAATTGAAGCTGGGAAAGAAAAAGTGAAGAATTCAGAAGTGGTGATGGCCACCTTGAATGGCCTCCCAGGATCATAGAATTCATTCATTTAAGAAATGTGTTCCAGAAGGAAGTGATTACTTTCAACAGACTTTGGGAAGAAGAAGAAGCTCGTCTCTGAATATCAAGCTCTCATTTTCCAAAGAAGATCCCTCAATCAATGAGGAATATGAAGATCTCAACTCTTGAAGAACTTCTTATCCACCTCAGCATTTGGATAAGAAACGATGCTATCATGAATGAAGAAGATGATGAAGCTGAAGACTCAAGAAGGAGTATACCCATGAAACAAATAAAGATAAGTATTTAATTGTCATTTCATGATATTGTTTTGTGATACATTTAATTATATTCAGTTGATGTATTAATGACTGTATACTGCTAATATGCATGTGATGGATAAGTAGCTCATGGTGCTATACAACTCTCCATTGCTACTTATCAAACCTCTATGCTGACATATTAGATTAGTGCATAATCTCAATAATGTCACGGAAGGCATCTAGAAAGTTTATGTGAGATATGGGTGAATGTTGTATTGACTAAACAGTTGCATGATGCATAAGAATTTGTCGTCATGTATATGTTTTATGAAATAGTTCTAACCATGCAATTGGTGCATTTGAATTGTAGGAAAGGTCATGAACAACCTCCTACAAGAAAAGAAGGATGAGACTTGTTCCGAAGAACAAGTGATGTCAATTCAAGATCCACTCCAATAAACATGAATCTGAAGCTCCTAGGGTCAAAGACACCATGACGGAAGAAAGAGCTTCAGAGAGTGGTAGATCCACCTTGAAGGATGAAGACCACCATGGGTACAAGAGATAACTCAAGATGAAAAAAATAATGCTATGAAAGAAGCTATGATCAAAGAATAACAGTTGATCATGGGGAATGATGTATACGATATGATGGAACAAGTGTACAAAGAAAGGTTCGTGATTCGCCCCAGAAAGAATAGAATATGACATGACATACTCTATTGAACAGTATATATCAAGCATAGAACCACCTGTACAGAATGAAGAGAGAAGATGATACTCCACTTCATAGGGAGTGACTTCAAAAAATTATATCTGAGTTCGACATGGTACGACATGATGGATAGCTCTGTCATGGATCGAGACTTTACCAAGAGTAAAGTGGGTTCCAACCTTCAAGGTTGAATGCAGAAAACTAGGATATGTTGATGACCTGAGAAGACAAACTCATAAAAGATGTTGTGATGTTTGGGATATAGTACTCAAACCAGAAAGCAAGAATGTGGTATCTTCCAAATGGATTTGCAAGATAAGATATGTTGCTGATAGAAATAAGGTAAGAGTTGTGGCTAGAGGTTTCTATCAGAAAGTGGGATTTAATTCTGAAGAGACACTTACTCTAGGAAGCAAGGTACACTTCCTTCAAAACTATCATGGTAGTTTCTTCCATGATGAAGTAAAGAGAAGCCTTCCTTAATGGTATGATTGAGGAAGAGTTTTACATCGAATAGTCATGAGGATTTGAAGTTGAAGTCAGAAGGAATCAAGTATGCAAGTTGAAGAAGGCCCTCTATGACCTGAAGCAAGCTCCCAGAGCTTGGTATGGAAGAATAGATAGTTTCTTGATGAGCATGGGCTTTGCCAAGAGTAAAGTCGATCTTAACCTTTCCCACAAGGTTGTAGAAGATGTACCTGTCATTCTATTACTATATGTGGATGACTTATTCTTGACAGGGAATGAGAAACATATCATGGAAAGCAAGAAGAAACTAGCAAAAGAATTTGAGATGAAAGACCTTGGGTTAATGCATTATTTCCTAGGTCTGGAAGTATGGCAAAGTTCAGAAGGAATCTTTCTCAACCAGGGAAAGTATGTGGTAGAGATATTGAAGAGATTCAATATGTTGAAATGCAAAGTCATGGACACACCCATGGACTCCAACCTGAAGCCGTTAGCTGATGACTCATTAGAGTTAGTGGATGTGACTCACTACAGACATATGATTGGGTCATTGATGTACTTAACAAATACCAGACCAGACATTTGTTTTGCTGTGAATACCTTAAGTCAATATCTTGTTCAACCAAGACGGGTTCACCTAGTAGCTGCAAAACATGTGATGAGATATCTGAAAGGGACTATAGACTCTGGTCTATACTATGATGGTAGCCGTGAGTATAGATTGTATGGCTACACAGATGCAGATTGGGCTGGAAGTATCTCAGACAGGAAAAGCACATCAGGTATATGCTTATGTTTGAGGTCTGCTATAAGTTCATGGTTTAGCAGGAAACAGTCCATTGTTTCTCTTAGCACGGTTGAAGCAGAATTCATAGCAGATTGTTCTACCAAGTTGAGAAGACATATGGATTCATAAGATGATATCAGGTCTCTTTGACCTGAAGATGGACACAACAATGATTTTATGTGATAACCACAGTTGTGATGACAAAGAACCCTGTGGTCCGACGTAACACGTAGAAATCCGGTACTTCTACATACAAGATAAGATGAAGATAATGATACTGTAGATTCAGATGATGGTGATTTAGTATTTCTATACTGAATATATAGGTGATGATTATTTCAGTATTCCCATACTGAAGATATATATGATATTTCAGTATTTATATACTGTAGATATAGATGATGGTGATTCTGTATTTCTATACTAAATATATAGATGATGATGCTTTCAGTATTCACATACTGGAGATACAGATGGTGATAGTTTAGTATTCACATAACTGAAGATGTAGATGATGATGGTTTGGATGATGATGTACTGACGAAGCCTCTGCCTCGAGTAGAGTTCGAACACTTTCCAGACAAGCTTGGTGGGGTCCGAAAAGATCTTCCCCGAAAGGGGGAGTAGTGATGTTGCAGTGGGATTGTATCATCCCTGGGCATTTGCCCTAAAGTGATTCGGAGACCTCGGTCCTCGAGAATGAAGAGGGATTGTATCATTTTAGGACATCTGTCCATAATAGATCCGGTGACCTCAGTCCTCGAGAATGTGGTAGGATTGCATCATCCTTGGACATAAGTCCTAAAGTGATAGGGAGTGAATATCCCGTAATTGTATTCGGTGACTTCGGTCGTCGAGAATGTGGTAGGATTGCATCATCCTTGGACTCAAGTCCTAAAGTGATAGGGAGTGGTTATCCTGTAATTGTATCCGGTGACTTCGGTCATCGAGAATGTGGTAGGATTGCATCATCCTTGGACTCAAGTCCTAAAGTGATAGGGAGTGATTATCCTGTAATTGTATCCAGTGACTTCGGTCGTCGAGAATGTGGTAGGATTGCATCATCCTTGGACTCAAGTCCTAAAGTGATAGGGAGTGATTATCCCGTAATTGTAGCCGGTGACTTCGGTCGTCGAGAATGTGGTAGGATTGCATTGTCCTTGGACTTAGTCCTAAAGTGATAGGGACTGATTCTCCCGTAATCAATCCGGTAACTTTGGTTGTCGAGAATGTGGTGGGATTGTATCATCCCTGGACTTTAAGTCCAAAAATGATCCAAAGACTTTCTGTCTTTGAGTTGTGGATTGCAGGTTGTTGCTGATGATGATGATGTTTCTGATCGAAAGATCAGAATGTGATGATGATTATGATCGACAAATCAGAATATGATGATGATGATGTTGCTGCTGATCAAAAGGGCAAAGCGTTGATGATGATATTGTTGATCGAGAGATCAAAGTACTGAAGATGTTGTTGCTGATCGAAAGGTCAAGGTGCTGAAGATGTTGTTGCTGATCGAAAAGTCAAAATGCTGAAGATGTTGTTGATCGTAAGGACAAAATGCTGAAGATGTTGTTGTTGATCGAAAAAGTCAAAGTGCTGAAGATGTTGCTGATCAAAAGGTCAAAATGCTGAAGATGTTGTTGCTGATCGAAAAAAAAAATCAAAATGCTGAAGATGTTGCTAATCGAAAGGACAAAATGCTGAAGATGTTGTTGCTGATCGAAAAAGTCAAAGTGCTAAAGATGTTGCTGATCGAAAGGTCAAAATGCTGAATATGTTGTTACTGATCGAACAGTCAAAGTGCTGAAGATGTTGCTGATTGAAAGGTCCAAGTGCTGAAGATGTTGCTGATCAAAGACTGAAGATGTTGCTGATGATGAAGACTAAAGATTGAAGATGAAGACTACATGATGTTGGAAAGCTTCCAATGATTTATAGATGTGTTACCTTGTTGATGTTAATGATGTCCCCTATCTATGACCTTGTTGTTGTTGATGTTGCTGTAGAATACCCTTCTTGTTAAGGGGGAGTGTTGAAATATTGTAACTTAGAAGAATATTCTATATGTATCTTTTGTGGTCCCCGATGGTCCTACCGGGAGAACCACTTGTATTACATTGTACCCCGATGCTTCTAATCGGAAGAACTAATAAGAGTCATGAGGTAGTCCCCTCTAATTGTAAAGGTGGGTCATCAGCACCCCAGTGTGGTTACTTGAGGCTACATGTGTAACTCGAGCCTACATGATTTAACTCAAGCCTACATGTCAAATGAGTTAACTTAAGTGAACGGAAGAATATAAATAGAGGTGTAGTGCTCCTCATTTGAGACACACACTCTCACTTGTGTAGCGCATTAGTGGAGAAGAGAAGTAGCTGGAGAAGGAGGAGGATCAGGCTTTGATCTCCTTGCTGGTTTTATCTTTTATCTTTTTGGGCATCTATATTGAGGAAGCTTTTGCTGGGTTTTTCCCAGGATAAATCTTTGTGTTCCTTTTTTATGGTTGTGCTTGTCTATCTTTCAGTGATCCTGTTTATATGCTTTTGTCATGAAAATGAAATGAAATACTGATGTCTTAGCGAAGCATATGAAAAATTTAACACCTGTTAACATTTGGAATTTTTAATCATAATGTTCATAATTGTTTGGTATATTCTGGAGCCTCACCTAATGTTATGCCTCTTTCTATATGTAAGAAGATCAATGACCAACCAACATCATCCCCCTCTCAGATCATTCAACTGGATAGGTCTGTGGTTAAGGTTATAGGGGAGATGAAAGATGTGTTAATTAGAATTTTTGCAGATCCTAGAGTATGTCAATTCATAGACATCATGGTGGTAGATATACCTGAGGCTTATGGATTAATATTGAGCATCGAATCATCAACGAAACTTAACAGTTATTTTGCAACTGATTGGTCTCACATGTGGTTGCCATACCAAAATAGTAAAAATCAGATTAAGATACTGAGAGAATCGCATATGAAGCAAAACATGACTTAGTTGGAAGGAAAGAATGAACCAGTGAATTTCTCATCTTTAGTTCCGAGAAACTATTTTTTAGAGCTAGAACCGAGGAATTACCAAGCTGAAGAAGTCAGTTACTGATCTTGATAATATCACAAGACATACTTCAGAACCAGAAGTGAAAACAACAACCAATAAAAACCTTTTTTGTTAAGTAGTCCTAAAGAAGAACATTCGAATGAATTAGAAAATGTGGTCAAAATGGTACATAAAATATCCAACAAGATAGTAGATTTGGAAAAGGAGAAGGGATCTAGTTCATCTAGGAATCCATTCAAGCCCTATTATAAGAAAAGGGAAGAAAGTGGAAAGCCCCAACCACCTCTACTTAATTATGTTGCTTTAAATTTTAATGAAGTTGGCATGGATCATTTCTGTACTTTTGATCAGGAACATCATTATGAAAAAAGTTGTCCACAATGGATAAATTCGATGACTTTGGTTATGAATCAATTATTAGATGCCCAATTAGCAGACTTAGAGGAAGAAGAAGACCAAACAAATGATCTAGAAGAAACAAATGAATAAACCACAATGGTGTAATGGGGTTGGGCACCCACATTGGGATTAAATGAAGATGAGCAGAATGAGGAAGTCCAAGTATCATCAATTAATGTTACAACTAGGAGTAAAGGACCGGTCATGGATCAAAATTTAGTGCTGCCAAAAATAAAGAATATAAAAAAAACCACGAAGAAAATTATCAGCACTACTCAAACGCAACATAAGTTTAATCCGAAAAACATAAAAGAGACAAGCCCAATAGTTAATAAACCTATGAAAATTTTGGCAAGCAAAACAAAAAGTACTAAGAAAGGTATGGTAGAATATGACATGGGGTATGATATTGTGGAAGATATCAAGGAAATAAAAGCAAATATCTCTTTAATTGAATTATGTAATATTCCTCAGCAAAGAAAGAAACTAGAAGCTTTTGACCCACAACTATGCTTTACTTCAGAAGCTATCGAATTTGATACTGAGATTAATGAAGCAAGCATTGGTGGTAGATCAAACTCTCATACTTTTCCTTTCGTGTTAACATTTGAAATTTTTAATCATAATGTTCATAATTGTTTGGTAGATTCTGGGGCCTTGTCCAATGTTATGCCTATTTCTATTTGCAAGAAGATTAACGACCAACTAACATCATCCCCCTCTCAGATCATTCAACTGGATAAGTCTGTTGTTAAGGTTATAGGGGAGATGAAAGAAGTGTTAATTAGACTGTCTGCAGATCCTAGAGTATGTCAATTCATAGACATAATGGTGGTATATATATCTGAGGCTTATGGATTAATATTGAGCAGGGATTGGTCAACGAAACTTAACTGTTATTTTGCAACTGATTGGTCTCACATGTGGCTGTCATACCAAAACAATCAAAATCATATTAATATACTGAGAGAATCACATATGAAGCAGAACATGACTCATTTGGAAGGAAAGAATGAACCAGTGAATTTTTCATCTTCATTTTTGGGAAACTATTTTTTAGAGCTAGAATCGGGGAATTTCCATCCTGAAGAAGTCAATTATTAATCCGATACACAACTGATCTCCTTCGATTCTCACGACATGACGAAATTGATTGTAATATAGTAAATTTAGTTACTAATGTAGGGAATGACGGTAACCAAATAGATTTAGAATATAGATTTTGGATTTTGGATTTTGACTTCTCTAAAACACAAAAGGGATCGAGAGCATGTTGTCCTTATTAGTCCTGAAAAGAATAAACATTTTATCTCTTGTAGACTAGAGTTTGAGTGTACAAATAATAGCGTTGAATGTGAAGCTCTAGTTCAAGGTCTTAAAAAGGCCATTGAATTAAGCATAAAAATTTAAAAGTTTTTGGTGTTTATGAGATAGTTATTAGGAAAATAAGAGACACTATCCATTGTCTATCTCCACACCTTAAAGGATACCAAGCCAGAGTCTGGAATTTGATAGCACACTTTAATGCTTTTAATATAAATGCCATTCCTAGATTACAAAATGTTGCAGCTGATTTATTAGCTACTTCTGCTTCTAGGTTAGTGCCAACTAATAATAAGTGTTCTATTGAACTGGTTTTTAGGCCATCGATACCAGACAATATTACAAATCTAAGGGTGTTTGATGATGATGACCAGATTATTAATTTTCTAACCAATGATGAAGTTTTCAAAGAATTTGCAATTGACGATGAAGAACATCAGGCAAAATTACAAAGTGGATATATATTCAAAGGAAATTTCATGCCTAAAGGAGTAAGAACACTCGAAGGAATGTTTGATCTGCATAACAAATTCATAAAACCAACCAACATTAAAACAAATAGTTCATCAACGCAATATGAGCTTGTAAACTTGCGAATAGAAGTTGAGCGCAAGTATGTAAATTTGGGAAAATGTTGCTCGCTTGGAGAAAGATGCAGATTTATTAAATTGTTTCAACAATATAAATATATCTTCCCATGGACACATGAATATATGAAAACGTATGATACACACATTATTCAACATGTAATTCATATTAAGACAAGCGTAAAACCATTTTAGCAAAAACTCAGGAATATGCATCCTAAGTTAGAGTTGTTGATCCAAGACGGGGTAAAGAAGCTACTATATGTAAAGATTATCTTCAGGGTTTGACCCTCCGAATGGGTAGAAAATCTAGTTCTGGTGAGAAAGAAGTCAGGATAAATAAGGTTGTGTGTGGATTTCCGAAATTTAAATAGAGCCTCAGAAAAAGATAACTATCTAGTTCCACCGTTGGAACAAATCATATAAATGGTATCAGGCTCAAAATTGTTCTCCTTGTTAGAAGGGATTTCAGGCTATAATAAAGTATTAGTGGTTGAACAAGATCATGTAAAGACCACATTTCGTAAAAAGTGGGGAACATTTGCTTATAGGAGAATGACTTTTGTCCTCATAAATGTTGGAGCCACATTTCAGAGGGCCATGGACATTGCATTTCGAGGATCAATCGGCCAGAGTGTATTAGTATACTTAGATGATGTAACAATTTTCTCTAAGAAAAAAGAAGACCATGCTTTTCACTTAAAACATAGTTTTGACCGCTATAGAAAATATGGCATATCCTTGAATCCAAAGAAAAGTATTTCACGGTTCTTGAAGGAAAATTGTTAGGTCACATCATATCAAAGAAGGGAATCTCAATAGACCCAGAGAGCGTCGAGGCTATAACTCAGATTCCCATGCCCCATAATAAAAAAGCTATGCATGCAATCATTTATGGGCACAATAAATTTTGTTTGAAGGTTTGTACTGGATTTCACACAAATTGTAAAACCTTTGCAACAAATAGTGAATCAAAGCGTACAGTTCAGGTGGACTGATATTGAGAAGGATGCTTTTAGAGACATAAAAACAACAATAGCTCATACACCTTCTTTAAGGAGTCTAGAGTTTGAAAGGATTTTATTATATACACCTTTTCTTCATATAACTCTCTCACGACAGTGTTCACTCAGAAAGGAGAACTGGAAGATGAATATCCAATATCATTTATGAGCACTTGAGTACAAGGGGGTGAATTGAATTACCAAACTGTAGACAAATAGGCGTATGCAGTATTCAAGACAGTAAAACAATTGAGGCCTTATAATTTGAAATATAGAACAAAAATGATCGTTCCTCATCCAGTTGTCGGGTCCCTCTTTGTATAAAAAGAATTGGGTGAACGAAGAGGAAACTGGGTGATAACACTACAAGAATATGATTTAGAATTCAAGCCGGCTACTATCGTCAAAGGTCAATGGCTATGCAAATTTCTTGTGGAAATTCATGCTAATGAAGATTATGATTGAGAGAATGAAGCCGAATTGAAATTAACTGATGTATTTCCCATTTTCATGGCTCTTGAATCATGGTACAAAGATTTAGTGCATTATCTTCAGCAAGGACATCTACCGAAGCATTGAAATCCAAGCAGAGAAGGGCACTTCAGTTGAAGTCACCCTATTATTAGATAATTAATGGAATACTTTATAGAAGAAACTATGATGGATTTTTTCTTAGATGCCTTGAGAAAGAAGATGCATCCAAAGTAGTAAAAGAATTGCACGATGGTCCTACGAGACGACATTTCTCTGGAGATACCACAACTCGTAAAGTTCGTAGAGCTGGGTACTATTGGCTAACTCTACTCAAAGATGCTCATGCTTATGCAAGAAAGTGCGATGTGTGCCATAGGAGTGGTGGCAGCTTGTCAAAAGCAACAATACCATTACAACCAGTCATTATTTCAGAACCATTTGAACAATGGGGCATAGATATTAATGGGGAAATTAATCCAAACTCTTCACTCCAACATCAATATATCCTTACAGCTACGGATTATTTTACATGATGGGTGGAGGTGGTTCCTCTGCGCAAAGTAAATGAAGATGCATACATCAACTTACTGCAAGAGAATATCATGACCAGGTTTGGGGTTCCAATTTCTATTGTTTTTTATAATTCATCTTATTTATCATCTATCAAGATAATTAAATTTGCTTGTGAAAATGGAATAAAACTGCATTGTTCAACAAATTACTATCCATAGGGAAATGAGTTATCAGAATCAACAAATAAGAATCTCATTCGAATTTTGAAGAAAAATGTTATTGAGAGTCAAAGAAATTGGCATACAACCCTTCCTAATGCACTATGGGAAGATAGGGTCACTCCAAAGAATTCCTTAAGAGTTTCTCCCTATACTCTGGTCTATGGGAAGGAAGCTATTTTACCCCCAAACATTCTTCTCCCATCCTTGCAATTAGCTCAAGCCTCAAGAGGATCCGACAACAAAATATTATAAGCACGGATTAATACTCTATTGAAACTTGAAGACTCGATACAAAATCCCAAAGATAGATTCAACCAACATCAAGACATTGTCAAGAGATGGTTTGATAAACGAAATTCCGGGAAGGGGAAATTTGAAGTGGGATCACCCCCATAACGAGAAGGGTAAACACACAAAATTTCAACATCTATGGGTTGGACCCTATCAAATTGTTGAGAAACTTGGCCCCTCAACTTACAAGTTGCAATATTTACAAGGACATGAAGAAAGTCTTCCTGTAAACAACCTTTTTCTCAAACATTACTTTACCTAGGAGTTTGGAACATTTTTGTACATAAACAAAACCTTTCTTTTATTTTCATGATTTTTCTTTAGTTAGTTTTTCTTTTCTGATTCGTATTTTTCTTGTTATTTGATTATAATAAACCAACTTAATATTGGATGCTTGGAAATATAGGAATCTGAATAATCTCAAAAGTCTTTGGAAGTCATGTACTACTTATGGGAAAACATGTGTGGTAAAGTTAGATCAAATATGATATTCTTTAATTATTGACATACTGTAGAAATGGAAGCTAATTTCAAGTCCACATTGGAGTCATTATAAACCCTATAAAATAACGAAAACTCATGAGGTCTAGAGTACTATCTTGGGGCTCCATCCATCCTCACACTAATATCTGGCTTAGGAAGTATACCATGATAGAACCACGAAAAGGAAGCAAGTCTAATGGATGTATGGTATTCAAAATAATCCCATGCTAGAAATCAAAATCCAAAAGGCTTATGTTAAAGAGTCAAAATTTCGAGACACGTATTCTCCATCAAAGAAACGATGCTGAAGGAATAAACTATTAGATCAAAAGACTTCTTAAACAACAGATTCCAGGAAGGTTCTTCTCCGTTCGTGAGTTTGAAACAAATTTATCATTCAAACAAAAGGAAATTATGGATGGAAGGACCCATACCAAAATTTTAAAAGTGGAAGAAGAAATCAAGGGAGGATCAGAAGACAAATGTCATTAAAGAGAAAGCATCAAACGAATTCTAATAGCATGGGAAGAATGAAAAAATGAATACATGTGTCTAACCTTGTTACAATCACGTGGAGTCATATCTAGTGGCAACCAAAAGACAAAGGCAAAATGAATTCCATAGTTTTCCCCCGATAGAGTTATCAAGACTCCTGGCTCTGGTTACCCTACTCCCAAGAGATGACAACCAAAGTGATGCACAAAATTTACAACCCTGGATAAGTGTAGTCTTTTAAATAATCTCAGGGGATACATTGCAGAAATTTTCATATATTCACATCTAGTACCATGCAGTAGTCTTGTTTTCCAAAGATAGTTTTTTCAGAGATATGTGTTCACTAGCTAGTTGCCAATTGTTGCTCCTGCAACTGCTTGCCCATTTTTTTTTAATATTTTAGGGCCCCTCCTTACAATTTTGATTGAAAGCTTACTTAGACTTTTTTTCCATCTCTAGGGAGTCCATCCTAAACACTTAGTTTTCCCAGAAGTTTCAGAAAAATGAAGTCTGGTTAAGTTAAAACTCATGTTTTCACTCCAACATATCAAAGTAACTTGATCAGTTTCTTCGAGGTGTTAGAGGAACTCAACCAGTCTCTGTAACACAGATGACTTGGGCAAAAGTGGTTTTTTTCGTAAGGCACTGTTTCAACACAACTCAACGAAACTCACTGACACGGTCAGGAGTAACTCACGAGTCACCTCCGAAACGATCAGAAAGATTAGTAAATGTTTCCAATGCAGGAAGTTGTGGAGTGTTTTGGGGCAAATCCTTGTTTTTCACCAATATGGTTGCGTCCAAAGTAAAAAAAAATCACCAATGGACTAATCACCGACAAAACCAATCGGAGGTTTTCAATGAGTTCTCGCTGACATAGTCGGAGAAGACTCATTTGTTTTGAATATATGGTCACGAGAACTCACAAATCACTGTCGATAGTATCGGAGGATATTTAAGAATATCGCCGACATACATCATTGTTACTTTTTCATTTGGAGTGATTGTTTGAGTTTCGCGCCAAGGATGTTGTGACAACCGTCGTATTCAATGCTTCAATTGTCATATTAAAACTACCCACCAACTACATTAATGATTGTTTTTATCATTTTTCTATATAAACAAATTATTTCTTTTGGTTTTGTATCCCACGAAAACGTCTTTTTAGAAAGAAGCTAGTCAACGAGAGAGATCTGAAGCCTGTGCTTTCATCCCAACCCGTGACCATTCACCAGTTGACAGATAAGCACCCTATCTGTTAACTCCTTTGGTTTTTTCCTTTTATAAAAGAAAAGCTTTTGTTTTTAGCGTGGTAGGTACACCATAGATATCGAGTTAGGGTATTTCCCTCCCTTTCCTATCTGTTGTGCAGCCCCATACCCGGTGTAACTTTTTTTTGCAACACCTTTTCCTCAGTTTAGGTTTTTTTTTTTTTGATTTGCATGGCTAGAATCCACGGAGTATTGTTTTTAGCAGAGTTTGGCCTCACAACCATCTTTGCACCCTATCTAGTAAGAAAAGTGAATTTCTTTACGACGTAAAGGTTTTTTTGAGCTGATCATTTAGGAATACTGCTCTTATAGCATTCCCGCCCAATCCAAAATACATAGCCCATCTTTGTTTTTCAGTTTGTGCCTAACCCTCTTTTTTCATGAATAGGACCCCTGCTTCCTCAACAAGTTTAAAGTTGACAAACAATAGGTGGGGAATCAATCTTGTTAACTCCGTTAAACTATGTAAAATCAACAAACATTCAAGTAAAATGCATGATAGAACAAACACTGAGGTGCTTACTTACAACATGGTTTTGGTAAATTGCGGTTGTTTTAAAACTAAGAAGGAGAGTTAGAGGAGCTACCTCCAGACGTTTGATATAGGGTGAAAACATGGTTATAGCTCACACAACGACATATGAATATGTATTGATAGGTTTATTTTGAACTTTGTAATCACACATCCTTCTATTACATCATGAATGATTAAGCCACTTTAATGGAACATTGCTCTCCATATTTCACAACTGCACTTTGAATGACTAGCAATGGATGGGTAAGTATGGTTTTATTCTCTATTCTAACTTTGAACTATGATTGCACTCTCCATTTTTTAAGGTCCATTGTATATTTTTCCAAGGAATAATGATGCATACATATAACATCTTTTATTTTCGTTACATGATACTTCAATGCAATAATGCATGTTTATTTCTTTTTGTTTTTAAAACAATTGAGGTATTACTAAGACACTTCTCATTATTTTCATGTCACAAGTTCTATTCCCACCAAGAAGGATTACCTTTTGAAGGATAGACTTGAAAACAAAAAATCCACACAATGCCTAAAAAAGGTGGCAAGAAGAAAGCAAAGGCAAGTGAGGTTGATTCAGATGTGGAGATCATCTCCAGGACGAAAATTACATTCGAGGATACTAAAGGTATCACGAGAGTAGATCCACAATTGTAATGGGGAGAGCTCTATCAAATGACCAGAGATCAGAACATATTGGACACTGGCCTTGAAGAAACAAAAAGAATTCAAGCATCACTAAAGCCGCTACACGCCCGGACCTATTTCCTTGCGCATAGGTTATTGGTTGGATTCTGCCCCAAACAAATTCCTCCTCCATGATCATCTCTAACATTAAAGGGGAGGGTTTCGCTTCATTCACTCCAGCTTACATAACATTGGCCTGCAAATTGCCTCCTACACAGGTTATGATGGACAATGATTAGATCAAAGGGGTGAATATTGATCCCTTGGAATGCGTGAAGAAAATGATAGTGATAGGGAAATAGTTGCACCCAAAAGCAGGTGAGGAGTATGAGTCCCAAATCCTGCGGAACCCTTTCAGTATCATAGCATTAATGCTAAACAAGATTTTTGGGTGAGCCGATAGAACCTTATATAAATTGAATCGGATTCCTCTAATTTATTATATAGCCTTCAAAGGCACAATTTTTAACTGGGCAGACATTATATTAGACAACCTGTCATCCTGTGTGGCAGTCGTACAAGGAGGTCTAATCCAGAAGACGTCTAAGTTTTATATGGAATCCTACCTTATTAACTGTATTCTGCGTTGGGGTGCATTTGGACACAGAACAAGACTTATGTTTATGTTTCTTATCAAATTCTTTGGGCACATAAGTATGCAGGTTTCTACAAACTCATATGTGAAGAATTTTTTATGCCTCAGTATGATTTGATTTTCATGAAAGAACCAAACTGCTTATATGATAATCCTATGGAGGTGATCAGCAAGTGTGGAGACTGTTAGATTTTTATCATTTAAGCTATATGATATTAGCATCTTATATGAGAGAATAACAAGCACAACAATTAATCACAATTGACAATGGACACAAAGATTTTCCTCAGGGAAACCATAAAGGGGAAAACCCCGCAACTTCCTCAGAGATAGAATGAGCACCAATGGTAGCAGTAAAACAGAAAGACATAAAAGATGATCTCCAATAGTTGTTCTCTCTCTCACTTGTGTGAGCACTTCCTCTCTCACTCATGTGCCCCAGTTGAGTGAGTGTGTGTGCGAAATAGAGAGTCTCACTCTATATTTATACTAGTCTCAGACTTTTACAATTACTTACCATGGCCAACATCTCTAGGAGAGTCTAATAACCCTAGTGCCCCTCAACTGTGGGGACTTTTCCCTCCGATAAACAAGGAGGGTTAACCTTAAATCAATTGTGGGGATTATTTCCCTGACTTACAATGGAGGGTTAAATTCAATGACTTTACATGACTTTATTATATTAATGACCCTCTAGATAGGAACATCGGGGTATAATGAAATACAAATGATTCTCCTGATAGGAACATCGGGGGTACAATATAAGATATACAAGTGAATACATTCCAAAGTTACAAATACATCAACACTCCCTCTTAAATAGCATGGGGACTTCACTTAGTGAACATCTCACATAGCACGTGCGATCGCGGGATATTAAAGAATACCCTTAATTTCTAGAGATATTGACCCAAAATATTTTTGTTGAAACCCCCTCCCAATACTTAAAACCTCCTCCCCACCCCTTTTTATACCTCAATCCTTATAAACCACCCTACCCACCCCAACCTTAAACCCCTCATCCCCCCAATACCTGCAATATATTGGTTCAATTTTTAATAATTTTAAAACCCACAATATGAACTAACGTGATAGGATATTGGTCAACAAGTGAAGCCCCCATGTTAAATAGGAAGGTATTCTCTTGACACAATTCATCAACACAATTATTCTTCTCTGGATCAAGTCTGGATCATCATCAAAGCTGGATCATCACTGGATCATCATCATCACTGCTTCCATTATCTTGATCAATTGGTGCTATCTCTCAATTCTACTTGTCATAGGAATTTATACAGAGACAACCCTTTTTCATGCTAGTTGTAGGCATAGCCTCCATGTAGGTCTTCATCTTCTTAAGCACTTATATATGACCCAATCAGAAAGGCCCGAAACTCACATCTGACCATGGGAGGAACACATCCAAGAACCATGTCAGAAAGGCCCAACACTTATATTCACCAGCATGGTAGGACACACCTACTATCATATGTGAAAAGGCCCTATACTTACAATCACCAGCATGGTAGGACACACCTACTACCATCTGTGAAAAGCCCAGCACTTACAATCACCAGCATGGCAGGAAACACCTACTACCATTTGTGAAAAGGCCCAAATATTACAACCATCAGCATGATAGGACACACCTGCTATCATATGTGGAAAGGCCTAGCTCTTACAACCATCAGCATGATGGGACACACCTACTATCATATGTGGAAAGGCCCTACACTTACAACTGATCATGTGGGAGCCAATCCCACAGTCATATTAGAATGGCTCTGCACTTACATCTGATCATGTGGGAGCCAATCCCACAGTCATATCAGAATGGCTCTGCACTTACATTTGATCTCGTGGGAGCCAGTCCCATAGTCATATCAAAATGGATATGCACTTACATCTGTTCATGTGGGATCCAATCCCACAGTCATATCAGAATGGATCTACACTTACATCTGATCATGTGGGAGTCAATCCCACAGTCACATCAGAATGGCTCTGCACTTACATATGACCATGGAAGGAACCAATCCTACCATGTCAGAAAGGCTCAACACTTATATTTTCCCAAGGGATGCCCAGCTTGCCACCATGTCGGAAAGGATCAACACTTATCTCTGACCATGGGAGGCCCAGCCTGCCACCATGTCGAAAAGGCTCAGTACTTATATCTGACCCAGTCAGAAAGGCTCCTACACTTATATCTGACCATAAAAGGAACCAATCCTACCATGTCAGAAAGGCTCTCGGACTCATCACCTCCCCTTGGAGGGAACCTTGCTCTGGAGAACACCAAGATTCTCCCTGAAGTACTTGAACTTCACTCTGGCCATTTTTAGCATAGAATCACATCAGGGATGATTATGTCCAAGGATAACCTGTGAGCTTCACCAAGATTGATTACATCCGAGGACAACCTACAGGACCGTTTTACGTCTAAGCCACCTACGAGCTTCGCCAGGATTTTATGTTCAGACAACCTGTCTCACTAGCTATGCTAGAACTCCCTCTTTTGAGAGATATCGACCTAGATCACATGTTGGAGATTCAATGCTCCTCTCTGCATCATACACAAATGCAAGTTAGATCAATCAAATCAAATAGTAGTTTTCAAAAGAAACATACTACCTCCCAAATATCTGAGCAAGTGGCAACATATTTTGCCTCAGCTGTACTTAGCACCATGCAGGACTTATTCCTGCTACACCAAGAGATCACACTTGATCTCATACTGAAGCAGCACCCCAAAGTGCTCTTCCTATCAATGGCACTATCTACCCAATCTGAATCTCATAACCTTCTAGGTTAATCTTCTGATTCACCTGATACTTGAGCCCATAATCAACTATACCCTTCAGGTACCTCAGAATATTATTTGCAGCAATCAAGTGAACATGTCTCAATTTATTCACAACAAAGCAAATATTTGGTCTTGTATTCGTCAGGTACATCAAGGAAAAAATCATCTGATGATAGAGCATGGCATCAACCAACTATGATGAAGCAACACTCAATAGCTTCAGGTTCGATGCCTTAGGTGTGGTCATGGCCTTGCAGTCCATCATCTTGAACCTCTTCAGGATCTCTACTGCATACTTCCCTTGTCCTAGGGATATTCCATCTGCATTCTGCCACACCTCCATACCTAGAAAGTAGTGCATCATATCCAAGTCCTTCATCTCAAACTTGGTAGGAAGTCTCCTTCTTGCAGCTTTAATAAGTTCCTCTTTTCTGTTAGGAACAAGTCATCGACATATAATAGGAGCACCATTGGTCTTCCACCTTCAACCTTGAATAAAAGGTTGGAATTGACTTTACTCTCAGTAAATACTAGAGTCATCAGTAAGATGTCCATCCTGTTGTATCATGTCTAACCTCAAGATCTTCTGCAGTCACTCCCTCTGAAGCGGAGCATCATTCTCCCTTTGGTTTTCGTACTCTATGCATTGAAACATTCTGCATTGGAGTGATAAGTAGCTTCCTCTGCTACTAATATTCTATGTATCCATCTAGGGTCACTAGATACCAAGATCCTCTATCGTGAACCTTTTCAAAAGTTCTTCTCGCACCCATATATGAGCTTGTCATCCTCTATAGGCTTTCATCTTCAACCTTGTAGCAAAGGTTAAGATCGTCATGACTCTAGGTGATCTTTAAGCTCCTCACGTATGTGTTATCCTATGGGTGTCTTCTGAGCTCATACAAGGCCTTCTTTCATTTGCACACATGATTCTTCCTTTCATGTGTCTTAACTTCTAGTGGGTGCAAATGTCTCTTCGTAGTCCATGCCTTCTTTCCGTGAGAAGACTCGTGCTACAAATCTTGCCTTGTATCCCACGATGCTGCCATCTACTGCATGCTGAATCATGTAGATCCATATGGAAGAAATTACGGACTTCCCTTCAGGTCTTGATACTGCATCCTAGACATCATTCTTCTTGAACTGGTATTCTCCTTCCCTTTCTTCTTGGCTACTTCTTCATAGCTGGAAGGCTCTACATCAATGATGTCGCTCAACAATGTCACATAACTGGAGTGTCTCTGAGGCCTCTTTATTTCTTTGAAAGTATTGTCATATTATTCTTTATCTTGGATTCTTTCTTGAACTGTCGTCGCTTGTTCTTCAGAACAAGTCTCATCCTTGTTTTCTTGTAGGTGATTGTACAAGATCTTTCCTATAAGTCAAATGCATTTGTATGGTTATAAACATTTCATAAGACATATTCACAATGGAAAATTCTGATGCATAAATATATAATCATGCAACTATTTTAGCCAATACAACATTCATCCATATCTCATGGAAACTTTCTAGATGCCTTCCATCTCTACCATGACATCATTGAGATTGTGCACTAATCCAATATGTCGACAAAGAGGTTTCATTCTAGATAAGTAGCAATGGAGAGTTGTATAGCACCATGAGCTACTTACGCATCACATGCATATTAGTAGTATACTGTCATTAATGCAAACATTCTATCATGCATAATACATCAACTGAATATAAACAAATGCATAACAAAACAATATCATGAAATGACAATAAAATACTTATCTTTATTTGTTTCGTGGGTAGACTCCTTCTTTCAGCTTCATCATCTTCTTCATTCATAATAGTATCATTTCTTATTCAAATTCTCAAGATGGATAAGAGGCTCTTCAATAATTGGGTTCTTCATATTCCTCATCACTTGAGGGATCTTCTTTGAAACGTGAGAGCTTGATCTTCAGTTGCTCCCATATTCTCTTCTCTTATTATGGGTAGAGCTTCATCTTGTGTGTGCTCTTCCCAGAGTCTACTGAAAGTAATCACTTCTTTCTGGCACACATTCCTCGAATGAATGAATCCCATGATCTTGGGAGGCCATTTAAGGTAGTTATCAGAACGTCCGCATTCTCTACTTCTTCATCCACTGCTTCAAGTTGTTCTTTGATTTTAGAGACCCTTGTAAAGTATGACTGTATGGTCTCTGCATTCTGGATCTTCACATTCTTCAACTGGTTTCTTAAAGTCATCTTTCGATTTATGTTCTTCCCTTCAAATATCTTGGTTAAGGAATCAAACATCTATTTAGGTGTCTTTAGGGAAGACACTTGTGGTTTAAGGTGATCCTTGATTGAATCAACAACGATCTTCTTGGCCTTGACCAAGTTCTTCTTGTGTAAGGCTTTTAACCTCATCTACCTCTGAAACTGGAACCTCTCTACTTATGTAGGTGTCCAATTCATTTCCTTTAAGAACTAGTGAGATCCTATACTTCCATGCTTGGAAGTTGTCAGCCTCACCAAGCTTTTCATCAAGCTGACGTGATTAGTCATTTTGAAATGAGAACCTCAAATGCAAATAGCAAAAGATTAGATCTTATCGATTTGAGGTGTCCATCTTGGTTCCGGAGCTAGCTGATCTAGGGCTTGTCAGAGAAACCCTAATTTTTAAAACTTGGAATTTCAAACTTCTAATTGAATAGAAATATAGGCCTCTTCAAGGTGAGCTGTCCAATGTACTCCTTTTCTGAAAACAGTGGAGGGAAGCTTCTGGAACAGGAAGCCCTAGTTTTCTAATTTCTTTTGCAGACATTCCTGCTATCTTTTCTATGGTATATCCAAAAGTATTGCTCCTCAATGTCTCAAATTTCATAGTGAGGTAGCCTCTTCTATCCTTGTTCCAACACCATAGGTTTGAGTAGAATTGGTTTGACCAATTGAGACTTATGAGCGTTTTCCCAAGGTGAATTATTATAGGATTGTTCAGCATAGCGAATTTGTATGGAGTGCCACGTGTCCCTATTTCCTCATCAGGGTCTGAAACCTTTACCACATAAATTAAACTCCATGCCCTATCTGGAACATCTTGTGAAATTTCATTTGGACCTTTGTAGCCCAATATATAGTAATTCTCCCTAGGTGTCCTGTTTAGGGATGAATCGTGGATGAGGCTGGAACCTTGATTTGGAGGAATCATATCTCCTAGAATATAACGAATCTGAGCCTAAGAGTTTTACACAGAGTACATCAGGATTTCATCGTCGGCCTATGGAAATTTTAGCCCTTGATACTTCTTCAATCTCGATATATAGAAAATGTACCAAAACTACCTGTTTTAGTCTTTTCGGGTTTTTCAGGCCCGGGGTCAAACTAGGGTTTGACATTCCCGGAGTTTTACCCAACCAAAAATATCGACCTTGGTATCTAAACTTCGAATTTGATGAGGAGATAAATCCTATGCTAGGATCACTCAAAAATTCCTCTTATGTGAAAAGCCCTAATTTCCTGCAACAAAAACTCAAAATGCTCGGAATCAAATTCTGCTTCGACAGAAAGATGCACCCTTCAATGGAGAGTTAGCTTAGCATCCTTTTGCTGATGGATTGTGGAGAGAGACCCAAAAATTAAGAAGTGCTAGCTTCTGCAGCTGCATAGTGTCTTATTCTTAGGTTAGCTCTAATACCATGTTATATTTTTATCATTTAAGCTATATGATATTAGGATCTTATCTTAGAGAATAACAAACACATCAATCAATCACAAGAGACAATGAACAGAAATATTTACCTCGGGGAATCCATAAAGGAGAAAACCCCAAAAATTCCTCAGAGATAGAATGAGCACCAATGGCAACATTAAAACAAAAAGACAGAAAAGATGATCTCTAACAGTTGTTCTCTCTCTCTCACTTGTGTGAGCACTTCCTCTCTCACTCATGCGCCCCAGTTAAGTGAGTGTGTGTGTCAAATAGAGAGTCTTACTCTCTATTTATACCAGTTTTTTACTTTTACAATTACTTACCTGGGCTGACATCTCTAGGAGAGTCTAATAACCCTAGTTCCCCTCAACTGTGGGGACTTTTCCCTTCGATCAACAAGGAGGGTTAACCTTAACTCAATTGTGGGGACTATTGCCCTGACTTACAATGGAGGGTTAACCTCAATGAATTTACATGGCTTTATTATATTAATGACTCTCCTGATAGGAACATCGGGGTATAATGAAATACAGATGATTCTCCTGATAAGAACATCGGGGTACAGTATAAGATATACAAGTGAATACTTTCCGAAGTTACAAATACATCAACAAGGACTATTATTTCTCACATGAAGGAACATACCTTATAATTTATGGATGCTCTAAACCTCCATCCCTACTGCCAAAGTATGCCACTGACTATGTAGTCCACAAAGAGGATGTGAGGTAGGTGTTCTTAAATGGAATCGACAACTTCCTGCATGATATGAAAAATGCAACCTTTCCTCCACTTCCTTTCTGCATTAGAGGATACAAGTTCTCTACGGTAAAAGGTGCCTTTTATTTTTTGAAAGACCTGGAGACTTTCCACTTTGGAGAGAAAAGTTTTCATATAAATTATTGCTAAGGAAAGGCCGCAGAACATTGCACAACCGTAAATATACATTATGAGTACTTAGATTTCTTTCACAAGGATGAAGAGGTGTACGAAAGGGATAACAATATGACGTACCTAAGTAAGCGCTTCACTAAAAAGGGTGGCGCAAACAAGATTAAAGACAAGAACATCGCAACAAAAAGGAAGTTGCAGAAACAAAAAGAGGATGCCTTAAAGTCACAATAGGCCAAGGAAGAGAAAAAATAAGTTGAAGAAGCCCTGAAGTGACAAGAAAAAGAAAGATTGAAACAAGAAGAAGAGAGACTGAAGAAAGAAGAAGAAGAAAGAGCACAAAAGGCAGCAGAGGAAGCGACTAAAGAACAAAGGAAGAAATAAGAAGAGGACATGATAAGGGAAGCTTTGGATTTTGAAGCAACCCAAAATGATACAATGGACCCAGAACCTCCTGCTTCATCAGGTGGAATAATCATAGGCAGACACATCCCTTTTGGAGAGCTTGATCTTACTTCATTTACTCCATTTAAGCAACACACAGTGTCTCGCTTAGATACCATAATTTTTTATAGATCAAGGAAGACCATCACTAGAAGGTCAGAGAACCAATTAACGATGGGCACACAAGATGACGTGCTCACAATGATTGAAAATTACATAATGGAGGGTACTCACAAAGACCCCAAGTTCATGGCCTCTGTGAATATAGCAGCGGCACAAGCCAGTGCCAACAACATTGATAAGTTAATGGAAGATGTAGAGAATCACAAGGAAAAAATTCTCAACCTGAAAGATAGTCTGGTTAAGACACGAGGATAAGGAATAGAATTGAAAAGGAAGCATGATGCCATCCTATCCGAAAAGGAAAAATCTAAAGGGAGTACAAGAATTTGGAGACGAAGAATGACACAATGAATGCCCAATTAATAATAATGGAGGGAGAAAGAAATGATTTTGAAGCCAAAATCTCAGAACTAGAGTCAAGAGAGTCAATGGTAAGCCAATAGGTGGAAGAATTAAGAGCACGAGTAGAAGAATTGATGGAGCAAAAAGGGTCCCTAGAAAATAAGTTGAAAATAGCAAACGAGAAGAAGCAGGACACCGCTCCTTTTTTTGATCTAGCCTACAAAATTCGAAGGTAGATACATTAGGCTCAAGTCACTCTCGCAGAATATATATATAAAGTGAGGCTGATAATGACAAGACTAAGGGCAATTGCAGTGGAATCACTAGATTTCATAATAGGACTAGTGGAAGTCAGAAGAAAGGTCAAAAGTCAGTTGACCTGGATAAATGCAAATTCAAAATTTTTTAAACATCTGCCACAGAAAACAACTAAAGGCTTAGAAATTAGAAATGGCACTCCTCGAGTTTTGCAGGAAATCCTCCCTGAGGTTAAACAATGAAATCACCAAGACTATTGAAAAATGCGAAGACTTCTACAAAAGGATACAATTGATCCACCGGAAGTGCTAGCTTCTATTGGTTCCAAATATCACCAACCTTCCGCAGAAGGACGAACATTTGAAACATTTGTAGGAAAGACTAGAAGAAGGCAAACAATACATTCAGAAAATAGAAGTGTTTAATGAAGAAGATATTAACCTTTGGGTTAGGCAGGCTTCTATCAACTCTCACATCCTAGGTGACATATGTAGGTCTACCATAGAAAAGGTGACATGTGTACATACACAAATTGCAGTGCATGAAGTGACTATACAAGTACTTGAGCCAATAAAGTATAAAACTATTGTAGAAGAGGCCAATGCATTGGGAGCATATGTTTCCAGCTTGGCAGGGCCCACATAATTTCTTTTGTTTTTTAAAGAGATTCTTTGTGTAAATTCCTATGTAAAAACACTAGATGACAAAATTTGAGAATCCCTAGGGTTAGGGTAGGTGAAAGGTCACTAGATGAAAATGGATTTGTAATATAAATAGAGGTAGTATGAAAAGAGAAAATACTTTTCGATAGCACAAAGAAGGGTTGGACTATTTGTAAGAGAACTTAATTTTCTGCTAATAAAGAAGGACCTGTTTTTGTTGGTAAAGGTTGCACAATAATTTTCTTGGAATGTTTGGGATTCACAATGTGGAATTACTTCTTCTTGTTTCCATGCAACTGTGAGATCGTTCTAACTTCTCTAAATTATTTCTTTAGTTGTGAATGATTTTTCTTTCTACGTAAATGTTTGTGTATGAAATGAGTAATGACTGTTTTGTTATGTTAGAGCTATCTTTGACATTATTTTTGTTATAAATATGCATATGAAATTGAAACATCTATATGTGAGATTAGTGTGAATAGTTACAATACATTAATCTAATCTTAAATCTGCTCCCCATGGGGATAGGGTAAACTAGAATAGAATATATTAGCTTAGTCTTAGATTTAAAAGGTAATTGATTAAGAAGGAACTGTAAGACATAAGGTAAGAACCTACGCATCACTAGTGAGGTTATTGTTTATCAATTGCATACATTTAGATTAGACATTTTCATTTCATCTTTAATTAAAGAAAACAACATAAAAGTTGAACTAGGCCGTAATTGGTAAAATATTTAAAGCAACTTAATCTACGATAACTGGACCGTTAACCAGACGGATTCCCCACACCAAACGATGGATGCTATAATTGGGATTGTTTATTGGGGAGAATATCTACTGTCGGTACCTGGGTTTTTTCGAGCATCAATAGGTCACAAGCTCCAACCTGTATAGAGGATTACAATCCTCAGTGAGCACAAAATCATAATTCTCAATCACCAACTTGAATGAGACTACAACCTCCTATCTTTGCCCCGTCTTGCCGCCCTAATACGAATAAAAGAAACAATCTGTAATGACCACTGTATCACTATCTATGACAACCTGTAAATGTATCTGTGTCCCTGTACCTGTATCATTGTCCTTGTTTTTGTATCGCTATCCCTATTTCTATCACTACATCAATCTATGCATACCTCAAGGTCAATTCCCAATAATGACTAGAAACAATCATTAGAAAATTTCATTTCCATGTTCAATTATTTACATAAGATCAAGCCATACATAATACCATGATCCATCCAACTGTAACCTCCAAGATAACCATCATCATATCCTCCATACCATATTTAATGACTTCAAAGAGATATATCAAGAGATAGGCTCATATACCAAGATCAAAGATGATCTCTATCCATGAAAGACACATGGCATCACAAGAGAAACCCACAAGCATGAATCATACATTTTCCAAGATTACAATACGAAGTGACAATATGGAAACTAAAAGAGTATCTAGATAGATTCATCACATAGCCCTCATATCATACATTTTATAATTCCGATGCCGTATGAGAAAGTTATGCCATTTTTCGTAAATTTGCTGAATCCTCAAAGATGCCCAAAAATCGATCTTCCAAAAATTTTCGCACTTTTTCTCCAAATATGTGTAATAGAAAAAGATACTTGATTGATGATGAAATGAAATGTTTTTCCCTCTATTTATACACTTTATCATGATCTAGTAGCTTCTTTTAGTGTCTCCTTAAACTCATCCTTAATTTGTGGATCTGTATATTTTAAGGGGGTCTCAAGGGTTAGTACCCCACCGCAAGAGTCCATCATGACACTTCATGCCAAAAATTCAATATCACTCCATATATTCTCCAAAGGGGGCCCTAGGAATTGAACACATCATCATACTTGGTGGATACACCATTATTTGTTGCAGAGATCCTTACCACTTAAAGTGGTTTAATGAGACAAAGTACCACAACTTTTCGGGTCATGTGGACCAAGGATTATTAGTTTAGGGGTACTTCAAGCTTCACACCAAATTTATTTGGACCAACTTTGGGGAATCTTTAGTTCCTTCTCCACCACAGGTCATGTAACCCGAAACTCATGGGCAGGTAGACGAAACACCATTGTTTATGGGTTTCTTCACCTTTTATTTCAACAATTCCTAGGGTCAGGCTTAGAGACTTATTTAGGGTTTTGATCCATATGTGTACATCACAAAGTGTCTTCCCGTGACGGCCATGCATAACTGTTATGTCATAAGTGGACCTCTTTGGAGGACATATACATACATAGTTTGACATCAATGACAACTTTATTCAACAATCTCCCACTTTGTCATTTATGGCAACCATCATACTCCCCCCAGGACCATGCTTCCCTTGTCTTCATGCTTCGGATATTTCTCTCTCGCTTTGACATCAATGGAAAAGAGTAACTCCCATTGACAATATCTCTTCCTTTTTATAATGTTTTATTAATTTGGAGAAGGGGTTACTCTCAATCCCCGTCAAAGATACTCAATTGTCTTTCTTGAGAGGGGCTTTGTAAACATGTCTGCAGTTTGTTTTTTTGTCCTAATATATTCCATCTTGATATTATTTTATGAAACCTGTTCTCATAGCAAGTGAAACTTGATAGGATTGTGTTTTGTCTTGCAATGTAGAACTAGATTCTTTGAAATACTTATAGCACTTGTGTTGTCATATAATATCATAATAGTCTCATCATATGTTACTTGAATGACTTCCAGAGTTTGCTTCGTCTAGAGAATTTGAGTACAACATCTTTCCACTCCAATATATTTTGCTTCTGTTGTGGATAAAGATACTGAAGATTGCTTCTTACTTAATCAATACACTAAAGAATCACCTAAGAAAAAATCTGCTCCACTTGTGCTTCCTTCTATCATCAATGCTTCCTCCCTAATATGCATATGTGTAGGAAACCAATGTCAACTTATTTCCTTTTGGATACCATAGTCCAAAGTATTTTGTTCCTTGAAGATATTTGAATATCCTTTTCACTGCTAAAATATGTGTTTCTTTGGAGTTGCTTGAAATATTGCAACTTGTTCAATTGCATGCATAACGTTTGGTCTTGAAGTTGTCACATAGATAGGGCTACCAATTATCGATCTGTAACACCTTTTTTCCACTTCCTTAGATTCATCATCTTTGCTTAACTTGCATCCAGTAACCATAAGAGTACTTACATGTTTGCAGTATTCCATTCTAAATTTACTCAACATTTCCTTGATGTACTTGGTTCGAGAAATGAAGATACCATCATCTAGTTGAGATATTTGTAGTGCTGAGAAGAAATTTAACTCTCCAAGTGTTAGTGCCAGAAATTGTTCTTAGACTACTAGAAGAACAAGCCAACACAATCTCAAAAGTAAAATTAAATAAAATAGGTTTTAGGGTTTTGGTTTTAAAAACTTCATCAACAAGGAGGAAATAAACATCCACAAGCTAATACAGAACTGAATCGTGCAAGTTGGATAAACTGGGGATCAAACACATCCCAATAAGCCATAAACATTACACATGAAATACTAATTCCACCCACAGGCTACAAGTATTTACATGAATAAACCTTTAAACAGTAAATGAAATTGTAGACTGAGCAATCAAATAGATCAGAAATGAAAAAGCATGATAGGTAAAAGGGCTTATCAGTTTATATATAATCAATAACAGTCATCTAATTACATAAGAGTTATAAATGCTAGATTGAGAAATCAAAGCTCCAAAAGCCTCTCCTTGAGTGAAAAATCCCACCACAAAACTGTATGTTTGTATTCCTTTTATCATTACAAAGTTAAAGTAGTTCCATAACTACCTTCTAGGTCGAAATTTGAAACAGTTACATCAATTAGTTACATAATAACTCAAAATCTTTAAAGACATTTAACCCAAAATAGCAAAACGAATTTGGGGAAATTTGGCAAATTTCTGAAAATTTGGGTCTCAAAGACGCATTCATATATCTTGATCCATGACAATTGTGCAAAAAATGAGAGAGGTGTTTTTAAATGATTCTGTTATGAACAAAAACCTCCTTTTGTTTTTAAAAATTCCCCTTCAATTGCTTGGAATACATTCTGGAAATTTGTGACTAAAACAGGAAATTATTAAATAATTCAAACCCTGAAAATAGGCCACAAAGATGAATTCGAATATCTCAAACAATAAAAGCTGTTGCAAAACTGAGAGAGGTTTTTGTGAATGAGTCTGCTGTAGACAAAAATATCTTTTTTTTTCCATAATTCTTTTCCAGCACCTCATAATATACTCCCAATGATAATGACAAAAACATGAAAAACAGAGCTGCTACATGAATCTCCTCATGAAAATATTTGACAAAGGACTCAAAAATGAGGGTTAGATTATAAAGAAAAACTTGGAATAAACTTTTATTATAATTTTTTGAAAGCTTAAAGATATACATATTAACTAATAATCCCAAAAGACAAACCTTAAAACTAAAATAATGAAATAATTCAATCATTAAAAACATTAAATCCAATAAAAATTACTCATAATAAAAAATTCTTAAAATCAACATAAAATGTAAAATCATTTTAAACCAATGGTTGAAAATTAGAACAAAAAGAACAGATAAACTAAGAACAAGATCTAGTTATAACATTTGGCTCTTGCTGCGGGATGAATTCCTCCTTGTGAGGATTCAAGAACCTGTAGACCTTGTGCCTTATTCATTGGGTGATGGAGTCATTTACCAAATCTCTGCAACTTTCTAAAACTTTGAACACATACCTTTGAAATGAAAAAATACTGCTACAAACCAACATACCAAAAGAATCTACATGCTCGTATATCGAGCTTATTCTGCTATTTACTCCTACTTCTAATCGGAGGAAACAACCCAATTAAGTGTCATCATACTTCCAGTGAAGACAAGAAACCATTTGAATGAGAATCATAATTCCATGCATGCTACTGTTTGAGAAGACCCAAAAAACATGTGATAAATGCAATAAAGAGTATGTAGGTAGCTGATACTTATGACTAGAAATAGGAAGTATGCCAAAAGTTGGAGCATTAGGAACCTTTGAAAAATACAACTCCATCCAAGAAGCCACGGGATCATGAAACTCATGCAAAATTATTCCTTCCTGTTGTTCAAAAAGAAAGGATTGCAAATGTGTGTCCTCACTTCTCAATACCCCATTAGATAATGCAATAAGAGAACAATTTATAAAATCTTTGACTTTGTCGAGGTTATCATGTTTTATATCTTCCACTAAATCAAGCTGACTGATTTCTGAAGAGTGCTGCTCAACTAATGAGGAATGAAAGAATGGTTGTAGTATTTCTTTATATCCATAAAAAAATGGCGTATTTTCATAATGGTTTTGAGCAGTAGAGTTATCATGGCCATGGATATTGGACACATCTAATATTACATTCAAAGTATCTACAGTATGGCTGCTATCAATTTGAGAGTCAAAACAATTCAGAATTTGTTCTTGTTCAGTAAAAATTTTGCAATATAATTCACCTACAATCGGTTTTTGCTGATCATGAAATTTCCAATTTAAAAATTCAATGTCTTAATTGTATTCATCATAAAGTGAAGCATTCTCTTCCTCTCCATTGTTGTTCTTTTTAAACTTTGGCTCAAGAATGGAAACCAATGGCTCTTCAAACTGCTTCTCGACCTTTAAATAAAACCCTTGATCAAAACTTGAACAAATAACATTCTGAAAGTGACCATAAGTCAAGAATGACAACTTATTTCTTGTATCAATAATAAGAGATTTAAGAGCAACAACGTCTTCTTCATAACATGATAATCTCATAGCAGGAACTAGGAAATTTCTACTATAATCCATTGAAAGTATATTATCATCTAAAAAGTCAGTAAACTGATATGAAGAATCAACACAAGGGTCATTTATGTCCTTGTTCATATGAAAATATGAAAATGATGAAGAAAACTGTCTTAAATCTGAATGATACCTACGTTCTTCTTCCCGTTCATAAGCTTGTATATCTTCAACATGAGCCTAATCTCGAAGCATTTTGCAAGCTCAGATGTTCTCCTCCACTCCTTTTGCATCCTCAAACAATTGTCTTAAAGATGATGATTTTCTTTCTAACAGGAAAAAGACAAGATTTGAATGTTGAGCCATCACATAATATACCATAGCAAGTTTTTTCGAAGGTATGATCTCTGTAGGCATATTGATATAAAAACTTTGAAACCTCCAATTAAATTTAGTAATTGCCTCATCATTTTCCCTTTTCAAACTATAAAATTCAGAAAGAAATTGGTCATAATATTTATTCTTACCCCAATACTTCAAAAAGACTTCATGTAACTCTTCCCATGATCCAATTGAATCAGTTTTTAAATTTCGTAACTAAAACCCAACATCTCCAGCAAAGGATTTTGAAAATAACCTCATGACAATATCCTCATGCATGATTTCAAAATTATCAATGAAATTATGAAAAGATCCTAAATGCTTCTCTACTGTAATATGGTCTTTTCCCATAAAATGGGGAAGATATTCAATAAAGTAGGAAGGGTAAGGATGTAAGAGAGATGGCAGCCTAAGAGGTTTAAACATCTTCTGTTTGAGTCTAGACTGAAAATCTGTGAGTTGAAAATGAGGTTCAACAAGCTGTTCGCAAGTGTCGACAGTGATGGTAGAAGGTAATAGATTAGCTTTATTCTCTACAAGATGACCAGAATAATCAGCTTCAAGAGATATGGGTATATGTATATCATGCTACACATGTATTTCAAATGAAGGAATAGGATCAACATCAATAAACTTAAGAAGAATGCATATTTTCTTCTTCCAAAGAGGGATATGTACTTGAAGGTTTATGATCATCGAAATAGACAAAACAAAACATAATTCTTTTGACATGCAATGGGAAAGACAGGAAAGAACTGATGAATAAGAACAAAACCTCATGGAGGAAAGTAACAAGCTGATACCCAGTCTTTGCATTTGGCTTCTTCATTTTTCTGTCAACAAAAGTCTCCTTGCAGTGGAATCTTTAATCGTGGAGTTGTCGGTGAAAAATTGTAGTCTAAAAGATTTTCTGACTTTGTTCAAAATCAGATGAATAATGATATCCTAGGGAAGATATACTTCAGCTTCGTGCCCAGCAATGACACCAAAGATGTTAGTGCCATAAATTGTTCTTAGACTACTAGAAGAACAAGCCAACACAATCTCAAAAGTAAAATTAAATAAGATAGGTTTTAGGGTTTTGGTTTTAAAAACTTCATCAGCAAGGAGGAAATCAATATCGAGAAGCTAATATAGAATTGAATCATGCAAGTTGGATAAACTGAGGATCAAACACATCCCAATAAGCCATAAACATTACACATGAAATACTAATTCCACCCATAGGCTACAAGCATTTACATGAATAAACCTTTAAACAGTAAATGAAATTGTAGACTGAGCAATCAACCATATCAGAAATGAAAAAACATGACAGGTAAAAGGGCTTATCAGTTTATATATAATTAATAACAGTCATCCACTTACATAAGAGTTATATTACTTGGCTCAAGGATGAAAGCTTTATTGATCTAATCACCAATGGATGGGCTCAGTTTACTCCTGGGAATGGACTCACTACTGCATATCAATTTGTAGCTAATCTCATAAACTTGAAAGAAGTGATTAAGACTTGGGCGTATGAAAAAAGAAAAAGGGATGTTAGAGAATTGCTTCAGGTTGAAGATGAACTTGCTATGATTTATGATCAAGTGGGTGGTGGAATTTTAGATCAGGTGGACTTTGATGCCTTAAAAAGGTTGGAGGGTCGGAGGACTTCGCTCCTTTTGGAGCGTGAAGAAACTTGGAGACTAAAAAGCAGGGCAACTTGGCTTGAATGTGGGGACGATAACACACAATTTTTTCATGCTTATGCCAAAGGAAGGAAGGCTGTCAACACTGTCTGGAGCCTTGAAGATGATCAAGGTCATGTTTTTGACACCTTTGACAGTATGGTCTCTCTGGGTGTGGAACATTTCAAGAATTTGTATAAGGCTCCTGGACATGCTACTGTTTCTGAAGTCATCAGAATTACATAGATGTTTCCGGGTTTTGTGGGGCCTGATGAGAATCATTCCCTGATGGAGGAGGTGTTGGAGGAAGAACTTAAATGCGTGCTTCAGAGTTTTCATAAGGATAAAAGTCCTGGGCCGAATGGATGGACGTTTGAATTTTTTCTGGAGCTTTATGAATTGATGGGTCAGGATCTTCTACATGTGGTAGAAGATACCAGAACCACTGGACGGATTTCGGCTTGCTTCAACTCTACTTTTTCATTGCGCTTATTCTGAAGGTGGACAATCCTTTGTCTCTGAATGACTTTAGACCTATCTCGCTCTGTAACTGCATCTATAAGGTGGTAACGACAATGATTTCTAGTAGGTTTAAACGGGTTCTTTTTGAACACATTTCGGATGAACAGTTTGGTTTTTTGGAGGGCAGATTGATTCATGAAGCTATTGGGGTGGCACAGGAGGGTCTGCATAGCATGAAGGCCAATAATATCAAGGGAGCTATTTTCAAAATTGACCTGGCTAAGGCATTTGACAAGGTAAGCTGGCTATGTATTCGTTTGCTGTTAACTCACCTGGGTTTTGATATTGCTTTTATCAGATGGGTTATGAGCTGTATCACTACTGTTTCTTTTTCGGTCCTGATCAATGGGGCAGCTTCTCCATTCTTTCATGCGGAATGTGGGTTGAGTCAGGGTTGTCCACTGTCCCCTCTCCTATTTCTGCTTATGGCATAGGGCCTTAGTCGGTCGATTAAGGAGGCGATTTGGTTGGGTACATTCACTGGGTTGCAATTTTCTCAGAACATGCATATCTCACATTTGTTGTTTGTGGATGATATCTTGGTCTTCTGTTCAGGCTCTGTCAGGGATTTTAATACCTTGGATGATTATTTGAAGCTTTTCTCAAAATAAATAGGCATGAACATAAATTTTGGTAAATCCTCGGGAACTTCTTTTCGATTATCTAGGGAAGAAGAGCAGGCCCTTCTAGCTCTTTTCCCATTTAATCTTGCAAGACTTGAGGAGGTATTGCATTACCTGGGGTTCTTTTTAAAACCAAATGATTATCAAAAGCGGGACTGGGTTTGGTTACTGGAGAAACTGGAGAAACGACTCAAATTATGGAGTCATCGATGGTTGTCAAGGGCTGGCAGACTTATGCTGGTTAAATCTGTTTTGGAGGCCATACATGTCTATTGGATGTCATTGGCTTGGATCCCTAAAGGCATACTTGAAAAGGCTCGTAGAATATGCTTTCACTTTCTATGGAGTGGCAAACAAGAACACAACAGGAAGCACATGTGACTCCTTGGGTCAGGTGGGAAAAGATTGCAGTTCCAAAAGGATTGGGCGGTTGGGGCCTCAAAAACATTTTTATTTTTGTAAAATCCCTGGTGGCAAAAGGTAGTTGGATAATTTTAAAGATTGAAACATGTGGGCTTATGTGATGATTCAGAAATATATCCGTCCTGACTTGATGGAGGATTGGATTAGGCGGCTAGACAATTCTCATGCTGGGGGATCCATCTTCTGGAAAGCTGTGGTCAAATCCTTTGATGTTATTGGTGATGAGCTGGCTTGGAGTGTTGGAAATGGAAGGAAACTCAGGGTTGGGGATGACCCATGGGTTGGGTGCTTTCAACAACACATACTCCTGGAAAACACTATACAAGAGCTATGGAATGCTGGTATTTTCTTCCTTCATCAGCTTGCGGCTCCCATACAACAGGTAAGATGGACATAATCCTGGATTTGGGATGGGAATCTTGGACTTGCTGAACCACTAACTAGGGACTTGGAGAGGTATAGCGGGTCACTCACAAGAGACTCTATTATTCTGCGCGATAGGGAGGATGTTTTAATCTGGGATTCTGTTCCAAATGGGAAGTACACCCCAAAGGCTGGATATATCAAATTGAGTGGTCTGGGGGTGGACAGAGTTGTTGAGTGGTGGTGGAAAACCCTTTGGAAAATCATTTGCCCACCAAAAACTAAGTTATTCATGTGGTGCGTCCTGGAGAATAAGGCTCGAACCTAGGACAACTTACAAAAGAGGAGCTTCCATGGTTTGGGTTGGTGTACATTATGCAAAGGGGCTGGTGAAATTGTGGTGCATCTTTTCCTGTTTTTCCCATATGTCACTGCAGTTTGGAAGGAATGCTCCAAGTTTTTTGGAGTTACCTGTTACTAGAGGGGCAACAACATTCTTCAGGTGCGGGAAGAATGGATAAGAACTGTTATGATTGACTCTATGAAAGAACTCCCTCTTCTTGTTATTTGGGGAGTCTGGATTGCCCGGAACAATTTAATCTTCTCTAAGAAATGCTGCACTCTTGAGCTCACGGCCACTCTAGCATGTGGGATTCTGGAAGCTTTCCCGCAACATATTAGAGTTAAAAACCAAAGGGATTCTTTAGAGGTTGAGATTGATAAGATTGTTCCTTGGGCTTTCTTTGATGGAGCGGCACAAGAAAATCGTTGTGGGGGTGGAGCTTACCTGTTTATGAGGGAAGGACATTTATATAAGACCACGATGGGATTAGGAGAAGGCAACAATAACTTTGCTGAACTTTTCAGCCTAAAACTATTACTCATTTTTGTAGCAAAGAAAGAGTACCGTACTCTTGTTTGCTTTGGTGACTCTATGAATGTCA
Organism: Pseudotsuga menziesii; assembly: GCA_001517045.1. Taxonomy (NCBI): domain Eukaryota; kingdom Viridiplantae; phylum Streptophyta; class Pinopsida; order Pinales; family Pinaceae; genus Pseudotsuga; species Pseudotsuga menziesii. Next base: position 22,312 of record LPNX010931033.1, on the reverse strand, counting down.
TCAATTGGGTCAAGAAGACTCAGGTGTGCAGACATTTGAGACTGGAAAATATTCTCACTTCTATTGCAGACATTATAGACACTTTTGATTCATTCTCTTGTAGCCATGTCTACAGGGAGGCGGACTTGGCCTCAAAGGAGGGTCTACTTTTGATGGAGGGACAGTGGAATATTTGGGAGCTGGTTGATGGCACTGAACACACTTATTATCACCGTCCTTTCATTGAGGGGGTGGCTCCTCAATTATTTTCAGTGTTGTTGTCTTTTTGACTATTTTTGGGGCTGTTTTCACATGAGGCATACTATGTTGTTTCCTGTTTTTTGATGTTGTCTTACTTTGATAGTATTTTGGACCTACATGTTCAGAACTATATGCCTATTTTTTTGCTCGGTTCTTATATGCTGATATGGTAGTACTTAATACTTGAGACTCTGTGTCTGCTCGGGATTGCTCTTTCGTCCTGATATTTGATGTATATGTTTATCTTTTTTGACCCAAGCAGGGTTTTTATATGAATACACAGTGATGTGTATTTGAAAAATGTAATTTTGTTACTCGAAAGATGAAATAAAATTACTCTTTTTTTTCAAGGAAAAAAAAGAGTTATAAATGCTAGCTTGAGAAATCAAAGCTCCAAAAGCCTCTCCTTGAGTGAAAAATCCCACCACAAAACTGTATGTTTGTCCTCCTTTTATCATTACAAAGGTAAAGTAGTTCCATAACTACCTTCTAGGTCGAAATTTGGAACAGTTACATCAATTAGTTACATAATAACTCAAAATTTTTAAAGACAATTAACCCAAAAATAGCAAATCAAATTTGGGGAAATTTGGCGAATTTCTGAAAATTTGGGTCTCAAATACGCCTTCATATCTCTTGATCCGAGAAACCTGTGTAAAAACTAAGAGAGGTTTTTTTAAATGAGTCTCTTATGAACAAAACATCTCTTTGTTTTTAAAAAGTCCCCTTCAATTGATCGGAATATGTTCTAGAAATTTATGACTAAAACAGGAAATTATTAAATAATTCAAACCCTGAAAATAGGCCACAAATATGAATTCGAATCTATCAAATGATAATAGCTGTTGCAAACCTGAGAGAGGTTTTTGTGAATGAGTCTGCTGTGGACAAAAACCTCTTTTGGTTTTCCATAATTCATTTCCATCACCTCGTAATCTGCTCCCAATGATAATGACAAAAACAGGAAAAACATAGCTACTACAAGAATCTCCTCATGAAAATATTTTACAAAGGACTAAAAAATGAGGGTTAGATTATAAAGCAATACTTGGAATAAAATTTTATTATAATTTTTTGAAAGCTTAAAGATATACATATTAACTAAGAAGCACAAAAGACAAACCTTAAAAATAAAATAATGAAATAATTCAATCATTAAAAGCATTAAATCCAACAAAAATTACTCATTGTCAAAAATTCTTAAAATCAACATAAAATGTAAAATCATTTTAAACCAACGGTTGAAAATTATAGGATGAAAAGAATAGATAAACTAAGAACAAGATCTAGTTATAACACCAAACAAGGACATTTCAATTTCACTTTGCATATCCTTAGCAAACTTATGACTCATCTTGTCATCATCACTTAAAAAGATGATGTCATCAACTTATACTTCAATAATTATCATACTGTCTTGATCCATATTTATGTATAGATTACTATATGCATTTCTCCTCTTGAATCCCTATTGTTATAAGTATCTATCCAATCTCGAGTACCAAGCTCGAGGATCTTGCTTAATTCCATACAAAGCTTCCTTTAACCTACATACACAGTCTTCATTTTCTGATAGTAGGAAACCCTCTGGATGTTCGATGTATACTTCTTCTTCTAACTCTACATTTAGAAAGGATGAATTTACATCCATTTGATATACTTTAATTATTTTACTGCATGCATAATCCAAGATCATCCTGATTGCTTCCATTCTAGCCATGGGAGAAAATGTTTCATCAAAATCAATTCCTTTTACTTGGGAATATCCTTTGCACACTAGTCATGCTTTGTTTCTGGTTACCTATCTATATTCACTAATATTGTTTCTAAAAACCCATTTTGTACCAGTCACATTTTTATCCTTTGTTCTTGGAACCAATTCCCATGTTTCATTCTTCTCTATTTGATCCATTTCTTCTTCCATAGCCTTGATCAAATGTTCAATATTTCTAGCTTCTTCAAAGCTACTTTGTTCAACTATAGATAACAACCAAAAGTTCCCTTTTTCTAACATCTGATATTTTCTTCTACTTCTGGTTTCTATTCCAACACTCTTTTCCCCAATGGTCATTTATGGGGGATGATTATTCTGAATGCAGTGATTTGGTGTCCCAAAAGGTGTTTGAACATTTTTTAGAGTCCTAGAGGGAGTCTAAAATTTTTGTTGATTGCTTTCTTTTTGTTCTTCATCTGATTGCTATTCTTCTTGTTGTTTTTCTTCTTCCTCCTATGCTTCAAACTTTGGTTATTGAATTTCAGGTTTGCCAATGATGTTTGAATCTCTGCTTTCCTTCTCTACCTTTGGCCAATTGATTTCATCAAATTTCACATTGATGCTTTCCACTATCTTGTTGAGTCTTATATTATAAAACATGTATGCTTTACTTTTGCAAGAGTGCCCAACAAATATGCCTTCATTTACCCGAAAGTCAAATTGTCCATTTTTCTTATCATCCCTTTTTATGTAGCAATTGATTCCAAACATCGTGAAATGTTTGACATTGTCTGGTCTTCCTTTCCATCGTCCATATGGTGTTTAATCAATGTTACTTCTAAGCAATGATTTCTTCAATATGTGAACAATTGTATGTATTGCTTGTACCCAAAAGACTTCATCTATCTTGGATTCATTCATCACAGTTCTTGCCATTTCTTGAACAATCTTGTTTTTCCTTTCATCAACTCCATTTTGTTGAGGAGTTCCAAATGCTAAAAATTCTATTTTTATTCCATGTTATTCACAAAAATCCCACAATTCATTTGAGGTGAACTCACCGCCATTCTCTGATCTTAAGCTCTCAATTTTCAAATTAGTTTCATTTTCAACCATTTCCTTGAACATCCTAAAACATTCGAACTCTTACAATTTCTTGTTGAGAAAACACCCCCATGTCATTCGTGTATAGTCATCAATGAGCAACAAGAAGTATTGCTCACCATTCAGTCCTTTTGTCCTTGTTGGACCACATAGATCAATATGAACAATTTGCAATGGCTTTGTAGTGGCATATTCCTTTGTCTTGAATTCAACCTTTGTTTGTTTTCCATGCTGACAATGCTTGCACAAAGTCTTAGTTGGTTTTGTGACTTCTGGCATTTCTTTTATAGTCTGCTTCTTGTCGATATTGACAATATTTTCAAAGTTTATATGACCCAATCTCTTGTGCCAAAGCTAAATTTCATATTCCTTACCCAAACAACAATTTTCCTTTCCAATTTTATTCAAGATGTATATCTTGTTTGGAGTTCTAGTTGTTGTTTCCACAAGTCTACCCTATCCTTTTCTGCCGATTTCACATTCCTCTGAATTGAATAGGAGTGTGTGTCCCTAATCACACATTTGACTGACACTCAACAAATTACGCTTAATGTTTTCAACAAGTATAACATTTTCTACCAAAGCATCTTTGTTTCCAAGACTAATTGTACCTTTTCCTACAATTTCGGTTGAGTTGTTATTGTCGAATGTTATAGATCTCTCCTTTTGTTTCCTTAATGACACATTTTTTTTTTTATCACCTATGATATGCTTTAAACATCTACTATCAACACACCATTAACTTATACTGCTCTGATCTTGCAAGGAAGTCTACATTCATTAATCTGTAAGTCTTTTTGCTTCTTTACCCAAGTTCTCTTTTGTTATGGAAACTGCCTAGTTTCCTTTGACGACACTGCCATTCAACTTCTGCAATTTTTGGCTATGTGTCCAAAGTTGTTACATTTTTAGCATTCAATTTCATAATTGAAAGCTACAAATTTGTTATAACTTCTATCAAATTCCGTGTGAGTATTCTCATCATGATTCCTGAAGTTTTCATAGCCATTTCTATTCAATGTGTTTCTACCTCTTACGTAGGCTCTACAATGTATAGCCTTATCCCCAAAATTATTGCAACAATAACACATGGAAAATAAAATATTTTGGTACTTGGATGTAGAAGGTATTCTAGTTGGTGCAGACCTTCTGAAGTTAGAATCTTGAAACTTCGTTATTGTTGCGGTTGCTTCCATGCACGATGTTATTCGGGATTCTTGTTTGTCACTTTTTAGGCTTAGAACCTTGTACATCATCTGAATAGATTATTTGTATTTCTTTACCTTTAGTCATCATAGACATTGACCCCTCATCATCTTGTTTGTATCCAAGACCAGATTTTTCATAGAATGGCCTTTGGTTGCTAATGATTTCATCCAATATTTTGGTGCTATTAACAATTTTTTTTGGATGTCCTTCTTTTGTGATTCCTTCCTGAGAGAGACTATTTCCGCTTCCAACTCTTCCAATATCTTCTCCTTTTCCTCCAGCCTTCTTCTAAGTGTTTCTTCGATTCCCTTCGCTTCTTCCATCTGAATTTTTATATCTATAAAGATCTTCTTTGTCTCTTCATGGTTGCTTTTGGATCTTTCCTTCAACTCACCAACTCCTTTTTTAGTTACTTGTTTTTATTCCTTTATTTATTTATTTCACTTAAGGAAATTATGCGTTGCAATCTACTTATCCATCCACATAGTCTTCCTCATCATCATTAGCAGTTTCTTCTAAAGCCATGAAAAACACTTTTCTTGAGTCACCATCACTATGATTATCTTCATCGGATGAGGAACTATCCTCCTTAGAATAAAGATTCTTCCTTTTCACAAATTTCTTGTTTTTTTATATATATTTCTTTTCATTTTTCATTACTATGTGACCTTTTTGCAAAAGGACATTTGGAAGCAAAATGACCAATTTTACCACAATTAAAACATTTGAAGGGAATCTTACCTTTGTACTTGTCATTTCCTCACTTTAAGTTTCTAATCACAAAATTTGCTATTTCTTCATCATCTGAGTCATCACTACAACTGGAACATGAACACGAATACGATTTTGTTTTTTGCTTGTTATTCCTTGTCTTATTGGAAGTCTTGATTGTTGCTTCTCGTATAGTTGGATTTTCTTGTTTTGTTCTCATTTTGTATGCTATACGGATTCCATGTAATTCATCCACACTTAAAAGTATCTAGATCTTCTCTTTCTTTTAGGGATGAGATACTAGAGTGAAACCTCATTGGAAGAGATATGAGAATCTTCTGGAGTATCACTAAATTTTCAATCTTTTCTCCTAGACATGTCATGGTGTTTACAATTTTGTCTATTTGAATAAAATAAGCCGCAACGTCTTCATCTTCCTTCATTTTCAGGTGTTCAAATTGTATTTGATAAGTTTGCATCTTGGCTCCTTGACTTTGAAATTTCCTTCGTAAACATTTTTGAGCTTGTCCTAGATTTATTTTGCAGAGGTACAATGCATAACCTTGACAAATTATTAACCTGCTAAACCTCCCAAAATAACACTCATGGCCCTTGAATTGCATTTAAAAAGTCTTCTTTCAGTAGAACCTAAAGGCGGATCTCTCTCTAGTGGAGTGTATACATTTACTACAACTTTCCAAACATCAAGTCCTAGTGAATACAATAATAACTTCATCCTTATGCTCCAAAAAACATAATTCAACCCATCAAATAATGGCGATCCAAGCTTAGAATATTCTCCATTCTTCTCCATGATGATCTACCTTCCAATGGTTAAACTCCCTTGAAGGAACCTGCTCTAATACCAATTGTTGGAATATTTAACAATATTGAGAGGGGAGCGAATCAATATTGGCCACTTTTTATCACTTTTAACATGTAACATTAACCATTAACAATACCATTCACCATCTCATAAAAATCATACAAAATGCACATATATTTAACGTGGAAACCTAAACGGGAGAAAACCACAAAAGATGTTGTTTGTAATTTGAAGATTACATTCAATGTGTTTACCAGCACCAACTGGAAGGAAGCTCCAACTCCCTAATTTTCTAGCACCATCTAGAAGGAGGCTCCAACCCCCTAGTTTATAAACTCCATCTGAAAGGAGGCTACAACCCCCTAAGGTCACAAGCTCCAACCTATAGAGAGGATTAAAATCCTTAGTGAGCACCAACATGAAGGAGAATACAATCTTTGATCCTTGACTTGTCTTGCCGCCCTAATATGAATAGAAGAAACAATCTGTAATGATCGTTGTATCACTGTCTTTGACAACCTATACATGAATCTGTATCCCTATACCTACATCAACGTCCCTGTTCCTGTATCACTATCCATGTTTCTATATCACTGTCTCTATTTCTATCACTACCTCAAGCTGTGCATACCTCAAGTTCAATTCCCAATAATGCCCAGAAACAATCATCAAAATATTTCATTTCCATGTTCAATCATTTACATCAAATTAAGCCATACATAATACCATGATCTATCCAACTACAATTTCCAATTTAAACATCATCACAGCATCCATACCATATTTAATGACTTCAAATATATATACCAAGAGAGAGGCTAACATACCAAGATCAAAGACGAGCTTTATCCATGAAAGACATATGCCATCATAAGAGAAACTACAAGCATGAATCATAGTTTTTTTTGATATTACAATATGAAGAGACAATATAGAAATGAAAATATTTTCTATATAGATTCATCACATAGCCCTCACAACCTAATTTCCAACGATCCAAGAATTTTGTAATTTTATGTCATTTTTCGTGAATCTCCTCAATCCTCAAAGATGCCCAAAACTTGCTCCTCCAAAAAGTTTCGCACTTTTTCTACAAAGATGTGCAATAGAAAGAGAGGTTTTATTGATGATGAAATGAAATTTTTTCCCTCTATTTATACACTTCATCATAATCTAGTAGCTTCTTGTAGTGTCTCTTTAAACTCATCCTTAATTTGTGGATCTCTGTATTTAAGGGGGTCTCAATGCTTAGTAGCCCACCTCAAGAGTCCATCATGACACTTCATGCCAAAAATTTAATATCACTCCATATATTATTTAAATGGTGCCTTAGGGATTGACCACATCATCATACTTGGTGGATACACCATTATATCTTGTGGGGATCCTTACCACTTCAAGTGGTCTAATGGGCCAATACCACAAATTTCAGGGTCATGTGGACCAAACTTTATTATTTTAGGGGTACTTCAAGCTTCACACCAACTTTATTCAGACCAACTTTGGGGACTCTTTAGGGCCTTCTCCACCATGGGTCACGTAACCCCAAACTCATGGGAACGTGGACCAAACACCATTGTTTATGGGTTTCTTCATCTTTTATTTCAACAATTCTTAGGGGATACCTTAGAGACTCCTTTAGGGTTTTGATCCGTATGTGTAAATCACAAATTGTCTTCCTGTGAGGGCCATGCATAACTTCTACGCCACAAGGGGACAACTTTGGAGGACATATACATACAAATTTTGACATTAATGACAACTTTATTCAACAACAAGGACAAGCGTAGTTATCAAAATGTTCTATTTGTATACATATTTCATTTATTTGGTTCTTCTAATTCATTGATTTGATCTCTACATTATTTAAATGCATACACATTTCATTTCTTTTTCTAGTTCATTGGTCTCTTCATTCTTGAGATAACCATTTCCAGAAATTCCATTCTTTAGCACATGTCCAAGTATTTTGCACTAGCTCTATTATTCATACTCATATCACTCATAAATTCAACTTTTATATCAAAGACGTGGGCATGAAGTAAGAATTTTCCATCCCGTAGGAAGTCATATATCGCTTGACTCTATTCCCATATTACCCAAAAAATAAAAATCTCAAACCACTCTAATGCCATGAAAACAAAACCCCCCTAAAAATGTCTCTCATATTTTTCACATAAAAACTTTCTACTGCTGTGTAACCAACTCCACACTATGGATGAAGAAAGTTAGAAAGAAACATACATGGCTAACGGTTGACCCCATTCATTGTTCTCTTCTATAGAAATTACAATGAAAGTGACTACCAATCCTAAATTTATGAAAGCATAGGAAAAAAAATTCAGTTTAGCTAAAACCTACATTTGATATCAAAGACATGTGTGAATATGATTTTGTAAGGTTGAATATGAATTCACATACAATAAATCCCATACGCTAGGAAGTAAGATGAGCACTAGGATAACTAACAAGATGTTAATATGAATAGATCCTAGAGCAATCCATAGATCCAATGCATATTGTAGCTAACTAGATTTTGATGTGAGAAACATTATTGTTTGTTGCATTCCATTAGATTTGGAGTTGGTATTTTGCTACATATCCTCCATATCCTTGTAAAAGTTGATTGGTAATAGACATAACAGAGTAGTGGAAGTTTATTCTTTATTGGTATTTTTATTTACCGTTTCAAAGTAATATGATGTTTTATAATGATTTGAATGCATTAATGTTGAAATCTAATGCTATGTATTTGGGTTTTCTATAGTTCAGGCATCTTTGATGGTTATTGAATTAATGCACACTGCTCCAATAATTCTTTTGTTTTTCATTTTTCACTACTTTTCATACCACAACTGATTCTATTGCCATCAGGAGTTTGGGGTCATCACAAGATTGGGTTTGAAAATACCTTGCAAAGCGTGCAAAATGAAGAATCTTGCAAAGGGTTGTGGTAAGTGGCTTTACATTTTTATTTCCTCACTTCCTTTGGGATCCGTAGTGGGTGTTATATTTTAAAAATATAGACTGGGGTTTTCTCTGAGAGAATTGTTTTTCAAGACAAAAAAAATGGTTCACTACAACTACATTGTATGTCTAAGTAGTTTTCTTTTAAAAATCACCCTCATGAGCTTTATTTTTCACAACACTAATAGTATCTATAAAACTTATTAATCAAAGCCATGTAAGGACATTGCCCTCAAAATATTCACAAGCCTGCAATCTTATTCCATTTACATTGTCAAACATTAAAAGGGCCAAGACCCTAATTTTCTTTTCTAGTGTTCTAATAGACAGAGACAAAAGACTACGCTACATAAGGTTTGTAGAATTTATTATAGGCCATGCCTAGAATAGTCGAAGTCATTCATTACAGATATTTGTTTAGTGGTAGTAATATGTTGTATTAGGTCCTACAAATGCTAGTGCTACTTTATTTGATCTTCTTGCAAGTTGGAACTCAAATATTTTCATTTTATTTCCTCCCTTAGAGCCTTCTCATGTGCTTCTAAACATCTCTTGTACATACACAATGGGGTTCAACCTAATTTACCTCTTATTTCCTTCAACATTCCCATTGACCAATATCCTTCGTAGTTTTCTTTCCCCATTTTGTGGTGTGCGAGGTATATTTATTATAAGTGATAGATTTCTAATGGGTCTCCACATGTTTAACACATCCAAATTTTTGTCAATATACAGACTTCTTAATGAAAATTTGTCATCCAAATCAATAGGTCGATCGTTTAGCAAAGGATCCGCCGTTTTTTCTTTCTAATAATAGATTCAATGCAATTTAGTTCGAAATCACAATTTGGTTCATGGTTAACCTACATCATAATTTCACCATGCTCCATCTTTGAATTGAGCCAAAACATAAAAAACAACAAGAATCATGTAGGATCGATCAAGAGCATAATATATTTTTACTGGATTCTGGCAAGGTTGTTTTTTTTTGTTTATTGTATTTCGACGAGGGCTACCAAGAAAGTGCTGTTTTTCCAACAAAGCATTTTGGGATTGCATTCAGAGTAGCTCCTTTTATTCATTCTCACATCATTTTGATTTATTTATGGTGAATTGACGTTTTATTAGGGAATTGTAGGGAATGGATGTCCACATGTCTAATAAAGGATTTATAGGGTTATTGTTGCTTTCCTTTCATCTGCTATTCCCATCTTCATCGGATTCTACAGAAACATAAGTTTGGTATCTGAAGACTTAATGTAAAATTCTAGGTTCAATTTAGTACAAATCAATGTACCATCGTCATAAGTAAATTTTCTATCACTTTGAAGATTTTTGAATTGACATTCATTTCTCTCTTTTTTTTCTAAGTGAAGAATGAGACTTCTATTTTACTAAGTTGCCAAGATACTTGGAATTCAATAACCCATGTAAGTTTGTAACATGTAAGGGACATGTTACATATAGTATGAGAGGTGAGATATTAACTACATAGATGATAGAGAAAGTGCTAGGCCCATTGAGAACAATCATAGAGTCAAAAAACATGCTTGGCTATTTTAGTTCAACCATATATTAGACACATTTATGTTGAGGGATTCCCATATGTTTCTATGGACCAAGTCCAATCCACCCATCATTAAATACAAAGAGATAATTAGTTTTTTTAGGTTCAACAAAGAGCTTCTAGATGGATTAAATGTGAAAGAGACATTTCACTTCTTAGATTTACGCGTCTATAAAATTTTAGGCTTGATATCAATTATAGGCTTCAAACACAACCAATAATAGCCATCGACATGTTTGTATTTTCTTAAAGGCCTTAGAATGACTCCAACACCAATCTCTCCACCAAGTAGTCAAGGGACACAAATCAATTTTGATGAAGAAGCTATTAGGGACAAGGTTCCTCACTCTTTCTAGGATCAATCTATCAAATTTAGTGAGCCTTAACTCGACCTTTAGAACTAGCCAAGGTTTCCAATTTTTAGCTCAAGTAAGTAATACCATAAATCATTTGAATGCCATACATTAAGAGGTGCTCAACAACAAATCGAGTTGTTTAAGTTATAGATTTGTCACTGAGTTGCAACATTAGGGAACACCAATGCACATTGTTGTTGTATAGTAGTCTTGATTTGAGGGAGATACCCTTACATGAAAGTCTAGGTTTGATGGCCTCATAGGGATTCCAAACACTTTTAACTCAAAAGGTGCCTTTGACTTCGACATGGAAAGGTGTGGTGAGCAACGTTTGCAAGTTAAAGTTCCTCTAGGATTTTTTCCCCAAAGGAGATCCGATGGTAATGAAATTTTGGAGGAGAACTTTCCTTACCCTCAAATCTCTAACAAATCACTTTGTACAAAGAGATTGAGCATGCGTATGGGTTAGAATAATTCCAAAATTACCCAAATCATTGGGTAAGCAATGAAAATTTCAATTAATTCTATGAAATCCCTTATGTCCTTCAACATTGGCCCACAATTGTTTTTTATAATCCCTAATAGAGGGTACCAACACACCACAAAATAGACATGTGTCATTTTTAGTACCTTTGTGCATGTTTGAAATTTGGAATCCAAAGAGTGAGGATTAATTATCTAGTTGTAAATTTTCATTTCAATTCACCAAATCACAGCATCTAATAGTTATTTAGAAGAGGCTTGGAAGGTGAATGGTATCCCAAAATATTGTAAAATGTGCCTTATATAGATCCAAGACAAACCTTGTGATAGTTTATATTCTAGAGTGTCCCTTTTGCTTTTCTTAAAAGTGTTGCATTTTCTCCTTTTGGATCTTGGAACCCGAGGCTACAAAAAATATTTGAACATAAGTTAGTGTGTTGTCCATTGATCATTTATATTCAAGAGTTATGAAAAAACCATATTCAAAGTTTCCAACAACCATTTTCCCAACATCTAGGCTTGGTAATGGAACACCTTTAATCAACCCATGTAAAATAATTTAGTTGAAGGTTTTGAAAACAACGCTCCCACAAATTATCTGAAACTTTGAACAAGTCCTAGGTCTTTGATCATAGCTAAATGAAATCGACTCCACTATGTCACATGCCTACTCAAAATATGGCTTGATGGCTAAGGAATCCAAATCAAGGAATCTTGCTCATTCCATCCCTTCCCAAACAACAATGATATTCTTTGAGATGAAATGGCCATGAATAAATTATGCTTTTTCAAGATGAACAATCACTAAGAGAGTTTGCATAGTTTTCAAAGGAAATAGAATTTACCAATATTTCGTATGGAACATTGAAAAGAGTTATAGGCCTATCTTTTTATTATTTCAATATTTCCATGTCATGAACAAGTAAAATCAAACATTTATTAATATATTATTTGAGTGATTTCTTCTACGAGGCTTCCTTTAAACTTGAAGTAAATTGGGTTTGATAAAATCCCATGTGGCTTTGTAGAATTTACAACAATCCATTGAGGCTAAGGAAAAACATCATCAACCATATAAATTAAGGCCATGCTCATCTCATCTAAAGTCAATCATTATCACATAACCTCTCAATAAGATCTATGAACTTCTCATATGCAAAACTTCTAACTTTATTAATGTTGTATCAAAATTGCCATGACATGATACAATTTAAATTATACATGAGCTTAGTTTTTTTTTAGGAAAGAAGGTTCCATGTTTTGCATATTTGATCCCATTCAAGCTTTAGTCGACGGAGAATGTTCGAACCATGTCCAAGAAATGAAGTTATGGCTTTGGTGGTAGCATAAATTCACAAGCATTCTTTCATAAAAGTAGCTGGAGTTTGTACCACTATCATGGATTCCAAGCATACGTTGATGAAAAGAGATGGAGCTAAGATTTATGCAATTGGTTGACATTTTTGAAGTGTCGCAGTTGGAAATGCAAATTTATCTAATGGATTTTTATTTAACTTTACTTTTCTTTGGATTATTTTGTTACTTTGACGATAGATTTTTTTGTCTAGAGGCGATGTTGCAATATTTTGAAAAATATTTTGGAATCTTTGTTTTGAATATGGTAGGATGCCTTACATGTCTACAAGATGATTGATTCCTTACATTATTTTTATTGGGGTTAATTTCAAAGAGAGTATTTGGTCACCAAGCGCCTATGGACCTTCAATATATTTCTTTGCAGTGTTGCTCAAGATTAGTCTTTGCGTCTTTATGGTTCTCCAATGAATTCTTCCATTTTGGTTATAAGATATTTAAGATTGATAAGCAACTACAATATGTTAATATAAGCTACTTTTGTGATGATATATAAAGAGAGGAGTGCACTCACAACTCTTCCATGCATTTCCATGGTCTCTGGCATTCAAGAGGACACTCTTTTCCTTCTCTCCAAAATAGGGGGTGTAACGTCCTCGAACCTTCGACCGGCGAAGAGGATGTTACCATGGCGTTAACCATCTGGGCTACCAGCCCCATGATCATGTGAATTCATAAAAATGCTGAAACAGTGCATTGAAGTAGAACATACACAGATGCAATTATCTATCATACACAGCGGAAACAACATACATTCATGCAAGCATTCATTCAACATGTTCATCACATTCATTAACAGAAAATATGATTACAGAAGTAAAATAGACACGATTACTTATCTTATAAAGAACTCGTTCCGCAACCAGCTACGTCGCTACAACGTTCCACCCAACCATAGGCCAACGTGCTCCTTAATCTCTCAGCAACGCTGCCACCCCCGAGTTAGGCATGATTCTCCAAGGAATAGGGAACAAGCAGGCTTACACATAGCCAAGGATAAATAAAACATAGCCAAGCCAACACAGTTGGGCCCTTATCAGGCCATCAACAAGACAACCAAGCCAACATGGTCAGGTTTATCAAGCCATCTAGGAGCTAGGAAAGGCTAAATGCTAAGCTGGTGAGCCCATTACAGAGCCAGGAACACCTACACTAGAACTAGCTTGGCTTCTAAGACACCCACACACACCCAACACAAGGAATTAGTCCCTTCTCTGCTACACAGTCCCTCAGGCCCTGCATTCCCTTCCAGTGCTATTCAGGGGTTGTGGAGAAGAAAGCCATCCCTCTAGCTCTGTCTATGTGGTTTCCAAAAACACCAGGTTTATCAAGCAAACCAAGCCTCCATCCCTGCTCCCAACACAGTCCGAAGACCAACCATTGCACTCCTGCAATCAATTAGTTGTCATAGCTTAAACAGGGAAAACAACTCCCGAGTCATTCTTGGCCCTATCGTGGCCAAAACGACTCCCAAGCGAGTTACACAGTCCCAAAACGTATCAATCCACACAACTCACAACATGGGGAAACGACAGTCTGTCCTGGACAACAAAGTCACCGGGAAAACTTACCCAGACCACACTGGGGAAGAAATACAGTCTTCCAGCCTGTGCGTGAGAGAAACTTGCACCAGACCCCAAAATACAGAGGGCAAAACATATGCACGAGCCACAAATAAATAAGGAAAACTTACACACAGTCCCTGAGCATAAAATGGATCTCCACAGGAAAAATTGTGGGTGATAGTGATTGAACAACGCCCAACTTGTTGCGTGAGTAACAACAACGCAGAACCCCGCGCATGAGAGATGGTTTACACCAAATCCCAAATACGGGTTGAAACACACCCGGTTCCTCTGTGTGGAAAACGTGAATGGCAGTGGAGACGGCTCCTCTCTCCTAGCTGCGTGAGACCAATAGGAAAGAAGCCGGTGCGTGGGAACGAACAAGACCTCCGCTCCTGTGTGAGGATGAACAGACAGCAGCAAGAATGCGCAGTAGTCATTCCTCTGCCCATCGTGAGGTTCAATCCGTTGGTGGAGTGTGCATGTGGGCAAGGAATGACAGTCCTGCCACACTCCACCCCCAGCAATAACTGCCCCAACTAACAACAGAGTTCTTAATGGTGGTGGTTGGATAAAACAAGGAAAGATGACACATGGCTTTTTCCCTTATTGCCCCAAGGTTTGACATTTCCCCCACCCTTATCCTTGTGAAAATCATGCCCCTTCTCAATTTACTTGCCGTGAAAGTAGTTCGTCGGGGTTCATTTTAATTAAAGATGCATATTTACACGATGACAAAACTTAATATATGCCGCATGCCTCGGTATACCATCGGTGACAATTTCAACCCGAAACATAGCATAACCAATCAATGGTGGGGCCTTGGCCTTTAGCTCCGCACCATGATTATTTACAATATATACATCATATACATCTAATGCAACGGGGTCAAAACCGGGGTGTTATAGGGGGCATGACATAGCCCTATGGAAATTACTATCTTTGTGTCTTTGTGTTTGTCAGTCATTTGGGTAATAATATGGTGTAACACTATATGTTGTGCATTCTTACAAGTTCTTGGATTTGTCTACCTTGCATGTATCTTATCCTCTGGAATATATGGCACAACATTATCCTATTGAATACATGGCATGCAATGTAAGAGGGTTTTTCATAAATTGGAGGTTTTCCTTTTTTGTTTGCTATGTTATTTGACACCTATATTGATGAATGTTGGCTCACACCATATAAATTTTAGTGTTGCATGGTGCATCTAATTTTAATCCATTTTGTAATGTTTAAGGCTTGAAACTCAACCAAATATTGGATATGTTAAAGTTAAAACATTTTTGTCATGGAATCTTGTTCATATATTATATTTAATTTGTTGGCAGTATTGCCTTCTCTAATTCTCTTGTCAATGTCAATATCATTGCATATGGCTATTTATTTTTGAAGGTGGTTGGTATAATTTGTGGAATGCTTGTGTATGTTCCATTTCTTGTGCCAGGAATTTTTTCAACTGTATTGCCAAATGCAATTTGAAATATGAAAAAGGGTGTGGTGTTCCTAGACTCCAGAGTCCAGACATCAAGAAGCACAACTGAAGCGATCATAACAACTATAGAAGACATGTTTGTGTTAGATCAACAACTATTTGTTTTTTGTCAGATGTAAAGTGCACGTTTCCAACTCCTAATGTTTGGATTCAATGGTCTCTTTCATGTTAGCATGTCTATGTAATTAACGATGCATTGGAAAGAGTTTGACTCTGAGAAATTCATCCATAATAGTCATGTCTCAATATCTTGATCTAAAATTATTGTCAGTGAACACAGTTAGGCATTTATTACTTACTGTTGTGTTATTTATTTATTATTATTTGTTGTCTTCAAACATCAATCAAGCATTAAAACTTATAAAATGCATGTTTTGCTTTTCAGAACATTTAAGGAGCAACTTGTCTCTAATTTCAAACATAGATGTTCCAAATGATGAAATGGTTTAACTTGCCAACCACATTCATAGTTCTAAGGTGATTTCAACTTAATTTTGCATCATATGTTGATATTTGTATATTCCATTGTTTTATGATATTGACTAAGATATTTAGCTAGTCTAGAATCTAACACCTATTAAATGATGATAACAAATTTGAAGGGCCATCTGAAAATGAATTCAAGAGAAACTAGTAGGTATTTTGCATGGTTAAGTGCTCCAAGGACTTGTAGAAAGAAATTTACACATTACCAATCTTTTAGTCGCAATGGGCTCACCCTTTTAGTAAGTTGAATAACCCTTCAAACCTATCTATATGTTATACTTGTAAATTATTTTTTTGGTTGTTTAATAGTGTTCTTTTTTCCATGTTGGTATTGTTGTTTATTTTGTATTCACAGCTAATTGTAGATGTTTTTCGTTGGCAGGTTAAATATTATATATATATATATGACGACATGGTTGACTTTGACTGTTTATTTTGAGAAGTTTGACCAACTCTCCCTATGTATGTAACTATGACATAACTTATATAAATATAAAGTTGTTTTTTCTGTGTGAAAAAAAATATGACGACATAAGGAAGACATCTTTGAAGATTCAAAGGTATGTCAAAGAAGTTAGTTTGGGTTCAGTGGTTTCATAAAACTAATGTAGTTCTTGAAAATATACCCCCTATAATACCTCATGCAAAAGAACTTTTTTTTCTTCTTCTTTCTCGCAAGTTCTTAATGTTAAATGTGTTGATGGCCTGACAACAATACTTACTTCAAAACACTATGAGGAATATTGGGAAAAACAACTCAAGATTTTTAGTCTGCTAGTCTCGAAGAATTTCAAATTTTGCTTGTAATATTTGTTTGAATTCTTATTTTTTTCCTTATTGTTAATAACATCCATATTTATTGTAAAACATAAAAATGTTAAAAAGACTTTCAATGTTTGCATACTTTTTCTAGGAGGGTATAATCTTGGTAGAAACTAAATGATGGAAACTAATTCTCACCAATTATTTGTGTTGCTTGGGTGCTACCAACTCAGAAAGGAGTTGATATCTAATAGGATCTCCTTAAGGTCATATTGCTCTTCAAATAAGTATATTGGTTGCACCATGGATGGAAAAGATGTGCCACTACAATGTTAAGTTTGACCTCTAATTTGATAAGGAAAAAATAAGGCTTAACATAAGAAAATGAACTCAAGGCATGTTAATGTTTTTTTTTTTCTTTTTCTATTTTTGTGCCAAGGGGAGAAAGGTGCTCCTCAACCTAGATGGATGAAGCACCAATTAAAAATGTAATAGTTAGTCAAACATCTGTTTTTCAAAGTAAAAGAAAGTTGATATAAAAAACAATGAATATATATTGTGATCTACTCTATAACCTGTGTGGAGAAATTATCACACGAAATATGATGTTAACGTGCACAAATAAAAGATAGCTTTGACATAAAAATAAATAAAAATAAAAATGAGATAAAAATTAACTTACCATAGGTCCTTATTATTCTTGCATATAGTGTTTAATAGATCAAATCTTCACATAGTCTTATAGTTGAAACTAGCTACGTTCATATGCATCCACATCCACAAGTAACAAGTGCCATGGGATAGCGAAATCCCTGCTGTAATGAAATTAAAATAATTTGCAAGAATGAATGAGCAGTCGATTTTCAAAACAATTTTGGAAACAAGGCCAATCGTGTTAGCTAGGAATTTGTTATTAGCAAAAATACAATGCTTATTAAATCTTTTAATCTTTTAGCATTAAAAAAGAAAAAGGAATATGTTATTAGCAAAAGTACTATGCCCATTCAGTCTTTTAGCATTCCAAAAGAAAATATTGATATGGATATTATTTTAATTATCTTTTTGAAATTATGTTATTATACCTGTATATTGTAATCATTGCAAGTCAAACTCTTTTGACTTTGGTATTAGTTGTTCTCTTTTGATGCAGGTATAAAAAATTAAAATCTGTTTTGTAAAGTATAACTTAGGGATTTGTAAAATATTTTTTTTTAATTTTGTTAAAAAAACTATTTTGTATACAGCTGATTGGTGGATAGAAGATGATGTAAACTTTGGAATTTGGTATTTGGATTTGAGTTGACATGTGGCAACATGACGTCACAATAATAAAATTAAAAAAATAAAAATTATATCCCATTACCATCTGTTATAGCAAGTGGTCACTTGTGGAGAAAGCGATATCCACTGAGCTGCAGAAGATGCCATTGGAATTGGATACTGCAGATATTAAGTTCAAGTCACGCGATGCCGAGAATTCTGTGAAGTCACGAGATGCTGAGATTTACTGAAGTCACACGAATCAGATGTTTGCACTAGAGCGTTCCCAACGGTAAGCACCAGGGCATTTTTTGAGCGTATGTCAGCGGTTACTGGTGTTAGATATTTTTATTGTGGAATAATTTGTGATTGATGTTGAATTTCTCTGCTAGTTTTGTCTGCAGGTACCTCATTGGCATCTGAGGAGCCCAAATGGGCCGAAAATTTCACAGAACTCTCAAGGAGGACAGGCAAAGGATGCGGGAACGCCAGTGATTGAACAACCCAAAGGACAAGAGATCTGTCAAGAAAACGAAGTAGCAGACTCGATCCCGGGACCAATTGACCAACCATCTAAGTCTAGTCGCACCTCCGCGGAATTGAATTCTAGGAGCCGAAAACTGTTGAAATCTATTGATTTTCACAAGAAGATGAATTCTCATGTCGACGCGCCTTTCAAACGTCGGGGCATCGAATCCGGTCCCCTCTCCTTATCGTCCTTGTATCCGCAGTTTCCAGTGCCGGACATGAATAACCCTAAGCCTAATTCCCAGCCTAAGAAGCTTAATACATGGGAGGTTAAAAAGGGAACCATCACAGGGGATAGCATAGGTGAAGGTGAAGGTTACGATATGGCTATAAATTCATCGGTTTTGATAATAATTATGTGATGCCTGGTATTGTTCTCAAACAGGCTCTTAGCCATCGTGTGTACTTCCTTATGGTGGTATTTACTTCCCGGTTTGATGAAAAAATATAGAGAGTCCAGAGGAGCAGCAGCTGCTGTTAACAATGGCGGATCGGATCCTGAAGATCGAAAAGGAAGAAAACTTAACGGGAATCTCAGCAACGTGAACGTTGCGATTCTCTCGGGTGATCAGTATCAAAAGAAAGAAAGAGATCGTTAAGGGTTTTGCAGAGTCGTTATTATGGTGGAGCAGCCATGTAAACGGAATAATCTCTCTGCAATATTGCCGTGCCGCGCCTTGCCCTTTTCATTTTCATGTGTATAAATTTGGCTTACTATTTGTAATAGGAAATAAAAACGATTGCTGCTGAAGCTCTTCTGTAAGAAAAAATGTGTACCCACTAAATTTTTCTTAGAAATAAAAATGTAAGAATAACAGAAGGATTATTGATGGTTCTATCGTTCATTTGTGCAGTTTTTAACAAAGTGTTGGATACTTGGAAGTTGGAGTAATGTAATTCGTTTTCTGCTGCCGTGGGAGCCACAGGATTTTGAAACAAATCATAAATCGATAATTTAGAAACTATATAATTTATTTTTTACAAAATATAAAATTGATATAATTTATTTTAATTTTTAAATTATGAAATTTTAAACTAATTAATTTGTTTTATTATATCTCTAATTAAACAACTATGGCGAAAATGTATATACTTTCCACATTTGCTCCAAAGTCTTGTATTTTCTATAGAGAGCTTGCGCCAAATGGAGGTTACGAACTTTTTGTCAGCATCATATTTATTTATTTTTCGTGTTATGTTGTAACTTATCACATGTAGTACTACAAATTCGAAGAGTTAGATTTGACACTGAATTCTTTTATAATGAAATGTTGTAAATAAAGGTAGGTGTATTTTAATTGAAAATATTAAAGTATATATTTCCAAATAAAATTATTTTAAATAAATATTTATTTATTTATTTTATAATTATTTTAAATAAATATTTATTTATTTATTTTATAATTATTTTAAATAAATATTTATTTATTTATTTTATAATTTTAAAAATCAATGAACAACTAAATAAATAAGTTTAATTTTAATTAAAAATAATATTAAATAGTTTTTATTAATAAGCATATTTTGTAATTGCAAATGTATTATTTTGATAAGTTATAGATATAATTTAAGTGGGTCTAACTATTAAAGCATGTGTCTTTCTTCCTAAAAGATTAAAAGTGATGTTTATTGTGTATCTATACATAAACTTAATCAATTTAATAAAAAACATATAAGTTATGGTTAATTTTTGGAATTTTTTTATTGCAAATAAAACTATTATCATAATTTTGTATGAAACAAAGAAAAACTATGCATTATTTTTATGATGAGCTTGACCAAACACATAAAAGATCGATGGATTGTTGAGATTTACCTTCAAGTATTAATTATGTGTTTTTTTCCTAAAATAAGTATCGCCATGATGAGGATATTGGTATGTAGTCAAGAAGCTAGTAAATGTTTTCAAGTAATAATAAAATATTAGATACCAAAGCTATAATCATGTTACATGCCTTTAGAGAGATGGGTTGTGCATAAACATGAAGAAAGAGAGATTCCTTATTTCCTTGGGTTTGCTCAATATTTATTGTTTTCTCTTCAAAATTGTCATTAGGCCACACAATTGTAGTGAATTTTGCTAATAAGTTTTAAAGTCCATTACAATTTACACCCCTAACCTATGACTAATTATTTTATTTTTTTTAAAAACAAAAGTGGAGGAAAAGATAACAAAGAAAATGATATTATAATACGCGAAGCCCAAAGAACACATTAAGTATGGACATTAAATACCATGGCAATTATCATATCAACAAGGATTAAAATAAAAATCCCATAACATGTGAATTCAAGTGAGGATACTTAAAGATAATGGTTGATATGCCACTACAATGATATGATTATTAGGACATGAGCTTTGTGATGGATTTTATATTGAGAAAGGGTACACCATATCAAAGAATAGACAAGAGTCGATAGAAGTACAAATTATTTTAATCATTAGATGCGAAAGGCAAGTAATTGATATTGAATCTTGAAGATTAGTGCTAGAGCACTAGAATCCAATTCGAGAACTTAGCACCTGAGCGTTAGACCGACATACCATTCGATTAGAGGCCAAGAACCAAGGGCTAGGAAAAGAGAAACTAAATTCCATGGATGAGCAAGATGGGTCAGAGGCGCCCACGATCGAGGGTTGTGGCTCATATCACATCGAATACTTGTGCACGTGTTAACAAGGGCATGCAAACCCTTCGATAGATACTGCTTATCCACGTGTCATATTTTAAATGGAAATCGTTTCACTTACGACTATTTAAAAACTACTTCTCAACGAACCGTTACCACTTCAAGTAATCAAATATTGTCGAAGCTTTTTGCCGAAGGTAGGGACATAGTGATTTGGCGAATGGTGTAGGGTGACATGGCTACATCATGGGTGACATGTAGGACCTGTCTGACACCTAATAGACATGTGTCATGCCATGTCAGCGCCCTACAGCGGTATCAGAAAATTAGAAAAGTTTAAAAAAATGTATGGATCTAAACAATTCTTCTGGCCATAATAGGAGCATGCTAAATTAGAATTTGAGGAGACTTTCTTGCCATTTCGATGTCATTAATGGAGGCTACATGATTTACAGTGAGGGACATGGACCCATTTGCTTCAATTTTGTAGAAAGTGTAGTTTCATGGTTTTATTTTTTTGAAAAAATGAAAAAATTGTGTGCAGAAATATTAAATTTTATAGCAAACAATATTTATATCTCTCTTAGATATTTCAAATGGTCCAACAATCACAAAATCAAGGCCAAGTCAATGAAGGGGGTTTAACTGTTTTTATTTATTTTATATTTTAAAATAACATGTGAGGTTATGGGGCATACCTACATTATTAACATATGTGTGTTTCAAGTTAATTTGAAATTTAATATTTTTTAATCCATTAAAGTGTTTCTATTTACCAATGTGTTTTGGTTGAAAAAAACAACAAAATTTTATGTTTTCCAATTTTTTTTTAATATTTATGTTTTTCACACTATTAAAGTGGATAGACGTTTTTATTTGAGATTTGGGGTGGACTAAGACCTATGATTTTTCATCTAGGGACAAGGATAAAACAAGTGTATTGTCAAGATTGATTTTACACGTTCAAAATTCCAAATAAACAATTATAAAAAAAAATATGAAAAATAATTGATAGTTATATAACTAGTAAC
>LPNX010930987.1:759290-773323 GCA_001517045.1 Pseudotsuga menziesii | reverse complement strand
ATGCGTTTTGAGGGCTTCTATCTAGCACATGAGTAAAAAATCAGGTTTTCATCGCCAAATTTGGCAAAAAAGTGTTACCCATCTTCATGGAATCACCCCACATTTTATGGGTATTAAGAAGACTGAATCCACTTAACAAATTGCTGAAGTATTTTGTAAAAATATGTACAAATTACATGGATTTCCAAAAATCATCGTTAGTGACAGAGATGCCAAATTCACAAGCAATTTTTGGAAAGAACTCTGCAAACAAATTGGGATCACCCTTAACATGAGCTCATCCTATCACCCCCAAACCGATGGATAAATATAATTTGTTAACAAATGTGTGGAATCCTATCTTCATATTTTTGTCACTGAAAAGAATAACAAATGGTTACATCTTACAGAATGGAGGTATAACTCTGCCTATCATACATCATCCCAAATGACAAATTTTCAAGCATTGTATGGTTATGTGCCCACTAGATGGAAATAAATCGTTCAAGGTGATGCAAAAGTACAAGCCGTAGAGATTCAACTCAGATAAAATCATAGAGTAATGCAAGTACTCAAGAATAATTTGACCATGGCACAAAATAGAATGAAGCAACAAGCATATCAACATAGGACGGAACAAGAGTTTGAAGTAGAAGATTGGTTATTTGTGAGACTTCATCCATATAAGCAATTATCGCTTAAGCAACAAGGAAATAATAAATTGGCTCCAAATTTTTATGGACATATGAAGTGAATTTGCTAGATAAGAGTCGAATTCATGACGTTTTTCATGTTTCAAATATTAAAAAATTACTGGGACAACATCAAACTGCTCAGATGTCACTTCCTACTTTGGACAAATAAGGAAAACTTGTTTTATAACTGGAGGTTGTCATTGATACAATAGAAAGAAGACTACGTTACCAAATAATCAAAGAATACCTTATTCAGTGGAAAAATTGCCTAATAGAAGATGCTTCATGAGAAACCGAGAAGTTCCATCAACAATATCTGTATTTACCTTTCCATGAGGACAAAGAATGTTAAAAGAAATAGGCAATGTTATAAATAAATAATTATATAAAATTACAATGACTAAGATTAACAATAATTAATTGAATGTAATCATTAAAGGGTAATATTAGAAGTCAATAGTTATGACCTAATGAAAAGTAACCTTACAAACCCGATAAAAAATATATAATCGGGAATTTACCATGTAAATTATTGATTGGGAATTGATTTATAAAAATATATATTATTCAACCTACATCTTCTTCTTGCACTAGTCCATACCTTTATGGATCTCTTTCATCTTTGCACAGAAAGTGTTCTTGGGAGAAAAACGTTTTCTTTCTTTCTGGTTCTTGTCGTGAGGGAAATATTCTCCTCCTTAGTGATCACCATCTTGTTCAATATACACCCTTATTATTGGATGCAATCATTCCAAAGTATTTCGAAATTGGGATGCTCTTCTCTTCCATTTACCGTATAAAGAAAGGTCTCCCACGAGGAGGGGAGTCCGTCGATGGAGGTTTGTAGAAGATCATCCTCATCCATCTCTTCACCGATGATTACTAGTTGATACTTCACTTGTGAAATATTTATGAATAATGATGCCACAGTGTCATCCTTCTCCATATTCATGTTGTGCAACTTGTTATCCCAAGCCCTCTTTTGAGTAGGGACCTTTTTCTCATAAAGATTTGTGAGTGTGTCGAAACAGTCCTTTTTCATCTTCAATGGTGTAATCATCGACATGAGGTTTCCCTTCACAGAGTCATATATGATCCTATTTTCCTTTGCTTGATTCTTCTTGTAATTTGTTCTTCCTACAATCGTAGTGTGGTCTTCGATCATGGAGGTTAGAAAAGATTCAAGATCATGCTCTTCAAGGATATTGATCACCCTTGCCTTCCATGTATTGAAGTTGGATGTTCCTCCGAGTTGATCTTCTGGTCAGAAGGATATGGATGCCATTGCTTCCAGATATTTCTCAATGCTCCAATATCTACGGAGGATTAGAGTGTTTTCACAAAACTAAGCTCTTGCATGCCCTTTCTCTAATACCATGTTAGTGATTCAGCAAAGATATGAAAATAATTGAAATTTAAAAATTTAAACCACAATAACAGTGCAGATGAATCTCATCAATAATACAAAGACATAACTCAACCCTTAGAATAGAGGATATACCCTATGAAAACCCTCCACTGATTTGGAGGATAAAAAACCCAACAAACAATATTAGAGTATGGTTGATAAGTGGAAGATAATGATTATAACACAATATCGGATTTCCTTTTCCGAGAGAACGAGAGAGTAGATATCAAATGGAACATTGTTTTTATCTTACCAAATGCATAACACTTTAATAACAAGTCAAATTAGGTCATACAAGGAAGGTAGTGAATATTGCATGCTTGACTAAGTAGTTAACACTGAGAACATTGCTTTATCTTCATCCATGCACCCTCACTGACTTGGTTCCAAGTTGGAACTCCATAATTATATCCCACAAGGAAGATGTGCACCCTCCATTAATTCACTAAGTTTATGTAGAAATAATAGCTCCAATGCTATGAGAAAATATTCTAAGAATAAGCACTGGAAATATATCTTGCTACTAAGATAATTCTCACAAGCATACACAGGAAAAATAACGAGAAGAAAAGAGACTGAATCACATGAATGAAGAGATGAATATTGGAATGTATCCTTCCATTGAATAATGATGATTAATAGTGTACATAAATTACATCCATCAGAGGTAAAATCGATTTGTATTGGATACAACTCATCAATCTCAGAAAGGTAGACTTACTAAATATGGTAAACCCTCATACGTGGATAAAGAACTTCCCAAATAAGTCAAGGACCTCAAGAATTAGAAAACACATGAGTTATTTGTCAAGAGTGATGGGAAAATATGCCAATCCTGGAAAATGGAGAGAAAATCATGGAGGATGGGTTGGCAACAAAAGATACAAGTTTCCTAGTTAACTAGCTTTACCTTATCCACATAAAAGCTCGATAAAAGCAGAATAAGGAAGAATCAGTTACTAATTATGAGAGTCAATAAATTGTTCAAGATCAATCCAGTATCAAAATTAAAGCATTCCTGGGGTATAGATGGAAAATATTGACTCTGTAGTGCAAGTGGGTTCCAACTATCTAGGCCACTGGGTAGGAAATTAATCAAAATTAATTAATTATTTTATCATAAGTCATGAGTGGGTTTATAATATTCCAACACTCCCATTTAAGTATAACTTTATTATGGTATATATATGCATATGGATGCATATAGGGCCCAACAACAAGGCTATGTCCACCCATTAACAATTATTATGTCCAAAAAAAACTGAGGAAAGAGGCAAAAACACATGGGGAAAATCCTCCCTCAAGAAAGAACAAGGAACAAAATTTGAACAACATGTCTTCAACATATATTTATCTTCACTTGAATGAGCTGAGTGAACTGCTTATGGTGAAATACTTGATGAAGAAGCTTGTAGACTCCATGATCATGCTCTAGAGTGTAGAATCTGCAAGAAGGAAGAGGAGTGACTCCTTGTATCTCATAAACTGGTGAAGTAGGAAAATTATCTGACTACTTCTTGACTCTAACAAACTCTGATCTGTAAACAAAATCTGAAATGGAAAATAGATCTATACATACTCCTTCCCAAAGAGTACACAAATTAAGACAATTTATTACACACTCAATTCCCTGAATATCTGCAAAATTGTGATGTGAATCACATGCCATTCATCCAATATGATGTAGCACCTTCACTGATATGATATGAGGCTGATAAAACTCTGATATATTAGAAACATTAGGAATAAAAAATACAAAGGCTTTAGTGACTCCATGAGGATATAGGGATAGACTAGGAAATCTATGAGCAACTGGGGAAAATTGATAAGTGTAAAAATATGAATGATGAATGGAACTGAGATATGAAACATAAGTGTTTATAACATATCCAACCATGTGTAATATCAGTGCAAATATGACTAAGGTCATGGATAACCAACCCATGAAAGATAGACAAGACTTCAAACCATGTAATATAAGTAACACTGCATAAGAGGCCAATGAGGAATCAACTAGTGAACTTGGGATTTGTATAGTCTTAGGATTATTCAAAGGAATGGTAGATGGTATGTGTTTCTAGGAATATTGAACCTCTTGCATACAAGAGCTACTCCTCTAGTCTGAATGGTTCAGTTCTAGAACAAATGGGTAAACAACAAGGATGGAAGACTTCACCTAGAGCTTGTAGATATCTGGAATGATTAAAACATGACACATTTTACAGGAAAGGAACCAATTTTGCATTAATAATGAAGAAGAAAAATTACAACCTTCGCCTTAGTGTTGTGATTCTTCTTCACATTCCATGACTTATCCTCAAAAGCTCCAACTTTCTCCTCCTACACTCACCCTAGATTAGGCCAGAATCTCAATTCAATAGCATAACTTTTCTCTCTCTCAACCATGGGGTATGAGCCAGGTTTTATAGGCCTTGAGAGGATAGGGATGGTTGAGTAAATGGAGGGTGAGGTGGGAGGGAGATCCAAAAAGGATGGATCTCGAGTCCAAGTGGTCCTCAGGAGTAGGGATAAGGATTCCACGAAGTCTTCCTTCGAGAAGCTTCGTGGAATCTTCTCTTTTTCACTTTTTACCTTAGGCACCACTTTTATTCCACTGTGATAGAGAGTTACCAGGGTAGAATCACTCCATGATTAAAGGGAGAAAGTGGTGGCACTGCTAATTTTCAAGAGACAATAGGCGTTACTAAAGAAGGTAACGCCTCTTGCATTAAGGGCAAAGGCAGTGCTAGAATTTCATATGTAAAATTGGAGTCTGGGCTAGTACTCAACTTCACAATTTGGGATTTTAGGGAAATTGCTAGTGTTTGGGACCTCAACACATTATGGTGACAAGATTTATTTGTAACATAATTCCCCCCAAAGCATGAGGCTAGAGGGATATGATAGGTGAGAGCTTTGAAAGAGCAAGTTATCACTTTGAGGCAAGAAATCGCTTGATCGGAGATCATCATCAACCATGATTCTGTAATACATCAATACTTTTGACTCATATTCAAATGATTTCTCATCATGTCTGCAAACCAATACAAGGCAGATCCATGAGGGAAACGAATAAACATGGCTACTAGAATACATCGTAGATCGATGTGAATAAGAATCAAATTTGGACATAGCTACCAGACATACATTGTAGATCTATGTCATACAGACACAAATATGAGCACAAATACAAACATACAAATGTCGATCCATGCTAGGACTCATACAAAATATTCCATCGCAACCTGGGGAAAGAAATGAGCGCTTTAACATATACCCAGGGTATTCTTCTTGTCTTCCACAAAGTACGATTCTATCCATGTGATTACAATGTCTTAATGTCGAACATGGTAGAAACCACTTGATTACTGATCAATGATGAGAACCATTAACAAGTGTGAGGGAGATCACCATTAATGTCAATGATTCCCAAGGTACCCTAGTATAATATCCTGACTGTGAATAGACGATACGATGTCGAACACTTAGTTGAAACTTTCGATCAAAGGTCAATGATGTGAACCTATGTCGAGAGCAAGAGAATCTATCATTGATGCATACAGATCTCAAAGTACTATCTTTTCGTTTATAATACTAATTCCTGTATGATGATCTAATGTCGACAGGAACAGTCTCATTGAAGGAGGGCCATGATGAATCCCACATCAACGACGCGAAACTCGAAACAAATTTATGGAATTTTGAGTATGTTGTAACCATAGGACTGACTCAAAATGTACTGACACAAAGGTTGTTTTGACTACAGAGGTAATCTTTTAATTTTCCTTTGAACATCGGGCGACATGACTGAAGACTTGGCAGCATTGACTTAGACCAGATGGATACCAATACATAATGCTACAGTAGATGATGCATTCTTTGAAAGAATCGAAGGAGTGACATGAATCATGAAAGTGGATCGACGTGGAAGCAAGATGAATACCCAATTGAATGAATGAAATACACACAAGTGTCATGTTCAAAGGTGACTAATAACTGCCATTTATTCACAAAATGAAATAGTTCCCTTCCCTTAATTTCCCCATCATGATTGATGAATTCCTCTTTTCATTTTTACGAGTCCAAAGAGGGTAAAAAACACTCATTGTAGCTAATTTAGGGATAAGTCCGTTCTCATATATTTCACAAACCTGAGAAAGGAGGGGTTCGTTCCCAAAAAAAGGTCTCTTAGTGTTTAGTTTATTGATTCCATTGAAAGTTAACTCGGTATCGTTCATTTTTAGAGAGTCTAAACGAAAACAGAAGAAGACTCCAAAGGGTCCTTTTTCATACAATTTAGTCTCTACGGCTTGAAAAAGTATAAAATAATACCCAATAGAACTCTTCCAGTCATGATTGGCTGGAGCGCTCCTTTTTCATAACTAGTCAATCTGAACCAAAAAAGGGGTAGACTACCATTGAAAAGACAACTCTTCAAGTACTTTTACGAGTGCAAAGAAGGAAAGTTCACCCAACGATCTTTTCACATTTAAGGAGTCTGAAAAGAGTTCAAAGAAGACTCCATTAGGGTTTCTTTTCACGATGAGCAGGTTTAACGAGCCTAAAAAGAAGCGAAAAATACTCGTAACTTTGATACTAGGTTTAAAGAGCACGATCGAAGTATCGAAATGAGCGCTCGACAACTTTTTCCATTTTATGACAATATGAAAAAGTAAAAAACAAACTTACCCATAGTCAGTATCATTTACTTTCATCCCTGCAGGAAATTTTTAAAAGACT
This sequence comes from Pseudotsuga menziesii, assembly GCA_001517045.1. Classification (NCBI taxonomy): domain Eukaryota; kingdom Viridiplantae; phylum Streptophyta; class Pinopsida; order Pinales; family Pinaceae; genus Pseudotsuga; species Pseudotsuga menziesii. The sequence continues at coordinate 766,501 of LPNX010930987.1, read as the reverse complement.
ATTAGGTTCCAAAAAATATAAAAAATGACTCTTATAACTATAGAAAATGGCATTTTTTAATAAAAAAAATTAAAATAATATTAAAACCCTAAAAAATATCATATAAAATTCAATTGAAATAGTAAAACAATTCATTTACCATTTACCAAGTTTTGGTGAACCATTTGGAGTATTGTGTGCAGATTTTTAGTTGGAGATTCTGAAGCCATTACCTGTCCATTTTTTGAGCCGTCAGTCTCAGGTAAGAGCTAAAACCTTCCTCATCATTTTCATGGTTGCAATTTTCTATTTTAAATCATTTTAATTGATTTTTTGGGGATTTTACCCTTGGGTAAAATTTGTTTCCTCGATAACGCGATTCTCCCATACGGGAAAAGCGGTGCCCGATGAAAACCGCGCCAAACACGACTGCATAGGAGGTGGCATTGCTCTGTCTCAAAGGGATAGAAGCAGTGCCGACAACCACGCCCCAAAAAGAGATTCCATAGCCAAAATAGTGATTTTCAAGCATTTCAGAAGATTGATTATGTGTCTAATTGCTCCATTCATTGTTTTTGGTAGGTCATCTTGGCCAAAATGGTGGTATGTAAAGAGAGGCAGCATGAGGAAGATGATTCTCGAGCTGAGGTGAATGTGGATTCTATCATTGCATTATGGGCTTGTGGCCTTCTAAAATTATTCTAGGCTCCGAATATGATATCCCATGTAAAACTACTAGAGCACATTTTGTGGATGTGGAACCCAGAACAACAACATTTTGAGGTGGGGGCCCATATCCTTACTATGGAGGTGGAAGATATTTATTTTCTCACCAGGTTATCTAGGAGTGGAGCGCCTATTTCATTGACATGCTCCTGTGGGGGAGACATTACCACACAATAACTCTTAGTTCGTCATTGCTAACCTGGCACTAAAATGTCAGGAAAGAAGATTCCCATCAAGGAAGTGATGGAATTGCCACTTTGGACTGTACTCTTTAGTATGCAGAGGATTGCAGGGAGCTAAGGGGCTCACCAAGCTTCCTGGGAACAAATGCTATATTCCCTGGAGGCTATGGAACCTACTATTGTCAATTGGGCTGAAGTATTTCTTGTCGTGTTCAAGGATCACACTACTAAATATGACTCAATTTTCCCACGAAAGTTTGCCATGAAAAATTTAAAATCACATTTTCATGGAAAAATAGTTTAATTTTTTGGAAAAATTTGAAAATGAACCCGAGGATCATTGCTCTAGCGACATTATGCACCTTTCGTCACTATAGAGATGAAATTTCGTTGGAATAGAGATGAAAATGGAATTCGTTGCTATAGCAATGAAAAAGTGCATAACGTTGGAATAGAGACGAAAAATATATCCACAAAGAAGTCAACACATTCTTAGGCATAGTTGAAAAAATAACCAAATGGGAAGATAATCGTTATGTTGTGAAAGAGAAGAGAGTGTCATGGTAGACTAATGGTTGGATGAGTTCTTGGAGTGATTAGCAATGCTAATATTGGCCTTGTGATGAGAGCAATGAAATGGGCTAACTGATAGTATATCCTTATACAAGCTTCCTTTACCTTGGTGGCATCACGATCTATCTTGTGGGTGCGAGCCAATAATTGTTTACTATGGTTGGGTGGTGAAAATAATCCTCAACAACTAGCTCAATTGACTTCACTTGAAATAAATAAGTATCCATAATCAACTTCACATGGAATTCTCATGTTAACATTTTGTTTGATAATGGGAAAAGAATGAATTTAAAAAATGCATGCTATTTCTTTTGTTGATTGTATGTGCATACAAATTTGAAATTATATTGATGTTAGAGGTAGAAATTAACATGACAATGGATTATTAGAGAAGGAATTTGATTTTTTATGCCCCAATGTCCAAGGGAGGCATCTGGGTATGTCATAAGGACCTAGCAAATAATTTATTTTTTATTTTTTAGGTGCAATTGTTGTAAAGGAAAGTTTCCTATGGCTAGGGTTTAAGAGGCCATCAATGTACTGGGGTTGAAAGGTGGATGCAAATGGATCTATAAGCAAATATAAACAATATTCAGAGATTAGAATGGTTCATACCTTGACAAATGAAGGTTGATCCAAGCAACCCTTCAATCCTCTGCTTGCTCCTCTTGCTCCAAGAGACCTACAAAACAAATTATACCTTCCTCAAACCATTATGACCACATATAAATTAATGATAATCAAAGAAACATGAAATAATAATATGATTAACATCATGATCATATGATCATAAACAAATATTCAATCACACGTTGAACAATGATTTGGGAAGAAGAAGGACATCACATTTTTATTAATCTTGAAAACAAGTACAAGTATACCTTCTCTTCAAGTTTGGCACCTCACGAAACCTTGATCTGGTTCTGCTGCTTCTCTTCTCCAAGGAACTCAGCCTCCAAGCTTTGAAACACAAGGAGAAAGCTTCTAGGGAAATGGTGTGGGCAAAGAGAGCTCCAATTCCTCCAGCATAACAATGCAAATATTCAAGTCTCCTCTCATGGACCTCCCTACCTCTATTTATATGCTTTATGAAGAGTTAGGGTCGAAGACAAAGTAGTTACAACTGACAGAGTCAGTTACATAACTACTTAAACTACCCAAATTTCAAAATAAGTATTTTTTTGACATTTTCAGGAGGCATACACGGGTTGCAAAGACAACAGTCGAGTACGCAAGGAGGTATACATGGGTTGCAATGCAGAAAGTCATGTATTTAAGGTGTACGTGAGTATTATATATAGCAACTTGCATACGGATTTTGGACTTTGGTGTCTTCTGAAAAGTTTTAGCTAACATAATGATATTTCCAATGGTGTAGAGATGAGGTCAAACAGAGTTACATAACTCAAGATATGGGTCCTCCAAGTTAGGTGTTGTTTCAGTGACTTTCATGAAGTGTCGACATGCGACGAAATAATGGGAAAGTGGTCACAAGTAGAGATGTGTCATTTTCAGCTATAACAACAATCTCTAATAAAATAGATCTTCTATTTTGACTCACTATGTCACTTACCTTTTCCAACTTTAATATAGAGTGATTGTGACTAATATGTGTAGTCACAAATTATTGAAAATGAGATTGTAACATAGTTAATTACAAATATGAAAGAGTATATCCATGTTATGCCAACTATTTCACTGCTCCTATTATTTTGTTGTTTTTCCAAGAGAGATTGTATTTCGTCAAAATTTGTCTCGATTATGTTCATTTACCAAAATCCATCAAACTATGTGTTAATTTTTTCCATAATAGTGATAATGAATTGCCTCTAATTTGGAAAATTGCACTTTACTTATTTTTTGTCGAATATTTTGGCTAGGTACTATTTATTTTATCCTTGAAATCTTATTTATACAACCATAACAAATGGGCCCTAGATATAACCACTTGTAGGAATTAGGTGGTTTGTATTTAGTGAAGGACTTAGACCTATTCTACTTCCAATATCACCCTTTGTCCATAGAGACCTATATGCCTAACTTAAGAAATAAAGAGTCCAAGATCAAGATTTTGACCCTGTACTCCAAAATGATCTTATCATTTGTCATGGGACTCAAATTGTACTTTAATCATTTGTCATGGGACTCAAATTGTACTTTAATCATTTGTCATGGGACTCAATTTCTTTCTTAGCCATCAAATAATTCCTTTGCAAGCATTTATTACCTTTCCTTAAGCATAAGAGGGTTGAGAACCATAGGATATTGGCTAGAGCTTTCCTTTTCTAGAAGTGACCACATTATAAAGTGGTCATCAAACGAGATCCCCATTCTAAGGGACATGTGTGGCTAACCACAATGTGTTATGGATAGATTGTAGAGATACTCATGATTTTCTAATAATGTTCTAGTCCTATGTATTTATAATATCATATTTCAATGTTTCTAAAATGCAACTCTCATGTACCAAGGGTCATATAACTTTTATTAGTGATAAAAAATTTAAGTTATTGTTTTGTATTCTTTTTGGTATAAATATGGGTTTCTCCCCACTATTTTTTAATTGTTATTATTTTATCACTACAAACAACAAATTTATTGGGAAGGTATCCTCCGACATAATTGAATTTTGTAGGTTTAATTGACCCTTGGTTGTGTAGATGCTCCCCACTATTTTCTATACTTTTGTCTCTTTATTTCAGCTACTCTTTATATCTTTTTTTATGTTACATCAATAGTTATAGTAATAGTTCCAATTTGGATTTATAAACACTACATGTTGGTATTAGAGCTTCAATCAATTTTCATTTTGTTGTATAGTTTCAAAAAAAAAACAAAAAAATGTCAAGGAGAAAATCCTAATATATTACCAAGACAGAGTTGAATGAGAGTTTCATAAGTTTACAAAAGACATGAGGTAGATGATGCAACTAAAAAAAAAAGGAAAAAGGACCATGCACACTAAGTTGGATACAACAGTCCAAAACCCTAAAATTTTTAAGGAGGAAGAAAAAAATGTGAACCTTTGGGGAATAATAGGTAACACCCCTCCAAACTTGTCAACTATATGGAACTTTTATAAACCTGCTTTACATGGAACTCTTATACAATACAAATTTGGAGGTGAAGTGGAACTCTTATAAACTTTATATGAATATCCTTGTCAAATATATGGAACTCTTATATGAATATCCTTGTCAACTAGATGAAAATTACATGGATGTTGCTATGTGACTGTTGTACAATCACATTTTGAAGCTTTGTATTGAAATATATATATGTCATTCCCTTAGTGTTTTCAATATTTTTTCTCTAATGGAATTGTTTGAAATAATTTCAAGAGCTATGTTGTCCACATACTACATCAAAAACCCTAATCATAGGTTATGGAGTGACATTTCACCTAGGCTAGTAGTTTGTTAGTCTATATGGAAGAAGGGTTGGTAGAGTCTTCAAATACACTATCTTTATATAAGGCACTAAATTTTGCATAGGAGATAAGGATTGGGAGGATATTAAGGTGGGTTGAAATCCACACCACAAGGTTAGAGAGACCATATAGAGTGAGCAAGTGTTATATTTACTTACCTAGCAATATGATCATGGTTGCATTGGGATCCTTCTCATAATCCTATATATTAAGGAGGTTCTTACCATCCTCTAAATCATGCTTCTCCCTTGTCAAATTATCTAACAATATTTTCTTTTTCATTACCCTTCTTCCACTTCCCCACACTAGTATTGAACTATTGGTCATTCCCTTCAATCCCTCAATTTCCCTTTTACACTAGTTAAGTCCATCCCTCAGACATTGCATTTCTCTAATCAAATGATAGCAAAAAAAATCATGAGCCATTAGATGTTCATATTCAAAAGGTGGATAGTATAGCCACATTGAGGGTTCCTGAATGCAATGAATGGCAATCTGACTTATCTAATGATTATGAGTTTGATCAAGTAGTAGAGGACATAGAAATGTCTAGTATTGAGGAAACCCTAAGCGATGATACTTTGCCATCAACAAAAATGTTCTGCCCAAATAGTAAAAGACCCTACCTTCAATCAAATGCTACGATTAAAAATGCTTTGTTTGAAGTTTAAAGAAGGAGCTGTCCTGAGTGGTTTAACAGTTTTATTAAGGTGATTTCCCCTGCTCATGGAGTTCTCTAACATGGTCCACTAGGTTTCTCTAAAACTACTCTTATTAATGCTGCAACTCATGCTTCCCAAGAAAACCTGTTCTCATTAAGTGCAAGTCTAGTTCATAGGACGTTTGCTGGAGAAAGTGAATGTATTTTGTGGGTTTTTTTTTGTTTGTTGAAGCATCATCACAAGATACAATAGGTAGACAAGCCATCATATTCAACGATGAAATCGATGCACTCTGTCTACTTCATGACTCCAAACGGGAGCAAGAATCTCATATAGTTTCCCAACTTCTTACCCTTATGGATGGAACCAAAATTTCATTAAGAGAGTGGTTGTGGTAGCATCAACAAATAGAGTTAATGGAATTGATTCAGCATTGCGAAGACTAGGGCATTTTGATGCTGAAAATGAAGTTAGTGCACCTAATTAGGAAGAGAGTTTTGAGATTCTTTATCTCCATGCACTGAAGGAGTAGTTTGATGATGGTTGTGGTCATGGCCCCGTTAAAATTCTCACTTGAAAATTGGTAGAGACTATGGTCCTAGTCAACATGTCCATCAATAGGGTTAAGTCTCAACTTTAGAGATTGTTGTTGGAGGAATACTGAGAGAGTTTGAAGAGATCGGAGGAGTGGATCAGTGAAAAGTATGAGGATATTTGTAGTTTACATGGATTCAAACTTATCGTAGATGCATTAAGTGAAGAATTGCAGATCGAGACTTAGCAGCCATCAGATCAAACGATGGATGGTTGAGATTGCGTTTCACAATTTGGGTTTATCCCAAATTGGGTGTGCAAATGAACTTTTATGTGTATATATACGCCAACAATTCTTATGTTCATTGATGAATAGAGCAAAGGTATGGTGGGGGCTTTGGGTGTTTGGACTCCACAAGAAGCCCACCATCCCAGAGCCTGGGACAACCTATCAAGCCCCCTACCTTTTGATACACATGGTAACTCAGTTGTGGACAAATACAATGACTTGGCAGTGATGTGTCGCCGATGTGGACAGTGATGTGGCATCATTGAAAAGTAGCAGACATCGATAAGGGTGAATGTACAGATGATGTGGACGATGAAAAGGAGGCATGTGGTCACAAAAACATTAATGGTTGTGTGTGGTGTGGCAGTGTTTAAAGCACACACTTAGTGTTTAAGACCTATATTGATGGTTCTAGGAATAAAGCGCTATGGTTAAAATAAATGTGAATAAAGCGGTCTTAATAGCAAGTTTAACAATTAAAAGAAAAAAATGGAAAACTAAAAATATTTATGACTAAAGTAAAGAAAAAAAAAGGGAAAACTAAAAATATTTATAACTAAATTGGTTTCACTTTGTTTCTTTTTTTAATCTTTTGCATAAATAAGTATATATATAAAAACATAGATTATTAAAGTACGAAGAAAAGAATGGTAATTGCATGAGAGGGTATGCTAATAAAAATATTGTTAAAAGGTTGGTTCCTATGTCATCATCATCATCATATTCATCATGATCACCATCATCATCATCATCATCATCACCAATCATCATGATCACTGTTACCACCTAAGTTGTACTTAGTGGTTTTTTATCAAGTGAGCCTGGTGAACTGGATA
>LPNX010930987.1:737823-759017 GCA_001517045.1 Pseudotsuga menziesii | reverse complement strand
TTCAATTTTTCAATTTTTTAATTTTTTCAGTGTTTTTTTATTAAAATTTAATTTTTCCAAAACTTAGGCTATTTTTTAATAGTTTAATTGGAAAAATTGTTTTTTTAATAAAAGTGGGCCAAATTATCAGTTTCAGTCATGTAGGTGCTCATTTTCAAGCTAAAAGCACCATGTAAACCCATGGACCCACTATTTCCTATTTTTGAGTGATTTTCCATCACTCAGGTCGGAAAGCCCCAAAAATCAATTATTGATGATTTTAATTAATAAATTAATGAATAATGGAGCAAATAAAAAATCGTAGATCAGTGGATTCTAAGCCGATTTGATTGAAATCAGTCAGATCTGAAGCAGATTCACTGGATCTGACAAATCCTTGACTGAAGGAGGTGATCAAATCAGATCCAGATTTGATCTTCAGCATCCTTTATGGGGGATTTCACCCTCCCTCTCTCCTCAACACGTTTTGGCTCATTTGGATGAGTTTTGGTGGATGCTTCAGTCAACAGGTTGAGGTGTCAGTCAGATCAGCTCTCCGATTGACAATTGCACTTAGTGAGACTCAGATCTGGCTCAGTTAGACACAGATCAGGCATTGATGGACTCTTCATCAGCATATTTGGTTTATCTCCTTGGGATTTGCGCTCCCCTGGGCTGGATCTCCTGGTTTTTGTATATATTCAAGCACAGCAGCCTCTTCCAAGCTAGTTAGAATTGGGATTGAGGTGCTGCTGCTATTGTACTGTTGTAATTCTTCATTTGAAATAAAGAAAATATTTGGAGGCTAGATGGTGTTGTGCCATTACATGTGTGGATGATTATTGCCATTATTTTACCGAGGTAACTTGTATCTGTATTCATTTTTTGCTAATTGCTTGTAGATCCGTTGTTAAGATTGATAATAGGATTATTATAATCTTGATAGAAAAGGTGCTTTTCAATAAGTTTATTGATCATCTCCTTCCTTTGATGCATGTTTAGAGATCTATATTCAACATGTCCTATAAGCTTATATGCATGTTATTTTGAATCTCTATGTATGTACTAATCAGATCTCACAAGTTTCTTGGCAAGTTCTTTGATTTCAGATGAGCTGCAGGTTCCTAAATTGGAGAGGATGCTGATATAGTTTGATTCTTCACTCTCTTAAAAAAATTCTAAATGCATAGTCCCTCGACATTCCACCTGAAAGCTCCACTGTGGATCTTCAAGGAAATCGACATTTCTCTCCTCCTCTTCCTCCCTCAAAATCAACATTTTTACGCGGTTACTTTGTTCATAGCTTTGATTTTGCTTAGATATATCATATTAAAAGTAATTCCAACATATATCTATCTTATCAAATCCCATAGTCTATATCTTGCAGTTAAAAAGTTTCATAAGCATTCTAGATCTAGCTTTAGGGAAATCGTCCTTTTTGCATGGAAATTTGAAGAAAACTTGTAGCCTGCATGCATTAGATTTCTCTTTGCTGTTATAAAAGATAAATCCAGAAATCAGTGCATATTTCATTGGCTGCACAAATAGAAAGCCAAGATCCCAAGGAAAGCTTGCTTTCCTTGGTTCCTTTTTTCACTTGTTTAGCTAGTTTTAACTCCATCTTTTTTGAGTTAAGGTAGGCTGATCCAAAGGTACTCTTAAAGTTATTTTGGGCATATGTTATTCTAAAATTCTCACTGGTTTTTATCAGGTGTAACATAAAATAAAGGAATCTTCTGTTCGGAAGTGTCTTTAGGAGCGTTCAAATCCCCCCAGGGGTCTCCCATTTGACTAAAACCTTTGATTTTCGCACCTTGTAATCTCTTGATTTCAATCCATATAAGGATCAAGAAGAATTATATAATTTCTCTGATATTGTAACTACTGTTAATAAAATTATTTTTGAATAGGCTCTTTTGAGCCCAATCCCCATCCCCCCTGGGGGGATTTGCGTCGGTGTCCTTTTTGTTGCTTTTTGCTCATTTCTTTTCAAACTAGTATTGATATAATATGTAGGGTAGTATAATTTATTTTATTATTAATTTAATATTCCATACTTTATATTTCAAAGTAATCTTAATACTTACCCGACGACTTCCCGATTGACCCGAAAGGGGAAAGAGATTCGTGGTAGGACTAATTAGAAAACTAGAATTGTGTATATGTTTTATTTTGATCATTTGTTTTTCATCTATTATAAAATTAACCTCTCCTCAATTCCCTGATTGAGATCCACTTGGATCGAAAGAGGTTCCTGGAGGGTTTTCTTTTAAACAAGAACACCCAGTTTAAAACTTACTAAAATTGACAAGACTCCAGTGTGTATGCTCTGCACTTGGCTGCGGTTCATCCGATCAGTCAAGCTGTATCAAAAGCACTTGAGTGACTAGTATAATTAGGACTCACTCTCCCAAATTAACAAACCAACACGTGAAAATCCAACACCTAGATCAAACCATCATGGTGGCAAAATACCCAAAGGAAGCGGAACTTCTGAAAAGTGACCTCGGGGCGCCAATATCTGTCACACCCTAACGGGTGCGTTATGAACAATAGCCCTAGAGACTCCATTTCAGCCCACATATTCCTTGTGGGTAGCCGTGAAGGTTTAGTTTTGGACATACTCCAAGTACTCTAGGGTATATCTGGAGTCCCCCCTTTGCCTAATTTTAATCAACTCACACTTCAATTTTAACTTAAAACATACCAAGAGGCAATCGTAAAACACTCACTCCAAGAACATGCAAGTACATTGTTTCTATTTTTTGACCCCATTCTAAGGCATTGGTTATTTTCTTGTTATATATATATATATTGTGTCTCAACATTGTGCTTTCGTGTGTTCATATTTTGTATCTTGCCATCTTTGATCATCTATAGTTAAATTGCAAAATCCTAAGTAACTCATTCAGTTTAACATCATAACACTAAGTAATTATCCTTATTAACTTAATAGGGTCTACCCCCCTTGGCTTCGTTAGGAGTTGAGCCTAAATGGAGGAGTCAAGAAGAAGGTGACAACCTTGACTCGAGACTTGCCCCCAGGGACACACCAAGTGGCTTGAAGATTTCTGCCATGTGACCCAGGTGTGTGAAAGGCGGCAACACTCTTTTGGCACTGTTGCCAGGGATAAATCTTTTTATTCCCGAGTACGACTTAGCTTAACTTTTTTCTAAAAATAACTAAAAAGATAAAAACTTTTGATTGATCTAGTATTTAAAAAACATAAAAATTAAAACTCGATCCATCTGGCGACTCCACTGTCTAACATCCCTTCAAGAATTTCTACCCAAAGAAACCGCCGACAATTATTCAATCCTCTCCCTGATCCCGAAAGGTTTATTAGGGAAATATTGAATAGGAAGACTTCTCATAGAAACCTTGAAGATTTAGGAGACCAATCCCTCTCAAATATCCATCACATATTTGTAGAGAGTCATGTTCACTAATCTCAAGAAATGACGGAATTTTACAAACCCCTTGAATTTTCTCAAATAGCAGGTAGTCCTCATGAAATTCCGAATGATGCTATCAAGAAGCTCTCGATATTTCAGGGCAATAATGCCATCACTGCCAAGTATCACCTTCGAAAGTTTGAAAAGCACCTGGTCAGTTATTGCAATGATGCTGCCCATGACCATGATGATGTCAAAATGACACTCTTTGCTTTATCCTTGGAAGATGATGCTGAAGAATAGTACTTCGACCTAGATGATGATTCATATAAAACTCTTAGTGAATTCCTAGAGGGTTTTAAGAAGAAATGGGGGGAACAGAAAGAACCAAGAAATCTGCTTGCTGCCCTCCATAACATAAAGAAAATGGAGAATGAAACCATTGATGAATTTAATACTAAGTTTAGGAGTGTGGTTGCAGACCTTCCTAAATCAAGCCAAGGGATTCCTCCATCCTCATATCTTACATTGAATTTTTCACTGGTGATTTGAGGTACCAGTTAAGGGACAAAGAGCCGACCAATCTAAAAACTGCTCAGGAATTGGCCGAGAAAATAGAAAAGAATATGCAGTCTTCAGGCAAATTCAACATTCTAGGTTACACTAGGGGAAACACTTCATACAACAAAGAAAAGGGAAAAGCCTTTGAATTAGAAGAAAAGGGAGCCTCTAAATATCCCATGGAAAAAGGTAACAGACATGATAAAAGACTTGGTTACTAGTCAAAACCAACTTATGGTAGATCAGTCTGCACAATTGAATCTTATGCACAATAGAATAATCACAACGGAAAGAAATAATGGATCTAGGAACTTTCAGCCTAGGCAGAATCAGATGTATCAAAAGAAGTTTCCTCAATAATATCCTAGGATTCCAAACCAGTTAGACTCAGCTAACATGGTAGAAGAAGTAATTCCATGGTGTAGACCCTGTGAACAATTCCACCAAGAAATCACTTGTTATGTTGCAAATCAAGTCATGGAACATGGAATTCCCAAGGTCAGTAATCAGGAAACAAATTCAAGCAAGCCTGATCATATATACGTGGTAGGCCAGGCCTACCCTTTGTTACCATCTAAACAGTACAAGCCTGAGGATGAAACCATTGCAGAATCTTATAGTGAAACTTATGATGAAAATTGTAATATACATGATGGGACTCCTATGTGTTCTCCATATAATGATGACAGTTTGGAAGGTTTACTACCTTGTGACCTTTTCTGTGAAGAAGATGACTATGAAAATGAGGACAAGTATAGCTTGGAGCATGATACAAGTGACGAAGACTCCCTTATCCCCGACAAAGATGTTGATGAGGAGTCCTGGACATTCATGGAAAATCTAGTCTGTGACATGAATAAAGAGGAAAATAATGAACTAGAAACTTTTGATGGTTTTGTTGATTTTTCTGTCCATGGAATATCTAAAGGAGAGAGCATGGACCATGTGGCCTTGGGAAACTTTGATATGAAAAAGGAGCATGCATTTTATCCATATGATCATTCATAGTCATATCATGCAGAGCCGCACAAAGGTATAAATAATGAAGACATGAAGAAGCAATGTTGTGAAAAGACAGATGTGATGCAATTATTAGAATATCAGTCTCAACTATCATCTTCACATATAGAGTTTCCTCATCACTTGGAGCCGCTTGGGGCTTATACAGTGAATTATCATCCGATAAGCCTTGATGATTAGTATGATGGTGTGGTCAATCTGCCTTATCATTCCAATTTGTACATCAACCCTGTTCAGTCATGGATAGAAGCAGCCTGCGCAAGCACTTACAAGTTGGGGAATAATTTTTATGACATTATTCATGCCTATGATCTCCCATCCATCCCGCTCATTCTAAATCATCACGCAGGTTTTCAATTTCTGAATAAGGTATCCTTACTTTGGCTGGTAACCAAAGACAAGGAATTTTTTTTTATGTTAATAAAATGCTTAGGTGGTTACATTGGATTTTTGATTACACTTAACCCTTTTTATATCACGCTTAGAGTAGGAAAATAAGCTCCTTGAAAGAGAGCATTTACTTTCTACATTTCTATTTTATACTTAGCTATAATAAAACTTTTCTTCTTTTAGTTAGTTACATTTGTTTTGTTTAAATAAATCATCTTAATGGTTCATTCAGTTTTTTATAAAACTTGTGCTACTAAGGTTTTTCTTGTCAAGTTGAGATGTTTTTATAGGGTATATAAACCAGAGATTCTAATGTTCTCATATCCTCTCCTTGCCTTAAAGACCAGACCGAGCACACATCCCACAGTTGGAGCTAGAATGTTACCACCTAAGTTGTACTTAGTGGTTTTTTATCAAGTGATCCTGGTGAACCAGACAGGGTTAACTTGTTCGGACTTCAAAAGACCTGTGGGAGTACTTCTGGGAAGTGCTTGTTGTACTATATCACATGTTCATACCCCATGGGGGAATTGTAATAAATGTTCTAGCATGATAGTGTCTGTAAAATACTCGGTCTCTTAGACTTTATTTGTCAATCCGATTAGCCCAGGGTGTTTTTTCCCTTGGTTATTATTGGTTGTTGAATAAACGACTGATAATTTCTGAGTTTTTCACTCCATACCTCCAAAGTTGAGGTGGTCGGCTTGGAATTTAGGCCTATTTAGGTTATTAGAGTCTATGTGTCAATGTATAAACATGCTAGACATCATGGTCAATTCATATGAACATGTCTAAGTCCCCCTAGGTTTTTTCAATTTTTCAAATTTTTATTTTTTTTAGAGTTTTTTTATTAAAATTTAATTTTTCCAAAACTTAGTCTATTTTTTAATAGTTTAATTGGAAAAATTGATTTTGTAATAAAAGTGGGCCAAATAATCAGTTTCAGTCATGTAGGTGCTCATTTTCAAGCTAAGAGCACCATGTAAACCCATGGACCCACTATTTCCTAGTTTTGAGTGATTTTCCATCACTCAGGTCAGAAAGCCCCAAAAATCAATTATTGATGATTTTAATTAATAAATTGATGAATAATGGAACAAATCCAAAATCATAGATCAATGGATTCTCAGCCGATTTGATTGAAATCAGTCAGATCTGAAGCAGATTCACTGGATCTGACAAATCCTTGACAGAAGGAGGTGATAAAATCAGATCCAGAGTTGATCTTCAACATCCTTTATGGGGGATTTCACCCTCCCTCTCTCCTCAACACATTTTGGCTCATCTGGATGAGTTTTGGTGGATGCTTCAGTCAATAGTTGAGGTGTTCGTCAGATCAGCTCTCCGATTGACAATTGCACTCAATGAGACTCAGATTTGGCTCAGTTAGACACAGATCAGGCATTGATGGATTCTTCAGCAGCATATTTGGTTTATCTCCTTGGATTTGCACCCCCCCTGGGCTGGATCTCCTGGTTTTTGTATATATCCAAGCACAACAGCCTCTTCCAAGCTAGTTAGAATTGGGATTGAGGTGTTGCTGCTATTGTACTGTTGTAATTCTTCATTTGAAATAAATAAAAGCTTTGGAGGCTAGACGGTGTTGTGCCATTACATGTGTGGATGATTATTGCCATTATTTTACTGAGGTAACTTGTATCTGTATTCATTTTTTGCTAATTGCTTGTAGATCCGTTGTTAAGATTGATAATAGGATTATTATAATATTGATAGGAAAGGTGCTTTTCAATAAGTTTATTGACCATCTCCTTCCTTTGATGCATTTTTAGAGATCTAGATTCAACATGTCCTATAAGCTTATATGCATGTTATTTTGAATCTCTGTGTATGTACTAATCGGATCTCACAAGTTTCTTGGCAAGTTATTTGATTTTAGCTGAGCTGCAGGTTCCTACATTGGAGAGGATGCTTATCTAGTTTTCTTCTTCACTCTCTTAAAAACCTTCCAAAGGCATAGTCCCTCGACATTCCACCTGAAAGCTCCACTGTGGATCTTCAAGGAAACCGACATTTCTCTCCTCCTCTTCCTCCCTCAAAATCAACATTTTTACCCGGTTACTTTGTTCATAGCTTTGATTTTTCTTAGATATATCATCTTAAAAGTAATTCCAACATAGATCTATCTTATCAAAGCCCATAGTCTAGATATTTCAGTTAAAAAGTTTCATAAGCATTCTAGATCTAGCTTTAGGGAAATCGTCCTTTTTGCATTGAAATTTGAAGAAAACTTGTAGCTTGCATGCATTAGATTGCTCTTTGCTGTTATAAAATATAAATCCAGCAATCAGTGCATATTTCATTGGATGCACAAACAGCAAGCCAATATCCCAAGGAAATCTTGCTTTCCTTGGTTCCTTTTTCACTTGTTTATCTAGTTTTAACTCCATCTTTTTTGAGTTAAGGTAGGATGATCCAAAGGTAATCTTAAAGTTCTTTTGGGAATATGTTATTATAATATTCTCACTATTTTTTAGCAGGTGTAACAGAAAATAAAGGAAGCTGCTGTTCAGAAGTGTCTTCAGGAGCGTTCAAATCCCCCCAGGGGTCTCCCATTTGACTAAAAACTTTGATTTTCACACATTGTAATCTCTTGATTTCAATCCATATAATAATAAAGAGGAATTATATCATTTCTCTGATATTGTAACCACTGTTAATAAAATTATTTTTGAATAGGCTCTTTCGAGACCATTCCCCATCCCCTTTGGGGGGGTTTGCGTCGGTGTCCTTTTTGTTTCTTTTTGCTCATTTATTTTCAAACTAGTATTAATCTAATATGTAAGGCAGTATAATTTATTTTATTATTAATTTCATATTCCATACTTTATATTTCAAAGTAATCTTAATACTTACCCCACGACTTCCCGATTGACCCGAAAGGGGAAAGAGATTCGTGGTAGGACTAATTAGAAAACTAGAATTGTGTATCTGTTTTCTTTTGATCATTTGTTTTTCATCTATTATAAAATTAAACCCTCCTCGATTCCTTGATTGAGATCGACTTGGATCGAAATAGGTTCCTGGAGGGTTTTCTTTTAAACAAGAACACCCAGTTTAAAACTTACTAAAATTGACAAGACTCCAGTGTGTATGCTCTGCACTTGGCTGTGGTTCATCTGATAAGTCAAGCTGTATCAAAATCACTTGAGTGACTAGTATAATTAGGACTCACTCTCCGAAATTAACAAACCAACAGGTGAAAATCCAACACCTAGATCAAACCATCACGGTGGAAAAATACCCAAAGGAAGCGAGAACTTCTAAAAAGTGACCTCGGGGCACCAATCTCTGTCACACCCTAAAGGGTGTGTTATGAACAATAGCCCCAGAGACTCCATTTCAGCCCACATATTCCTTGCGGGTAGCCGTGAAGGTTTAGTTTTGGACATACTCCAAGTACTCTAGGGTATATCTGGAGTCCCCCCTTTGCCTAATTTTAATCAACTCACACTTCAATTTTAAATTAAAACATACCAAGAGGCAATCACAAAACACTCACTCCAAGCACATGCAAGTACATTGTTTCTATTTTTTGACCCCATTCTAAGGCACTGGTTATTTTCTTGTTTTATATATATATTGTGTCTCAGCATTGTGCTTTCGTGTGTTCATCTTTTGTATCTTTCCATCTTTGATCATCTATAGTTAAATTGCAAACTCCTAAGTAACTCATTCAGTTTAACATCACAACACTAAGTAATTATCCTTAGTAACTTAATAGGGTCTACCCCCCTTGTCTTCGTTAGGAGTTGAGCCTAAATAGAGGAGTCAAGAACAAGGTGACAACCTTGGCTCAAGACTTGCCCCCAAGGACACACCGAGTGGCTTGAAGATTTTTGCCACATGACCCAGGTGTGTGAAAGGTGGCAACAATCACCATCATTGTTGTCATCATGATCATGATCATGATCATCATGATCATCATCGTCATTGTGATCGACATCATCATCATCATCATGATCATCACCATCATCATCATTATCATATTATCATCATCATCCTGGTTATATTATTAGCATCGAACTCATTATATTATCATCATCATCATCATATTATCAACATAATCCTCATCATCATCATCATCCTCGTCGTCATCATCCTCATCATATCATCATCATCATCATCATATTATCACTACCATCCTCATTTTCATCATCATCGTCACCATCATCACGATCACGATCATAATCGTCATCATCATCATCATTGTCGTCCTCGTTGTCATCTTCATCATTGACCTCATCATCACCATCATCATCATCGTCATTGACATCATCATTGACATCATCATCATCATCATCATCATCATCATCGACATCATCATCATCATCATCATCGACATTATCATCATCATCATCATCATCATCATCATCATCATTGACCTGTGATCATCATCACCATCATCCTTAATAGCATCATCATCCTCATCGTCGTCATCATCACAATCATCATCATTATCATCATCATCATCATCATCAACATCATCATCACCATTATCATCATCATCATCATCATCATCATCATGTTCATCATCATCATCATCATCATCATCATTGACATCATCATCATCATCCTCATCATCTTCATCATCATCATAATCATCATAATCATCATCATCATGTTCATCATCATCACCATCATCACCATCACCATCATCCTCATCCTCATCCTCATCATCATCAGCATCATCATCATCATCACCATGATCATCATCATCACCATCAACATCGTCATCACCATCATCATCATCATCATCATCATCATCACCATCATCATTGACATCATCATGTTGGTTACTGTGGGCAGACCCAGGTTTACTTATAATGTACCAACAACACCCCTAACTCACTGGCCCTTTCGGCAACAAACCACAGAGCGGCCTGAAGTCTCACCCGAAGTGATCTTAGATGGGTTGGCTAAAGACTCAAGTGTCCTTAACCAGGTTCTGTAGCATCCTGGTGTCTCACAGCTCTTCTTAGCCAACGAGTTATTTTTGTAAGTCGCAGTTCTCCCTTCCTCGCGGACTCTGACAAGGGGAGGACTCCTATCGCATCGTAGTGACTAGGACGATGCGCAAACTCTCCCTTCCGTGGTTCTCGCTATCTGCGATATCTCGCACCGCAGCTCCTATGTCGATGCGATATTGCCTTCTGTCAATGCGATATCTCCTATAGTACGGCCCAAAGTGACTCTCAAGGTATAAAGTGTTTCTCACTGGGAGGACTAACTCAGCTAACCTCCAACAGGGTGTTAAACAACCTCAAACGAACTTCACAGTTCAACACACTCACATCGCTATACTTAACTTACTGAATAAGTATACTGGAAGCACTTAACAGAATGACTTATTACTGTGTGAAACAAGCACTGATAAACTCATATGCAGATGCTTGATACATGTAAATCCACCTTTAACCTTCTATAATGCTGTAATTGAATGAGGACATACAGACATTTACTAACTGAGATACAACATTCATGTAACAGATAAAAGATATCGACTAAGTAAAGCACAATCACATGAAATAATCACATAACACACTGGTTTTACGTGGTTCACTTCTAGGGTAGAAGCTACGTCCACATAATTGAGTTTATTATATCTTGAGAGAGTACACAGTTCTACTGCAACCTATTGTGTAGCTAGAGATCTTCTGGGTAACTTCACACTCACTGCCGAGAGCCCTTATCTCCTAGATCTCTTCTCTTTCTCTATATTTCCTTCTTACAATATACTCTTCCTCTCTCTCTCTCTCAATCCCTGTGGATTGTTACATACATACTCTCAGAGTCAACTACTAGTTACAGTAAGATACTACAGACTGAATAACAGAACCAGAGCTCAGCTCTTCTATAATACAAAGATCTATAAGCTAACAGATCATCGAATATCTGAATAGCTAATGAGATAAGTGACTAACTAGCTAACCTTTTATAATACAAAATACATCCCTTTATAGGCGGCCCGAAGGTCTCTCCATTACAACACTGTGGGCCTGTCCCAACAGTAACCCAAAAAACCTAACTGTGACAGTCGGTCTATCTGTACTCGAACTGCTGCTTTCCGTCACAACACAGGTCTCTATAGTCTTCCACACTTCCTGGCGCTGATCGTGGGTACTGGGCGTCACTTCCTTTTCTGTCCTTCATCTTCAATACCTCGACCTCGTTGCCCCTTTTTCCTTTATGAGGGTAGCTGAGCCCTCCTGTCTTCACTGCTGCCTTGAATGTAGTGGGTGAGCTCTCTCTTCTCGGCCGCTGCCTTTAGTGTAGTGGGTAAGCTCTCTCTTCTCGGCCGCTCAGGTACTGTCGTCTTCTTTGACTTCTCTGTCCCGATAGTCATAGTTTTCGGCTCTGATTTGCAGCTAGAAACATGCTACGACATCGTATCTTTACCTTATCTCTTATATCTTCGCCAAAACTGTCTATCCGCCAAAATGGAAACTTCTCCTGTAGCTGCGGGACCCTACTCCAACAGTCCCCTAACACTTACTTGTGGCTCGTCCTCGAGCCACTAACAACGGGCTTCTCCTGTTGTACTTTCTCCTTGGCTTCCTGCGAAGTCTTCGTAAGTTTCTACCGAATTCCTGCGAATTCTTTCTCCATAGTTTCGACACACTCTTGTGCCGATTCAAGCATAGCTTGACTAATACTAGAGTCTTCTGTTGCATCAATTTCATTTCTGGTGGTAGTGAACTCCCTAACCTTCTGCTCAACCACCTCGACTAGCTCTGTGATTTGTTCCTGATATGGTTGAAGCAGGTTATTGATTTGTATCTCCTTTGCTCTCAACCGCTGCGCTTCCTGTTGCAAGCGGTTCATCTCTGTCCTCTTTCTCATCTTCGCAAGAGTTCATAAACTCTTGATTTCTTCCTTCATTGCTGCTGTGGCATTCTCTATCTCTTGAATGCTTTGCTGGAGTTCTACTCTCTCAGGATGCTCATCTAACTCCGACCATGTGTTCGTCGCATCAGCTAGCACTGGCTGTGCATCATCTATGCGAGATTTCATCTATGCGGAAGTGAGTCTAAAGGCCTCTACTCTCGCTTCCTTGTCTGCCTAGGGGGTGCCCGGTGCTCAAGCCTCAAGCTTAGCAATCTATGCTTTGTGGTCTTCTTCCAAGTTCATCTGGCCTATGATGAACTTGGTTTCATACCCTTGGGTGGTGTCGTCATAGCGGACACAAGGCCTCCACGCTCGAATCGTCTCAAAATGTCTTCTAAAGGTTCCTCCTCGGATAGAACCCACTCGATGCAATACTCTGGATTGGAAATGGTTGCGAAATAGGAAAATCATAGCACTCTGTAATGAAATTAGCTCTGCACAGGGAAAACTTAACAACTTACTCTATAGCTCTCGGATCTTGCAAAAGTAACCGTCCTGAATGAATGATCTTTGCTTTTATGCTAAAGGATATAATCCTGGACGCAACGGTCAACTAGGTTGAACCCATCGGTGGTATTAATGGCATGGATGAGACCACACCCGTCATCCCGATCCTTATTAAATGCTGAAATCCGATCAAATTTCCCTCGAAACCTGTGTGCAGGTGCCGGTCTCGTCGAAGATTTACTAGATCTGGAAAATTTATTCTACTGTTGCCAAATCTAGGGCAACCGATACCTGTTGTATCCGGATTAACTGCTTGTCAGAGGGTGAAGTGACTGGACCTCTTTCGTTTCTCAACACTGGCTATGTGGCACGGGGAAACATCGCCTTGCTGCGATGCCTCTCCGCATCACCTGCACAAACAACTTACTCAAATTTTTTTTTTTTTTTATTTTTATTTTTTTCACTCGCAAGCATCCTATGACTTACACAAAATGAACCGTCCTTATGCGATTCCTTGTACTTAGAATATCTTCCGGTGTAGACTAAGTTCTGGTGCGATGCCTCCTTTCAACTACACTGGGCATTTGCACTCTCATAACTGTTTGAGTTAAGGCTGGGACGTGGAGTGGCTAGCACTGTAAAGCTTAAGCCTATTGCCATTAATTAAAGTGGGAAGAAGCTCCCCATTCAGTTTGCTGAGTTGAATGGCACCTCCATCTGTAACTTGTTGAATCTGGTATGGCCCCAACCAATGCATCTTGAATTTTCCTGGAAACTTCAAAAACTTACTGTCGTAGAGGAGGACTAGGTCTCCTATCTGAAAAATCTTGTTCTTTACATGCCTGTCATGCCAAGCTTTCTCTTGTACCTTCTGTACTTTCTGATGGAATCCTGCGATGAACCTGTCTTCCTCTAAGGCAAGCAGCTGCGCTAGCCTTTCATTCGTCATAACTGTGTCTGTCATCCCGGTGATCTGAACAATTCTTAGACTGGGCATAATATATTCCATAGGCATAACAGCCTCTTGTCCATACACTAAGCTGAAAGGTGTATGTCCTGTGAGTTTCTTGCATGTCGTCCTATAAGCCCATAACACAGCATTAACCCTGAGGTCCCAATCGTTTCTTTGGCTATTGCAGATCTTAGTAAGAGCATTTTCTAAAATCTTGTTAAAGGCCTCCACCGTACCATTAGCTTGTGGGTGGTAGGGAGTGCTCTTATGGTGCTGTATCTGGAATTCTTTCGTCAAGGCCTCAATAGTGTGGTTCAAGAAATGGGTGCCTTGATCGCTCATCAAAATTAATGGACATCCAAATCTACTGATGATGTTCTCAAAGAGGAACTATGCAGCTGTAGCAACATCACAATTCCTTACTGCTTTATCCTCCACCCATCTGGTGAGGTATTCTATTCTGGTGATGATGTATCTCACGCCAGTTCATTTTCCTGGTGGGTTGATAGGACCCACAAAATATATAGCCCACTTGTCAAATTCCCGTAGCGTAATCTATGGTTGCAGCAGCATTTCATCTCTCCGCGAAGGTTTTCCTACCCTCTGGCAGATATCACAGCATCTACAAAATTCCTTAGTATCCTTATGCAAAGTAGGCCACCATAATCCTGCGGTCAATATTTTCTGTGCAGTCAGCCTTCCTGCGAAATGACCTCCTGCGGTACCGGAATATGCTTCTCTGATAATGGACTCTTTCTCGTGCGGAATGACACATATGCGCAGGACTTTGTCTGGACCTAACTTATATAATTGTCCCGCAATCAAAGTGAAGTCTGCTGCTTTGATAGCTAGCTGTTTCTTTTGCTGCTTGGTAAACTCAATAGGTGCCCATTCTGTAGTGAGAAAGTAAATAATATCAGCATAGTACTCATCTGTGATCTGAATAGAAAACAATTGCGCATCGGGCAAGTTGTCCTCTAGGTTACTTGGCTCTTCTCCTGAGTCTATCCTCGACAGATGATCTGGTCCGGCATTTAATCTCCCTCGTTTGACAATAATTTCAAAATCATACTCCTGAAATAGGAGTAACCATCTGCAGATTCATCCCCCTAACACTGGCGAATTGACCAAGTAATTTAAAGCGGAATGGTCAGTAAAAATCTTGAATGAGGCACCCAACAGGTAGTGCCTAAACTTCTATAGTGCATACACCATAGCTAAACCTTCTCTCTCTGTAGTGGTGTAGTTATTTTCTGTAGTGGATAGTTTTCTACTTGAGTATGCTATAGGGTGATCGATACCCCCTTCTCCTGGCTGGGTTAAGATGATCCCCAGTGCGATGCCAGATGCATCCACATGTACATGAAATGGCTTGGTCCAGTTTGGGAATACTAAGATGGGTGCTATAACCATCTTCTCTTTAAGGGTGTCTAGACTTTTCTGGCATTCCTCATTCCATAGGAATTTCACGTCTTTCTTTAACAACTTTTCCATAGGTGCTGTGATCTTTGCATAACCTTTGATAAATTTTCTATAGTACCCGGTATGACCGAGCACTGTCCTCAACTGCTTGACTGAGTTGGGTGCTGGAAGATTTACGATGATGGAGATCTTTGCAGGATCTACCATCAAGCCTTGTCTACAGACAACGTGACCCAACAAAATACCAAATGGCGCACAAAATATGCATTTCTTTAAGTTTAGAGAAATCTGGTACTGCCTACATTTCTCTAACATCAGTCTTAAATCTCCTATGTGCTTGTCGATTAATCCAAATACAATCTAGTCATCAAAATAAACCTCTAGGAATTTATGGATGTATTCTTTAAATACAGCAACTACTACTCTTGAAAATATAGCTGGTGCATTTTTAAGACCAAAGGGCATTACCGTATACTAGAATGAGCCCCATTCTGTCGGAAAAGTGGTCTTATATTGATCTTCTGGATGGATTCTGATCTGGTGATAGCCTGAAAATCCATTAGTGAAGGAGTAGACCTCCTGTCCTCCCACATTGTCTAACACTTCATCAGTAAACGGTGTCTGGAATGGGTCATGAAGTGATGCATCGTTGAGTTTACGCAGATCGACACAGATTCTGATTTCTCCTTTGGTTTTATTTTCTTGCACGACCATGGGACTAACCCATTCGCTTTCTTCTACAGGCTCAATGATGCCTATTGTTAGCATCTTATCGATCTCATCCTTAACTTTTTCTTTATACCGCAAATTTAATCTGTATGGACGCTGTTTGACTAGCCTAGCATCATCTTTCAATGGTATCCTCATTACTCCCAGATCTCCTATTATTCCCTTCATTTCTGTAAACTTAGTGGGGAATAAGTCCTGATAGTCGTGTAACAGATCTACAATGTGTGCTACCATTTAATCATCCCAATAGTCTCCAATAGAGGCAAGATTTTGTTCTGTGTCTGTGCCAATATTGATCTTTTTAATCTTGATAGGCTCGGTGATAGCTGGAGTCTCTAGCTTCAGTCCATCAACATCGTGAGTGCCTTCTGACTCTGGCATGTTGATGTTGTGAGGATCCCCATCCTCATCCTCTGGTTCTGCTGCGAAGTTATAACACTAAAGCGCATCTTCTAACTGGATGGCCCACTCGGGTTGAGTATGTACTAATAGGGTATAGTCCTCAAATACCTTAGTCTTTATGACGTCTAGAGCCTGATTAATGCTTGGGTACTTAGATTCAAAAGTGAAAGTGAGTTCAAAGCTATCTATCATAAGTGGCCATGTAATGGTTCCTCTGCGCAACTCGGTCTCAGTGTACCATTTCTTTGGAATTTGGTCTAAAGTATGAATGAATAGGTGAACCCATTCATCCTCTGGAATGTCTGACCAATTCTGTTCACACATTTCAATATGTGACCTAGTGTCACTTTCTCCTATGTATTCCTGCTGTAGATACTCGTTATTAGAAAACCTAATTGTCATCAATCTCTTGGAGTCATCCCATGATGCGATATGTTCTCTATGTGCCTGCCACCATCTTGCAGGTGTGGCTCTTACTGCAAGGTTAATCGCTGACATCCTCTACTCTTGAGGAATTTCTTGTTCAAACTGGTATAAAAAGTCATTGAAATCCGCTAAGCCATCAAACGACAGAATATCCTTAAGCTCTGCTCCGATCCATCGCAGTGACTTAGTCAGATATGCACATCTACAAGCTGAGACTTCATAAATTCTGTTCTGCCAGTTCTCTAGACCAACATCCGAATCTGATGTGCATGAGCTGTCGCATCACCAATTGATATTTCCTTCTGCGGTTGGGTTAATGTAGTCGCTCTGATTGGCCGTCATCTGATAGAGGCTCTCCATATTATGTGCCTCATCCTCTGCTCGGATAGGTTCAATATATCTGGGACCCTGAAAAGGATCCAATGGTGCGATGACCCGAATCTGATTTTCCTCGAAGGTCATCTGTCTCTTCTTTAAATCGATAATAGCCATGTTACCAATTGCCCAATCAATACCTAGTAGCACTGGGTACGGTCTACTATCGCCAATGACTTCTATAACTTCAAAGCATGCAAAGCTGTGAACTCTGTCAATGTCAAATGGCACTTGAGGTAATCGACCCAGTGGTGATACCCTCTGTTGATTGGATAGTCGCAGATGGATAGACGATCTGGTTAACTTAAGGCTACCCATCTGTTCCCATGTCTGCTTAGTCAGAACATTTACCTTTGATCCTAAATATAGGATTACCTCATCCATTTCAAATTCTCCAACTTGTGTTGTGAGTCGCATCTCTCTTTCTGTTCTTGTATATCCCATAATATTATGAAAAACACATTGTGCACTGCTCAAGGAAGAAGATGGCTGACACTGATCTATGATACGTTGAAGTTCTTCGATAGCTTTCTCATTTCTCATGAGTTTTAAGCAACTCCGCAGGAAGGATTGTACACTTCCTGTCGACTCATCCTCGTCGCACCTTCCCGATGTGGTAGCTTGCGGTATTTGAACAGGGCTAACGCCACATGGTGTTTGCTGCGGTATGCCCCTAGATGGCTGTAGCTGCGATCCTGATTATGTAGGGTCATTAAATAAAGTTTTAGCTTCCTGAAATGTCTCTTTATTCTTCTACAGGTTGAGTGGTGTTGATTTAGTAGTGGCTTTGCGCACCCACTCCGGACCTATGTTATTTTCAGTATCTGGCGATGTCCCACTGGTGGAAGCACTGCTGCGAGTCACAATGTTGACTCTTAGTTCTGGTTCCTTCTGCTCAGCAGCAATAAGCTGAATGTTCTGGTTTACTGCTGGCTTAGGTTCCTTGATCTTGGCTATCAAGGTAGGACAATCTTCTATAGCATGATCGTAAGATTTTCAATAGTTACATGTGGTAGTAGGGCTCTGACAGTCCCTAGCATAATGTCCTACAACTCCACAGTTGTAACAAGTGATCGATCCACGGCCACGGCCAAAGCCTTCACCATGGCCAAAGCCTCCTCCATGGCCTCGTCCTCTGAATCCTCCTCCTCATCCTATAGGAGCCAGTTCATGCTGTGGTCTTGCTGCTGGACCCGGTGTCTCTGATTGGACTCTGTACAAGTCATGTTTTCTATCGACCATGAGATCATAGGCTCTGCAGGTATGGTCTTCGTGTCCTACTGACTTACAGAAGGTACAGTATAAGTTCTTAGGTGTCTGTACATACTTCTGAAGTAAAGGGAATTGCTGAGGTGGATTTCCTCTTGTTCTGCATAGTTCACACCATGGCTCTTGAGTTTGTGCTAAGGGGTTAGGATCCCCACTTGCTAGATATTCAACAAATACTGGATAGTTATATTTAGTATGGTCTTGTGCTTTACACTTTATACACCATATTTCTTATGCAATCTCTTTTCCTTTCTTAATCTCATGCATCTGTAAGGTGAGATTAGCTAACTGTAAGGTGAGGTTTGTCATACCTGTACTGGTCTCAGCTAGAGGTGATGCCTCTAGTTTCATTGCCATCTCCAATGCATCATCCTACGTCTGGAGTCTCTACTGCATCAGTGGGTGTCTAATATGAGGGAGCAGTGCTGCGATGAACCATTCCTTATGTTGCTCCAGTGCAAACTCAAAGCTAAATTGGTCTATGAGAGCTTTGAATTTATGATCAAAGTCCCATACTGACTCTGTAGGTATCTGTTTAATGTATTTGAGCTCTGTGATACACTGCGATTCGGACTTGGGCTTCTTAAATTCTTTAATCATGGCAGTCCGGACCTGCATAAGTGTTCTAGGTATCGCTGAGGTATACTTCATATACCATGTTAAGGCTCATTCCCTAAGTGTGGTGACCAACTGTACAATTTTAATATTATCATCTTGGAGCCCTTTGATGGTCCACACGGCTTCACATAGAAACCAATGCTGCTCTGGGTCTTCTGCCCCTGTACCCTTAAAGGTAGGTAACTTCATGTCATCCCCCATTCTATTTCTATGTGGTGGATGTTGATTTGCTGTGTTACTACCACTTGGCGGTGTAGATGTAGGTGATGTAGCGGTAGTATGTGCCACGGGTGAACTACTAGATGGATTTCCTACAGGATTGTTCTAAGTCCCAATTGATTTCTGTGGGGTATAAGGGTGGTAAGGGATACCCCCTTCTGTTCTTTCTATATTACTATGACTCTACTGTCTAGTATTATCTGAACTGTTTTCAAATATGGAAGAGCTGAAATCTACTTTATATTTCTTGCCACTACGTGTACATCCAATATCATCAAAATCACTCTCAAATTCTTGTGACATTACACTTACTGAACTTATACATCTGAATATATATCGAGTACTCCTTTTTCATGTAATAGCATCTTAACGGACAACTTTAAAGAGTTCAAGTACTTACCACGATATCCTTTGAAGAAGTACCACTTGGCTTCGCTGAATCTTTTTCTCTGTTCGACTACAAACTCTGTGATGAAGCCTTCTAGCACACTCGCAAGCCAGAAGTTGACTGCTCGTGTAATGGGATTGTCTATGCTCTTCATGGTGTGAATCAGCTCCGGTGTCCACACGATGTTTCTTTTCTTTCTGAATATATTCTGATCAGTTAGCTTTGATAACCAGTCATACAACTCATTTCCATAGGTCGCAAAAAATATCGTATGTATATCAGTGAAGATATGCTTTTGTAACCATTCCTCTGTACTCAATGTAGGACTCTTGTTTTCTATCACAGCAAATTATCTTTCTGTAGACTCAACCCACTGGTTGAGTTCTTCTTTAGTAGGATGCCAACAGAACATTAGCTCTTAGTTTGTTCAAAACCCGGTAGCGGAACCATTTGTTGGTTACTGTGGGCAGACCCGGGTTTACTTATAATGTACCAACAACACCCCTAACTCACTGGCCCTTTCGGCAACAGACCGCAGAGCGGCCTGAAGTATCACCCGAAGTGATCTTAGATGGGTTGGCTAAAGACTCAAGTGTCCTTAACCAGGTTCTGTAGCATCCTGGTGTCTTGCAGCTCTTCTTAGCCAGTGAGTTCTTTTTATAAGTCGTAGTTCTCCCTTCCTCGCAGACTCTGACAGGGGGAGGACTCCTATCGCATCACAGCGACTAGGACGATGCGCAAACTCTCCCTTCCACGGTTCTCACTATCTGCGATATCTCGCACCGTATCTCCTCTGTCGGTGCGATATCACCTTCTGTCAATGCGATATCTCCTATAGTATGGCCCAAAGTGAGTCTCAAGGTCTAAAGTGTTTCTCACTGGGAGGACTAACTCGGATAACCTCCAACAGGGTGTTAAAAAACCTCACATGAACTTCACAGTTCAACACACTCACATCGCTATACTTAACTTACTGAATAAGTATACTGGAAGCACTTAACAGAATGACTTATTACTGTGTGAAACAAGCACTAATAAACTCATATGCAGACGCTTGATACATGTAAATCCACCTTTAACCTTCTATAATGCTGTAATTGAATGAGGACATACATACATTTACTAACTAAGATACAACATTCATGTAACAGATAACATATATCAACTAAGTAAAGCACAATCACATGAAATAATCACATAACACACTGGTTTTACGTGGTTCACTTTCAGGGTAGAAGCTACGTCCACAGAACTGAGTTTATTATATCTTGAGAGAGTACACAGTTCTACTGCAACCTATTGTGCAGCTAGAGATCTTCTGGGTAACTCCACACTCACTGTCGGGAGCCCTTCTCTCCTAGATCTCTTCTCTTTCTCTATATTTCCTTCTTACAATATACTCTTCCTCTCTTTCTCTCTCAATCCCTGTGGATTGTTACATACATACTCTCGGAGTCAGCTACTGGTTACAGTAAGATACTACAGACTGAATAACAGAACCAGAGCTCGACTCTTCTATAATACAAAGATCTATAAGCTAATAGATCATCGACTATCTGAATAGCTAATGAGCTAAGTGACTAACTAGCTAACCTTTTACAATAAAAAATACATCCCTTTATAGGCGGTCCGAAGGTCTCACCATTACAACACTGTGGGCCTGTCCCAACAGTAACCCAAAAACCCTAACTGTAA
>LPNX010930987.1:600323-732823 GCA_001517045.1 Pseudotsuga menziesii | reverse complement strand
ACATGACTCAAATACATTACAGACACTTCCTGGAATAAACATCGGGGTACAATACATAAGATATACAAGTGAATACATTCCGAAGTTACAAATACATCAACACTCCCTCTTAACTAGGAAGGTATTCTCTCGACACAATTTATCAGCATAATTCTTCTTCTCTGTATCATCTGGATCATCATCAAGTTATGTTCATCTTCAAGTCATCTTCGTCTTCAAGTCATATTCATCTTCAAGTCATCTTCGTCTTCAAGTCATCTGGATCATCATTTCTGGATCATCACTGGTCATCATCACAGGTGCTATCTCTCAATTCTTCTCATCATAAGAATTTCTACAGAGCCAACCCTTTCTCATGCTGGTTGTAGGCCTAGCCTCAAAGTAGGTCTTCATCTTCTTCAATACTTATATCTGACCTAGTCAGAAAGGCCCGCCTAGCACTTACATCTGACCATGGGATGAACACATTGACCATGTCAGAAAGGCATGCCCATCACTCACATCTGACCATGGGATGAACATATCAATCATGTCAGAAAGACCCAACACTTATATCTTACCATGGGATGAACACATAAACCATGTAAGAAGGGCTCAACACCTATATATTACCATGGGATGAACACATCAACCATGTAAGAAGGGCTCAACACTTATATATGACCATGGGATGAACACATCAACCATGTCAAAAGGGATCTGCACTTATATCTGATCATGTGGAATGAACACATCCTGCAGTCACATCCGAATGGCTCTCAGTCCTAGAACGAAATTCCTGGTAACTGACTAGGTGCCTCCATTCTCCTAGAGAATGGCCTCTTAGCACTTAAGCTAAGATTCAGTCCTAGATTGAAATTCCTGGTAACTAACCAGGTGCCTCCATTCTCCCAGAGAATGGCCTCTTAGCACTTAAGCTGAGCTTTAGTCCCAGACTGAAATTCCTGGTAACTGACTAGGTGCCTCCATTCTCCCAGAGAATGGCCTCTCAGGACTTAAGCTAAGCTTCAGTCCCAGACTGAAATTCCAGGTAACTGACCAGGTGCCTCCATTCTCCCAGAGAATGGCCTTCAGATCTTATATCTAATAATGTGGGAACACATCCCATTGTCACCTTAGAATGACTCAGCACTTCTATCTGACCATGGAAGGAACCAATCCTCTCACAATGTCAGAATGGCTCACGGACTCATCACTTCCCCTTGGAGGGAACCTCGATCTGGAGAACACCAAGCTTCTCCCTGAAGTACTCAAACTTCACTCTGGCCAATGGCTTAGTCAACACATCAACTATCTGTTCATCTGTCACAACATACTAGAGCTTCACTGCTCCTCTCTGCACCATATCCCTGATATAGTGATATTTGATCTCGATATGCTTCGACTTGTCAAGGAACACCAGGTTCTCAGACAACTTCACACAACTTTGGTTGTCGCAATTCAAGTAGCATCTAACCGGAGATCAAATAAATTAGATAGTAGCTTCCTCAACCATACTACCTCACAACTAGCTGAACAAGATGCGACATACTCTGCTTCAGCTGTACTCAGTGCCATGCAAGACTGTTTCCTACTAAACCAAGAGATCATACCTGATCCCATACTAAAGCAGCACCCTGAAGTGCTCTTCCTATCAATGGCATTTCCTGCCCAATCCGAATCCACATAACCTTCTAGGTTAATCTTCTGATTCACCTCATACTTTATCCCATAATCAATTGTACCTTTCAGGTACCTCACTGCATGCTTTGAAACCATCAGGTGAACATGTCTCAATGTGTTCACAACAAAGCAAATATCTGGTCTTGTATTCATCAGGTTATCAAGGAACAAATCATCTGATGATACATCATGGAATCAACCGGATCTGATGAAGCATCACTCAATAGCTTCAGGTTCGATGCCATAGGTGTGGTCATGGCCTTACGGTCCATCATCCCTTGTCCCAGGGAGATTCCATCCACATTCTGCCACACCTCCATGCCTAGAAAGTAGTGCATCATATCCAAGTCCTTCATCTTGAACTCGACAACAAGTCTCCTTCTTGCAACTTTAATGAGTTCTTGTATTAGGAACAAGTCATCAACATATAATAGGAGCATCATTGGTCTTCAGCCTTCAACCTTGAAGCAAAGGTTAGAATCCTCTTTATTCTCAGTAAAGCCTAGAGTCATCAGTAATCTGTCCATCTTGTCATACCATGTCGAACCTCAAGATATTTTGCGGTCACTCCCTTTGAAGTGAAGCATCATTCTCCCTCTGTCTTTCGTACTCTATGCACTGAAACATTCTATACCAGAGTGGCAAGTAGCTTCCTATGATACTAATATTCTATGTATCCATGTAGGGTCATTGGATACCAAGATCCTTTATCTTGAACCTTTTCAAAAGTTCTTGTCACACCCATCTATGATCTTGTCAACCTCTATAGGATTTCATATTCAACCTTGTAGCAAAGGTTAAGATATTCATCAAGCTCATCATGTATGTGTTATCCCATAGGTGTCTTATGAGCTCATACAAGGCCTTCTTTCATTTGCACACATGATTCTACCTGTCATGTGTCTTAACTTCTATTGGCTGCAAATGACTCTTCGTAGTTTATGCCTTCTTTCCATGAGAAGCATCGTGCTACAAATCTTTCCTTGTATCCCATGATGTTTCCATCCAATGCATGATGGAACTACGAAGTTCTCTTCAGGTCTCAATATTGCATCCTAGACATCATTCTTCTACTCCTTCCCTTTCTTCTTAGCTACTTCTTAGAAGGTTCTTCATTAATGATGTCGCTCAACAGTGTTACATAACTGCACCGTGTCTGAGATCTCTTCTTTGAAAGTATCATCATATTATTATTCATCTTGGATTCTTTCTTGAACTGTCGTCACTTGTTCTTCGGAACAAGTCTCATCCTTCTTTGCTTGTAGGTGATTGTACGTGATCTTTCCTACAAGTCAAATGCATTAGTTGTATGGTTAGAAACATTTCACAAGGCATATTCATAATGGAAAATTCTTATGCATAAATATATGACCATGCAACTATTTTAGCCAATACAACATTCATCCATATCTCATGGAAACTTTTCTAGGTGCCTTCCATCTCTACCAAGACAACATTGAGATTGTGCACTAATCCAATATGTCAGTAAAGAGGCTTCATTCTAGATAAGTAACAATGGAGAGTTGTATAGCACCATGAGCTACTTACCCATCACATGCGTATTAGTAGTATACTATCATTAATGCAAATATTCTATCATGCATAATATATCAACTGAATATAAACAAATGCATAACAATATCATGAAATGACAATTGAATACTTAAGTTTATTTGTTTCATGGGTAGACTCCTTCTTGAGCCTTCAGCTTCATCATGTTCTTTATTCATAATAGCATTGTTTCTTATCCAAATTCTAAGATGGATAAGAGGTTCTTCAAGAGTTGAGTTCTTCATATTCCTCATCGCTTGAGGGATCTTCTTTGGATGGTGAGAGCTTGATCTTTAGTTGCTCCCATCTTCTTTTCATTTATTAAGAGTCGAGCTTCTTCTTGTGTGTGCTCTTCCCAGAGTCTGCTGAAAGTAACCACTTCCTTTTGGCACACATTCCTTGAATGAATGAATCCCATGATATTAGGAGGCCATTGAAGGTAGTTATCACAACTTCTGCATTCTCCACTTCTTCTTCTACTGCTTCAGGTTGTTCTTTGATTTGAGAGACCCTTGTAAAGTATGACTGTATGGTCTCAATATTCTGGATCTTCACATTCTTCAACTAGTTTCTCGAATTCATCTTTTGATTTATGTTCTTCCCTTTAAATATCTTGTTCAAGGAATCAAACATCTATTTTGGTGTCTTTAGGGAAGACACTTGGGGTATAAGGTGATTCTTGATTGAATTAGCAATGATTTTCTTGGCCTTGACCAAGTTCTTCTTGTGTAAGGCTTTTAGCCTCATCTCCCTTTGGAACTGGAACCTCTCCATATATGTAGGTGTCCAATTCATTTTCTTCAAGAAAAAGTGAGATCCAATACTTCCATGCTTGGAAGTTGTCAACCTCACCAAGCTTGTCATCAAGATGATGTGATAGATCACTTTGAAATGAGAACCTCAAAATGAAAATTGCAAAATATTAGATCTTACCGATTTGAGGTGTCCGTCCTCATTCCAGAGCTGGCTGATCTAGGGTTTGTCAGAGAAACCCTAATTTTCAAAACTTGGAATATTTAAGATTTGATTGGATATAAATATAGAACTTTTCAAGGCAAGCCATCCAATGTACTCCTTTTCTGAAAACAGTGGAGGGAAGCTCCCGAAATAGGAAGCCCTAGTTTACCAATTTCTTCTGTAGAAATGCCTGGTACTGTTTATGTGGTATCTCCGAAATTACTACTCGTCCATGTCTGAAATTTTGTACCAAGGTATCCTCATTTGTACTTATTCCAAAACCATAGGTTTCATCAGAATTGGTTTCACTAATTGGGACTTATGAGTGTTTTCCCAAGGTGACCTATTTCAGGACTGTTCAACATCGCAAAGTTGTACGAAATGCCATGTGTCAATGTTTCAACTTCGGGATATGAAACTTATAACAAATAAATTCCAGTCCATTCCCTTTCTGGAAAATCTTGAGAAATTTATTTTGGACCTTTGTAGCCCGAGATATAGCAATTCTACCCAGGTGTCCTGTTTAGGGATGAATCCTGGAAGAGGCTGGAACCCTAACTTGGAGGAATAATATCTCCTAGGATATAACGAATTGAGGCAAAAAATTGGCCACAGTGTACATCAGGATTTTATCTTCGACCTGTGAAAGTTTCAGCCTCTGATACTTCTACAATGATGAGATATAGCGAATTTACCAAAACTTATCAGTTTTAGTATTTAGGGTTTTTCCAGCTCAGGGTCAAACTAGGTTTTGACTTTTTCGGAGTTACACCCAACCAAAAATCTTGACCCAGGTCTCTAAACATCAATTTCGATGAGGAGAGAAATCCTATGCTGGGCTCACTAAAAAATTCTTCTTCTATAAAAAGCCCTAATTTCCTGCACCAAAAACTGAAAATGCCCAGAATCGAATTCCGCTTTGACAGAAAGATGCGCTCTTCAAGGGAGAGTCAACCTAGCTTACTTTTGTAGATGGATTGTGGAGAGAGACCCAAAAATTAAGAATCCCTAGCTTCTGCAGCTGCATAATGTCTTCTTCTCAGGTTAGCTCTAATACCATGTTAGATTTTTATCATTTAAAAAATATGATCTTAGGATCTTATCTAAGAGAATAACATGCACAACATAAAACACAAGAGACAAGAGACACAAATAATTTTGTTGGGGGAAACCATACAGGAGAAAACCCCACAACTTCGTCAAAGATATAATGAGCACCAATAGCAAAAGTAAAACCCAAAAACATAAAGATGATCTCCGACAACAGTTGTCTCTTTCTCTGATTCCAGTTTCTTCTCTCCCTCATGCGCCCCAGTTGAGTGAGTGTGTGTGTGATAAATAAAGAGTCTCACTCTCTATTTATATTCTTTTGTTCACTTAAAATTTAACCCAGTTATGTAGGCTCAAGTAATCCTAACTTAGTTATGTAGGATAGAGTAACCACAACTAGGGTACTAATGACCCGACTTGACATTAACTCACTAGGGCCGACTTCTCTAGGAGAGTCTAATAACCATAGTTCCCCACATCTGTGGGGAATTTAACGCTTGATCAATAGGAGGGTTACCCACAATGAATTTACATGACTTTTTTACATTATTGAATCTCCCGATAGGAACATTGGGGCATGACATGACTCAAATACATTACAGAAACTTCCCAGAATAAACATCGGGGTACAATACATAAGATATACAAGTGAATACATTCTGAAGTTACAAATACATCAACAAAACATACATATTACCATTGGTTCTTAATTGAGGTCTAATCCCTTGACTTCCAAACTCACAATTCTAAAATTGATGATCCCAAATAGTGTTTTTTTTCTAGTATATTCTCTTATGTTTACTCTTTTCAATGACTTTTCAATCACTTAAATTAAACCTTCTAGTCAAAAGTTATACTAATTTTAATTTAGCACACCTTTTAAAACCTTGATTTGGAGATTGTATTGTTGGCCAACCTTGCACATAATGCAACTCTAAAATTTTAAACTATAGTAGCTTGATATGAATTCTATGCAATGCCATGAGTTTAATCAAATTCTGATAATCCAATTAAAGATATGGTAACTTACTCAAAACTTGTTTTTAGGCCTTTAGGGAGAGTGAGATTGTACACCCTACCAGATTGTACACCCTACCACATGCCCATTTTTTTTGGATCTACTTCTTCAATTTGGATCCATAACACTATTATATTTCTTATTTCCAATGAAACTAATGGAACTCAATTTGGATTTCACTAGAATCATACATGAATGGTTTAACAAGAACACAAGTTTAAGACTAGTTTAGGACACCATTGCCAATTTGACTATTTTCATGGACTTGTATCCTCAATGATAATATATGCTGATATGGTATTATTCTATAGAGACTGAACCAACTTAACCAAAACAAATATATATTAACAAAACCTGGGTCATTATGTATAATAATATCAATCATATCTTTGCCCAGCATATAATGTTATTAAACTAGTCTTATTCCTAAATCGTATTAACATTCAAAGGCTAATGTATCCATCCCTTTACAATTTAGGTGCTTGTATTTACACCTTTGGTTTATAATTTATTATAATGTGTGTGTGTGTGTGTGTGTGTGTATTGTTAGCACCTCATGCGTTGGATTAACTTGTGCATTTGTTCATGATGAATTAACCTTACTCATTGGGTCTTAGCCCATCCATGGCCATAGGATTTCTTAGAGTGCTAGATTCCATTTTACCATTCTACTATATGCAGGAGAGGCCCCATACAACATGGATGTGGGGACTTTGGTTTTTCCTAGTGCTACCCCTAATTACACTTTCTGAAAGGTTTGGAATATGATAATCATATGGTTTGCAAACTACACAATTGGGAACAATTGATGGTAGGTTGGAATTTATTACTTAGTAGGTGGATATGCATACTCCTTCCTCCACCTAAGCATAAGAAATACATACCATTTAATTCATCATATTGGTTTTTCCTAATTTGTTCACAAAACAACCCTTTGAAGGCTTCATTTTCCATTCACATCACGAGGAGGAGGATTTGGGGGTTTTGGATTCATTCCACTTCATTTTCCATTCGTATCATGAGGAGGAGGGTTTGGGGGTTTTGGATTCATTCCATACCTCCCCTTTGCTCAACCCATGCAATTTCAGAATGAATATGTTCATTTAGGTTTTTTTCCTGCTTCATGATAGCACGCTCAATAAAGGTTTTACTGCTTTTTATAGAACAAACTGTTAACACGGGTTTGGGTGTTTAGATCATGGTCAACTATGCTAAGTTTTGGTAGACTCTTGGCTTGGTTTCCATTCACAATTTATTTATATATTTGATTATTATCTACACATCCTATAAGAATTGTAATTTGTTTTTGTTTAAAACATTTGTGTTACTTGCAGGGTTGTCCCAAACTTGGGCATGGCTGTGCCTCCTTCAATGTTGTCTTAGTCTTTCTCTTGGCTACTGCAAAATGTGCTTAGATAGAAGGCACTAAGAAAGACCGAAAATTCAGAACCCATCTTACTGTTGACACAATGGAAGAATAGAACCTTTGGTGCCATCTTCGATCCCAGTACTGGAACTCCAATTCCCCCTCGATACACTGAAAATAATCGTTCAAATAATTCTAAAGATAAGTATTGGTCCTTTCATTTTGATTGTTTAAAAGGAAGTTCAATTTCAGGGTCTGTGATAACCCGATTGAATTCGCAATTAGAATCCATTAGCTAGCTAGAATTTATATTTTTCATGGAGTAACTGGTGTAAATTTGAGCTATTTTTATTGATCCAGAGCACTGTATCTATTAGACCCTAAGTTGGAAAAACTGAATGGTTATAATATATTTCAACCCTTCTAGGGAGGCGTTTTATATTTAGACATTGTATCTAACAAACCCTAAGTCGAGGTCCCATGATTTTAACAAATAAACCCCAATTCAAGGTCCTGTGACTTAAATTTAAATGGAAACCCCTTTACAATGGAGGATTTGTGCTGCATTCACTAGGGCGATATAACACCATACATATACAGATTTATTGTCTCATATCTAGCTTAGCCCTATTCGATCTACTAGTTAAGGTAAGCTTAGCTAATACACATAATATTTCTACATGGATTTAATGTACTTCATCAACCTGTAATATAGATAAGACTATTTATTATAGAAACATAGTAGAGAAAATTATTACATTGAGTGTATGGTATATATAGTACAAGTAAAATGCTATGAATGGTGTCTATTAGTAACCATTATCTCATACTTAGTCAGCTTGGAATAGATTAGGTAGAATACGTACATAGAGCTCAGAGCAGAGTTTAGTTCAGCTTACCTGCTTGGTCTTGTACAAGTGATATTTCCATTATAATAGGTTCATAAGGGCTAATCAGTACCAGTGTAGTTTCCATATTAAGCAAAACACTATGATCCATTGTAATCTATAAGTATTAGTATAGCTTATGTTATAACCAAGTTCTAATCTCACCTATTATAGTTATATGACTCCAATTATTATGGAAGTTAAGCTATATGATCACTGTGATTGCCATTGTAAAAAGCATAAAGGTGATTCTTAGTCTTATACATAAAGCACATATCTTACTTGTGTTTATTCAATAAGCTCTACGTAATTAACATAAAAATTACGATCACTTATACATACATATTGGCCGAGTACCTGCTTTTCAGTTCATGGGTGAGCTATATGTAAGCTTAGTGATAAGAATACAAGGATTAGCTCATACGATACCAAAGGTAATAGTAATATGAATAAAGATAGTAGTTTAATTTATCTATACTTAGCTTTATCTTATATGAGAGGTATGGTTACCATATGAACACTTGATCAGAACATGTAGTACTATATCCATTCATTCCTTTATATGAGTAGAGTTATACAAAGCTTAGTATTCTAAATAATCATGTTTAAGCTCATACATATAGTTGTAAGCCCTAATAGCTCTATCAGTATTGGTATAGATTGAACTTTTACTTTTATGTTTCCCTAAGTAATATCCATAATATATTGGTATAACTATTACCCCTAATGTCTCAAAGGCTTATAGTACTCTTAATAATTACCGTGCTTTATTTTTAATAGAAGTAATCACATGGGTATAGTACTTCTCTAATCAATGATACAAGATTTATCCTTGTAAGTAGATGTGGTTTATTTGGTGATGCAAGGTTGGTTAAATGATGCATAGTGTAAGATCCCAGAGTAGATGAAGTGCATGGTAGTAGATTGAGTAGAGAGTGAGTTTAGAATAGGGTGTTTTTTTTATAGATAGGTTGCATTGTAATAGATATTATAGATTGTGTATTGATATTTACGTTTAT
Source organism: Pseudotsuga menziesii (assembly GCA_001517045.1). Classification (NCBI taxonomy): domain Eukaryota; kingdom Viridiplantae; phylum Streptophyta; class Pinopsida; order Pinales; family Pinaceae; genus Pseudotsuga; species Pseudotsuga menziesii. Next base: position 723,313 of record LPNX010930987.1, on the reverse strand, counting down.
TTATATTTCTTTAATTTCCTTTATTGTTTGGTTATTTAGTTGGTTGATTTAATATATTTTTTCTAGATATATCGTCTATAGAGATTGATGATAGTTGATTGATGTGCATGGTTATAATTTAATAATGCATCGTAGAATATAGATTATTGTGTGTTCTTTGGATCTAATTGATGATGGATGTTGGTATATTCTTGATTGTTTGCCTCGATGATTTGCCTATATCGATACATGATTATTTTGTTCACAATGCATGCTTTTCGATCATATATAGAGGACAAAGAGTAAAGTGATGATGTTTCTAGTTTCAATAGTTTATTGGCTGGTTGATAGCATAGTAATATATTTATATGATTGATTGGTGTATTGATACTTGGTTGTGGGGGTGTTTTATCTCTCTTTATTTTATGCGGTTTTATTTTGTTTCATTGATAAGATCTATGTATTTCTATTATATTTACCTTAGTAAATGATAATGTAAAGTGTATGGAGGCTTGTGCTGCATTTACTACATTAAGCAAATCAGTTGCCACTTTGTTAATGTAATTCACTTTGTTAATGTTAAAGTTATATCATTCATCACAAGCAATGCAATACTATCAACATATCATTCTGTCTATTAGTTTGTTGCCAGTATCATATAGTCATCATTTATTTGTTGTAACCCTAGCCACTGAGGATCTTAAAAAATGTTGCTATAAATGTTTGAATTGGGAAGACATTAGGGCACCATTCCACTACTGAAGGTTTGGGACTAAGTGCAATGTGAGGAGGCCAAACAAGGGGTTGTTTGTTATGTTACAGAAGATCCCAAACATTTACTAAATAGGAATGTCAATTAGCAACAAAAGAGAAAGAGATTTATATCAGAAATCAGGACTAGTGTATTGGCAAGAAACTGCGAACTGTTTATGAGCTGAAAATTCGGACTGTGTATGTGGATGAAGCTTGAAATTTTTGAGCAGTAAAAAGATCAAAATTTAACCCCCCAAAAAATCCCTTTCTCCCCCTTTGACAATAATGACAAAGGGCTAATTAGCCTTCAAGAGCTTCACAATGTCCAAATTTTTTTTTCTTAGTTTATCTGCATTATATTTCACAAATATGCTCCCCCTCACTGATATGCTGTTGTAATTTGTTTCCATCTTTTCTTCAATATGCTGTAGCTTTCCTTCTACCCTCAATATATTAGACTAATGTATACCAATTGATGATGAAAGCATTTTCGGTTGTTCTAACTTTGTTCTAACTTTGTTTCCAGGATCATCTGTCTCGAGAGGCAATTCTGGTTTCTTTGTCGATAAGATTAACATTGAAACATAGTAAAATTTGACATTAGTTGAAGTTATGCGTTAGCGAAATTAAAACACGTGCACTAGACATCTTTCTTTTCCACCCAAGAAATGGTTTAGTTAAAAAATATAGTATATGTTAACGAGGACTTGGTTGGTGAAGAGGGGGTATGTATTGTTACTCTCCCCAGGGACATGTTTTCCCATTGTGGTTCAACACACACACTCAACAAGGACATTTAATGTGGTTGGGACTAGGGGCAAGTCTTAGGCGACTCTATTGGAATAGATACTCCCTAATTATCATTATTTTTGTGTTAACATGCATTATGTATCAGGGGCGATAGGAGGGGGAGGGGTTGTCTTTAACCTGATGGAGTTTAGGAATGGGTTTACTCTTGGGGTCTCAAAGTAGAAACAAACAATGTTGTCGAAGTATTAGCACTATGGAAAGGTCTCTGTCAAGACTAAGCTCATGGAATTTCTAAAATTGTTATGATCAAGGAATCAAGACTAATTATTCAAGACCTGATAATAAATTATCCTCTAACTCAGTTGAAGCTTTTCCAATTAATAAAAAAATTCCAAAGTCTATCCAAATCCTTGAATAAGATAGACTAATTTCATGTCTTAAGAGGCTTAAACAAATGAGAAGACTCGGTGACAAAGGTCGCTTCCTCCTTGAGAAAAGGAAATATTAGACTAAATGGGTTAACTCTCCTTGTCCTATTCCATAGGACCACTCTTGTGAGCTTGTGGGTATTTCCATGTGGCCATGCCATGTGGATCCCAACCATCATTTCATCCCACATTCCATCCCGTGGAATTTTATTTCCCTTCATAACGATGCGTGGAATGAAGCATGCGAACTTCAAATTAATTTTAGGCCACATAGACCGTACCCCCCATACATCACCCATGGTAATTTTGAGAGCGCTCATCTACAATCTGGGCTTGCCCCGACGTCCTTTTCCATTCATCTTCCATCGCATAGTCTATGTGATGGATTATGCTAGGATTCTGGGATTCATGAGCTTCAAGGAGGATTTAATAGGAGATGGTTCGACAACTAGAAATTCTACAATTTAGATTTCAGTGTAGTTTTTTGGTTGCATAAAGGAAGCTCATAAGTTTTTCACTGGTTTACAAAATTCTCTGTCTTCATGGCCTCCACCTTCGAGTCGACCACTTCTTCCGATCCTTCAATGTCATTCTCTATTGAGCTCAGGAAAATTCACAGGAAATTGAGAAGGCAGAAGCGATACCTGAAGCATATGGATGTAGAGGGGGGAAGGTGACTGGAAATAATGGACATAGATCTAACTCATATTTGGGAGGAATTTGTGGAATCCCTATCTCATTGAATTTGAAATGACGACGATGCTGGAAGATCTGGAAATTCTCTATGAAAAGTTGGAACTGCAAGTATCAAGGATTGCAATGGAGAAAGGATCAATCATTGCAACTATGGGGTCATCAAACCAGAATCACGGTTGTTAAGGAAAGTAAATTCGGATGTTCCTCCGTGTTTTTGAATTTTGTAATTTTTTTTATATCTATATAATGGTGGCACTTTAGAACTAGCACTCCTTAGCTAGTGGCTCTTAGTCATATTCTGGTAGCAAGCTAAGTACTTCTTCTGTCTTATGGAATCTATCTTTAGTCAACAATTTTGGAATATTGTAGACTTCTTTACAATGGTTATACCATTGGTTTTTAAATATAAACTCTATCCGTTATTGTCAAAAATAAAAATAAACATGCATTATATATCACTATATTTTTTTGTTAAAGTGCATTATTGAATAAACTTCCATTCATTTTTTAGTACTTAATTTTATGTCTCCATGGATTTTTTTATCTAGTTGTGTTCTCACTAATATATAGTTACTCTTTTATTTTTGGACAATGGAATGTATTTTTTTAAGCTAATAGCTTACTGAACCGAGAAATTGGTTCAATGGAATGTACTAATTTTATAGTTGAAATACAAAGTAAGTCTTTTTTCCATAATAGAACAAATTTACAATATGCTTAGTGCATCATAAGGATAAATTTACGATAGTATAGAAAATTTACAATACCATGAAAATATTTCTATAAGAAAATATAGAGAGCAAAGAGAAAACAATTAGGGGGGAAATCAAGTGAGAATCAACGTCCTTTCTTAGAATTAAAATAATATAATTTAAATTAGAAGAGATATTACATTTCTTCAATTAAAAGAAACTTGTAATTTATCATAACTTTATATAAAAAATAATAATAAGTGTGTCCCTACTCTATGTTTCCTACCTATACACAACGAATTTCACATAATGCAAGCTCAAGCAAAACTTGGGATGTTGTGAGAAATCTGAAGCAAAATTATGCAAGGACCAAAGTAAACATATTACAATGCAAAAGTGTGTAAAATCATTAAATAAACAATATACAATTTGAATCAATCAAATTCACCAATAAATGAATCCCGGGCATGCATTTTACTGAAGCAATGTTATTTTTTCCTTCTTCACAGAGATGTAATCCCAACCTTCATTATAAGGCAAAATTGAACGATTCAACTTTGAGATTATTTTTTAAATCATTAAGAACATTAACACAACTAAATTTTTCTATTTTTTCACATACAAATTTTTGCTGTGCAAGAATACTCCAAACTGGATTGATTTCAAAGGGTAAAATTTAGGGTTTCTATAATTTCCCTTTATCGAAATTTTATTAAAATGACCAATTTTTCACTTTTTCTCCTATTTCGATCTTTGACTAGTTTTGATGTCTAGGTATCCAAATTGACCCAAATGCTCCCAAATAGTTTGAGAAGGTGTATGAATGATATTAAAAATTGAATATGATTTTAAGGGATGATTTATGACCCTCCAATTACTTTGAAAACTTGTTCAATATTCTGTTCAAAGTATGGGTCTTTACTAGCAAATTAGGGTTCCAATTCCCCTTGGGTAAATGATGGAAATGGATTCTCAAATGCTCCAAAACCCACTCAAATTTATGAACATAGGTAGAGGATGTTTACAAAACATTTTTAAGGTCTCATATGCATTATTATTCAGTTTATATAGGCTTTTATGACCCTCTCCCAAACAACTACAAAATCACTAATTCGACCCTTGGGGAAATGACACCAAATCTTCTCCAAATGCAATTAAACTAAGTAAAATGACCTCAAATTATTAAGTGCTGAACATGAAGCTTGTAATAATCATAAATTACAGTCCATTAATCATAAATATATAATAAATACATTCTTCCATTCAAAATAATCAACATTACCATGGAATACATCAATGTAGTGGGGAAATGGTCATTGTTTGCTCATTAATAGTCACTTTTACACATAACAATTTGATATTTCAACCTAATAATTTATCATAATTAATAAAATATCATATTACACGTATTAAAATAAGAAATGGATCATGAGAATCTCTCCTAAAGGGTACAGTATCTCACCCAAAGGGAAATCCCTCAATGAGCAAGGATATGCAATAAAAACTAGAAATGGTTGAGAGAAAGTGATGCACTAGAAGGAAACATGAGATACCTTGTAGCTTACACCTACAAATACAAAATCCATTAAAAATCTATAAAATACTTGGGTGGCCTCTCCAAACACCAACTTGATTGGGAATCTTTCACCCTCAAAATTGGCTAAGGAAAGAAACTAGTCATCCACTAGCTCTCTCAATTCACAAATGAAAATTTATCAAATGATCAAAAGATCTTCTCTTGGTTGATCCCTGTATTTTATAAACATCCCTATCCTTATAAGTTTACCAATCCATCCACAAAATCAAGCCAATTCGAATTAGGGTGTGTGCTCAAGATTTGCCATGTATCCTCCCTTTCCCAGCCTTCCATCTTCCTTTAATTCGAGTGGGAACCCATTGAGATTCCCAAACTCACATGAGCACCATATTGGATGCCATATTTCAAATTGACATGTCAAAATTGTCATATTTCATCCTTCAGGTCTGCAATATGTCATAAATGTCACAACATCTTCATCATTGGTGTCATAGATGTCATAAATGTTAGGGAATCTAGCCCAAGTGTCCAAGAAGCTCCCATTTGACTCTTCCTCTCCCATGTAAGTTACATTTACTTCCCAATTCGACCTATGAGGCATATGGTCAAGTGTATTATCCTTCTAAATTATCCAAGAACCTTAGGATTCCCACGGATTCAAAATTGCAAGAGGAGGATGCCATGTGGCACAAACATTCTAGCTTGTGTGGGATCCATAATATCCATGTGTATCCATGCTCCATTGCCACTCAAATTTCTCTTGTATTTATTTAATAAGATCCATTATTAAATATATATTCCATTCTAATGTTTGAACATCATTTATTAGCTCCCTTATTAAATTTCCAAATGTATCCATCCAACCTAGGGAACTAGTAGGATTGATGGAATTGTCCTACTATGTAATTATTTTTATGGGGGCATTACAGTCCTCCCCACACAATATTTATTGTCCTCAAGAAATTTCAGATTTGGATGCTGCAAAATCTTCTCCTCTTCCCATGTGGCATCTTCACTTGGTAGATCCTTCCATTGTACTAAGTATTCTTTGATAGTTCTGCTTCTCAATCTCCTTTCCCTTGTCTTCAAAATATTTTTTGGAACAAGTGTGAGTTGACTTTCATCATCCAAAGGAGGAAGTAATTATGAAGTGAAAATTTGCTGACCAATATATTTTTTGAGACAAGAGACATGAAATAGATTATGGATTTTACTCACTTCTGGAAGTTCTAATTCATATGCTACCTCCCCAATATTCCGAACTACCTTTTGTGGACCATAGTATCTTGGTTTTAGCTTTTATACTCCATTATTTTTGAGAGATGTTTGTTTATATGGCTGAAACCTCAAGTATACTAAATCATTAACTTTAAAGGTATTTTCTTCTCTATGTCTATCTACATATTGTTTTTGCTGATGTTGGGCAACTTGCAATTTGTCTTTCAAAAGCTTTAAAATTTCTTGGCTCTCTTCCACCCAATATTTATATTTTGGAGCTCTGCTATCACCAAATATCATCTCAAAAAAGGTAAGTGCACCATAAACATATAATTCTTTTAAAGGAGACATCCCTATTGATATACGAAAAGTGGTGTGGTAGCAAAACTCACCCAAATGTAGCCATTTTTCCCATGCTTTTTGCTGCTCTCCCACATAGTTTCTTAGGTACCCTTCCAACCATTGATTCACCCTCTCCATTTTTCCATCAGTTTGTGGATGGTATATTCTTCTTGGAGTCAACTGATTTCCCACCAATCTAAAAATTTCTTTCCAAAAAGAACCCATGAATCTACTATCGCTATCACTTACAATGCTCTTGGGGAGCCCATACAATTTTAATATTTCTTTGAAACAAATATCAAACACTTGTGCAGCACTAAAATATGATGTAACAAAAAAAAAATGAGAAAATTTTGTCAATCTATCCACTACCACATATATGCAATCCTTACCCAAATACTTGGGCAAACTGTCCCATTTTTGCTCCGGAATGGGCAACAGTGGCAATAAACTAGATGGGAATGTAAGTTATGATTTGTTTTGCTGAAATAAATTATATTCATTCACATATTTCTGAACATCTTCCTTCAGCCTCTTCCAAAATAATATTTTCCTTAATTGCCTATAAGTTTTAAAGATCCTAGGATGGCCAGCTAGTGGAAAATCATGTGCTTCTTGCAAAATTTTTGTACTAGATCTCGATCTAATGGATCCAAAATCTAATAGTTCTTATATGGCATTCTAAATCTCATATCTGAATTTATTTGTATTTCTATAAGGTGGTATTTGAATGGGTGAAGTACCCTCCTCCAAAACAATGTTGTTCCCAACCCCCCTGTCAGGTGGTCTACCACGTGGAAGACCTCTAAAAACTTTTTCATACTTTTTCAATAGTTTCTATATCCCCTTTGGGTGTTCAAAAAAAATTATGTTTGGCTTTGGATATGTGATATGACATTCAACATCCCATTCTATGTCCCCATGCCTCAATATATATCTCATACTATTGCAAGTCATTGCTTGATTTGGGTAAGTGTGCTGCCCTCTCACAACCCTTAGTACACTTTTCGAACCTTGAAATTTCATCTCAGGAATTTGATAATTTACTATATGCTCCCTGATAGAATACAACCATTTCACTCCCAAAACCACATTACTATCAGCAACATCAACCACATAAAATATATCAGTAAACGTATAGTTACCTACAGTGACTTGCAGCTTTGGAACCCATGTTTTGCACTGCATTGTGTTGTGACTGGGAATGAAAACTGTGAAGCCATCAAAAGGTTCAATAAGTATATTCCTTTTATCCACCATATCTACATCAATGAATTTATGTGTGTCTCCTCCATATACCAAAACTGAATCTCTTTTTCCTAGTACCACACCCTTGCATCGAATAGTGTGATAGCGAGGCATTGCTGAAAGTACTTCCATTCTTGATTTATCTGGTGAAGGCTGATTTTATTCTTGTCTTTCTTCTTTAGATGCTATCTCATATGCCTCCTCTTGATATGAATTGTGTCCTTCTTCATCCATACCCCCTTCATACTCATCATTATCAGAAAATACTTCTATGTATTGAGCTTCTCCATTAGTGCATTTATGCCCCGGTGTCCATGGTTGAAAGCATGTGAAGCACAATTTTTTTCTTCGAAGTTCATCCCTGTTTAGTCCTTCTTTATCATTATTTTCAATTGAATATATTTGAAACTTATTCTTATCAGGTGCATTTCTTTGCCAAGGTTTCTTTTCAAATTTGAAGTTAGGCTTGGGAGGAAATCTTGTTCTAGGAAGCACATTTTGGAGATCTCTAGTCAAGCTCATTGCATCTTTTAATGTAGTGGGCTTGTGGGATTGCTTCTGTAAGAGACTTGGTGAAGATGTTTGCAACTTGATCATCTGTAAGGCAATAGAGAATTTCAAGAACATGATCGTGAACAAGATTTCTAACGAAGTGCATGTGTAGCTCAATGTGTTTGTTGCGTTGATGTAGAACTGGATCTTTGGCAAGATTGATGGCACTTTTATTGTCATACCAAAGTGGAGTAGGATGCTGCTGCTTGAATCTAAACCCTAAAAGGATATTTCAAAGCCATAAAGCATCCTAATTGGAATTAACTGTGGCTCGATTTTTTGCTTCTGCTGAAGAAAGAGCAAGAGCTTGTTGTTTCTTACAATCCCAAGTGACAGGTCTAGATCCCAGACTGAAAACATAACCTGTAGTAGACTTTCAATCAGCAGGATTGTCGGCCCAATATGAATCAGTGAAACCAACCAACAAAGGTGTCCCCCTTGTACTGTAATGAATCCCAAACTGAATTGTACCTCGAATATATCGAAGTATTCTTTTTACAGCTTTCTAGTGACTTTCATGAGGAGTTTGCATATAACGGACAACACGACCAACAAAAAAGGAAAGGTTAGGACAGGAACGAGTCAAGTATAAAATACTACCAAGAAGCTGATGATACAAGGTGGCATCTACTTCAGGGGAAGTACAAGTGGTAGAAAGTTTGACTCCAGACTAGAAGGGAGAATGGGATGGTTTACAATCTTCCATGTGAAAGCGACGAAGAAGGTCACAAGCATACTTAGACTAGGAAAGAAAGATTCCCTCTTTGGTTTGCAAGACTTTGAGACTAAGAAAATAATGCAAATGTCCTAAGTCTGACATTTCAAAATTTTGCTTAAGACTGGATTTCACATGGGTTAAAAGTTTAGGGTTACTACCAGTAAGGATAAGATCATCAACATAAAGAACAAGTATGATGAGATGGTTTCCTACTTTCTTGGTATACAATGGGGTTAGAATGGCATCTAGAAAAACTAGTGTCAAGGAGAAAGATATCCATTTTGGCATACCAAGCTCTAGGAGCTTACTTAAGGCCATATAAGGATTTCTTAAGGAGACAGACAAGGCTAGAGTTATCCTGAAAATATCTAGGAGGTTGTTCCATGTATATTTCCTCCTCTAAATCAACATGTAAAAAGGAATACTTGACATCTATTTGATTGAATTCCAAGTTATATAAGGCTACAAGGGAAAGAACAAGGCGGATGGAGTTAATTTTTGCAACAGGAGCAAAGGTTTCATTGTAGCCAATCCCTTCAACTTGGGAAAAACCTTTGGCAACTAACCTTGCCTTAAGCCTTTCAATTCTTCCATATGATGCATACTTAGTTCTGTAGACCCATTTACATCTGAAAATTTTTCTTACTTTTGGAAGAGGAACAAGATCCCAAGTATCATTCACCATTAAGGAACGATATTCTTCATCCATAGCTGCATCCCAATTTGGATTTCCTGAAAATTCTGCAAAATATTTTGGATCATGATTCTCAAAAACTTGAGCCAAAAGATAAGAGGCTCACTGAAACTGAGAACGTGTTCGATGTTGATCTCTAGGATCACCGGCAAGATCACCAGCTGCTTCACATGTTGAACGGACCCATCGAGGAAGCATTGGTGCTGGTGCAATTGGAGGAATGTGAGCAGGTGGAGGTGGATTTTTATCCTCACTGTCATAATCATAAACTAGAGTTGGAAACCTTTCAAGGAAGTTGGAAGAAGAATAATGCATAATCGCCGAATCAGGCTCATAGGCCAAAGATGGCACACCCGAAAAGTTAGGCTTGCAGGCCAAGATATTTTCATCAAATTTAACATCTCTTCTAATGATTATATCATGAGAATGTGGCTAAAGAAGTCTATAACCTTTTACATCTTCAGAATATCCAACAAATATGCACTTTTCACTTTTAGGTTGCAATGCTTTCCGTTTTTCATCCAGAATGTGAGCCCATGCTTCACAACCAAACACATGAAAGTGACTTACATTTGGTTTAATTTTACTCCATTCTTCTTCCAGTGTTATACCTTGTAAAAATTCAGTGGGTGTGCGATTAACTATGTAATTTGCACAATTTATGGCCTCAGCCTAATATTGAAGACTTAGTCCCTTAGATTGGATCATACAATTAGCCATTTATTTTAAAGTGTAGTTCTTCCGTTCAACTACACCATTTTGTTGTGGTGTATATGGAATAGTGTGTTGTTGTCGGATTCCTTGTTCAGTGCAGAAAGTAGTGAAATTTTTCTTAACATATTCTCCTCCATTGTCAGATCTTAACTTAATAATTTAATGGCAATATTGTTTTTCAACAAGGGCTTTGTAGGCCAAGAACATGTTAAATACTTCACTTTTAAGTTTTAGGAAGTAAACCCAAGTGTTTCTGGAGTAGTCATCAATGAAAGTTAATAAATATGTGAAACCAAAAAAGGAAGCAGATGGAAGAGGGCCACACAAGTCACTATGCACAAGCTCCAAGGGAACCGAGGCGTTCTAAGAGGTACGTTTGTCAAAACTGTCTTGATGATGTTTTCTGAGTACACAACCAGAACAAACACCATCCTTGCAAGATACCATCGGAAGACCAGTCACCATATTTTCCTTACATAGTTGTTGCAATGAGCGATAATTTAAGTGACCAAATCGCTCATGCCAAAGTTTTCTCAAGTTATCACTATGAGCAACAAAAACTAAAGGAAAAGGTGATTACCCAAAGTTGTTAAATTTGTACAACCTAGTAATATCATCAACAGTTCCAGTAGCAAGGACATTTTGAGGATTTTTAAAATCCTTGATTACAACTTGGTGAGGTGTAAACGTCACAGTTTTACCTTCACCCGAATGAGTAATTTGATAGTCTGATAACAAATTGCAGGAAATTTTTGGAACACATAGTACATCAATGAAATGACCATTCTCTACTCGAACTCTTCCAGATCCTACAATACTTAGATATCTATAATCACCAACAAATATTTGTTTGGTGTTACATTCATGCATAGTAGATAATATGGCTTTATCCTTATCCATATGATAAGATGCTCCAGAATCAATGAGCCATTCATTTGAAGTAGAAGAAGAACATGCAGTATAAGAGTAACCAGAAGCACAAAGTGCATGTCCATGAGACGTAGATTCTGAAGACGAATCTAGGCTGATGTGGTGCTTCTTCATTGCTGCTTCCAAGGATGCCATCTTCTTGAAACACTTCGATTCATCATGATTATATTTCCCAAAAAAATTGCAATGGCACTCAATCTTCTTTCCTTTTGGCTTGGATCCTTTCTCATTTTTTAAAGAAGGAGCTGACTAAGAGGGTTTGGGAGCCTTGTTGTTTGGATTATTATTGTGAAAATTCTGTTTCTTGGGAGGCTTAGAATTTTCTTTATGTTGGGACAATAAGGATTTCCCAGATGTATATGCATTGTTAATTATTCCAAGATGAATGAGCTTATCTTGCTCTCTAATTAAGGAATCACAAAAGGATTCAAGACTAGGCTCTTGATAGCTAGTTGCAGTCAAAAATTCTTTCATGGAGTAGAATGTAGATACAAAAATAGAATATGCAGGTCCAAGTTTGGAAAGAATACGATAAATACATTGTTTGTCTTCTTTCTTAATCTTGCATTCTTCACATAAGAGTATAAGAGTTTTATACTTACATAAATAGTCTTGAATGCATGAAAAGTCACTTGGATTCAATGAAATCAACTCATTCTCAAGTTGATGACCTCAAATTTCATTTTGTTTACCAAACACAGATTCCAACTTTTCTCAAGCTTTATTAGGTTCATCAATTCTAGATATGTGGAATCCCAAATCAGTAGAGATTGACATCCCAATCAATCCTCGAGCTTCATCACATCTATTTGCCTATTTTATTTTCTTATCATCATCAGTGGGTTCTATTTCTTTCCCTAAGGTAATTCTGAAAAGTCCCCTACTTCGTAGAACATCCTCCATATGAGATTTCCATGAGAAATAGTTAGAACTGGTAAGTATAATATCACAAGGGGCGGCCATACTTAACAATAATGGCTAAAAGAATAGAAACTAACTGCTTGGATGCAAAGAGCTTGAAAAATTAGGCTGTTTTAAAAAAATGGCACTAAAAAATGATTCTGAATGATGAATTTATGCTTGATCAAAGAAAATGTTGAAGGTGTCCCCAATAGTGACATGGAAGATATTAACTTGACCAACTAAAAAAAATAACCCACCTCTTCCCAAGATCAACCTTTGACAATCACTTTACAATAAAGTTGATTTTAAGTGAATCACTTTTGTAAAATAAGTGATGTTCACTTTTACAATAATGTTACTTTAAATAGTGCAGCAATAGTGACTCACTTTTTATTTTATTTTATTTAAGTGAGATGCACTTTTACAATAAATTAACTTGAAAATAGAGATTGCATGCACTAAAAAGTAATTTAATAAGACTTGAACTCAAAACCTATTAAGGAATAAAGCAACTTTGGACCAAGTGAGCTAAGTTTAAAAGGTACATAAAAGAATAGAAAGAGGAAGGGGGCCTTTTTTTTTAATTATTCTCTCTCGTTCTCCGCACTTTCCTTTTTTCCCTACAAATCACAAAAAACTGAAAAACAAAAACAAAAAAACTTTTCCACACAATGGGGTTAGATCTTTGTTAGATTACCTAGAAAGTATACGTTTTCAAGTTTTTCTCACTGTTTCTAATTTGCTGTGATCGCACAAGGTGCACGGCAAAGAGCATATGTAGCCGAGAAGACAAGAAAAAAAAAACTTTCCCTTTTTGTTTCTGATTCGTCGCGATCACACAAGGTGCACGACAAAGAGCATATGTAGCTAGGGAAGGCAACAGTCCGAGACTAAAACAATAAAGATCTAATAATAAAACTGATAAAATATGAGAGATTTAAAAAAACGTTTTAAAACAAATTTGTCACTGTAACATTATACCTTCAGATTTTCCGAAATGGGTGTTTCTGGATCAAACGGAAATGGTTTTCGATGAAACAAAAACTATTTCCCAATGGAAACGACACTCCAAACACAATGGAATAGCTCCCACAACCCACAAATGCACAAAAAATCTAGAAACAGAAACCCTTTCAAAGCTTCGGCAACACCGGTTCCAGATCTTGATCAAAACCGAAAGCAGCTCTTCATAAACGCTTCGATACAATGTTCGGGTACACAGGGTACTCCAAAAATACCGAACACCTTGAGCATTTGCTTCACACAAATAGATCACAGATCAACACACCGATGTTTGTCACATGGTTAAAACCCTCGAAAGGGAAGCAGTCCATGGCCCCAGCGAAATAGCTACTTGGAGCAATTTATTATGCAAAAGAAAGAAAGTTGCATATGAGTTTCTCATAATCGATCAACTAGCCAAGGACCCTCCATGCTCTTTAAATAGAGATCATGGACCAATCGGGTGTTAAGCCACATATTAGTGGTAGGTATGATCTAAGATAAGTTGAACCATCGAATCACTTTATGTCTAGAACATATCATGATCGTCGGATTAGAATATTTACAAATGAATACTAATGCATACTAAAGAAATACACTTTAACTAACGGATATATTACACTAAGTGTCTAAATATCCTAATAGATTTGACCAAACCTTTTAAGGGTTCAGCCAAACCTTCATTGAACAAAAATAATAACCTTCCCATATACACATCAGCCACCTTGACTGATAATTTTTGAAATTCCATCAAATAATCAGTAGGGGTCTCGACTTGCTTCAATTGGGCTAGTTCTTTGAAAGACAATTCTTGATATTTTTGCTCAAATATATCTAGTACCATGTCAATAAATTCTCCATATATTTTAACCTGATCATGAACCAAAGTTTTCAGGCCATGGAACCACCATTCATTGGCATCTCCTTCCAAGTTCAAGATGTCCATTTTTAAGGCATCTTCTTCCACCATTGGATTCAACTGAAAATACACCTCTGATTTTTGCACCCAAGTGTTAGTAGAACTTTGAGAGGAACCATCAAAAGTAGGGAGTGGAAATTTAACAATGGCACAATTTAATTCTTTGTTTTTGTATAGAGACCTATTATCTTCCTTCTTTTTGAGTTTTATTGTAGAAAGAAAGTACTGATTAAATGGTACACTTTTCTTACAATCTTCATCCAATTTATCCCTTTCTTTTCCCATTGTAGCAAGTTCAAGTTGAATGTTAGGATCTTCTTTGGGTATAAGAAATTTAGGTGCAGTAGGTCTTCATGTGATTTGAAATTCATGGGGTCTATTATTGGGTCCTGTTCTTGAGAAAATATGCCCATCCATTGTCTTCTTTTCTTCTGATTGTGAACTACTTCTATCTCCTATTACTCTTTTTAATTCCAAATTGGCTAACCAACAATTTGAATCCTTTCATAAGCTATTGGGTCATGTTATTGGTTATGTCATAAAATATATGTTTCATGATTTTAATATATTCTTCCTTATTCTTATCAGCATGGATTCCATACCCCTCGTTAGTCTTAGTTTCAACAGAATGTACCTCTTCTTCTTCTTCAACAAAAACACCTTCAATTTCAGGTTCTAAGGGTGGTGGATTGTTCCTTTGAATCCTTGTTAATACCATCAGGTTCCAATACCATTCTCTAATACCACTTGTAATGTCCCTTTTTCAAAATTTAATTAAAATGACCAATTTTTCACTTTTTCTCCTATTTCGACCTCTGACTAGTTTTGATGTCTAGGTCTCCAAATTGACGCAAATGATCCCAAATATTCTGAGAAGATGTATGAATGATATTAAGACTTGAATATTATGTTCAGGGATTATTTATGACCCTCAAATTACTTCTTCAAACTTTTTCAATATTCTGGTCAAAGTAGGAGTCTTTACTAGCAAATTGGGGTTACAATTCCCCCTGGGTAAATGCTGGAAATGAATTCTCAAATGCTCCCAAAACCACTCAAATTTATGAATAGAGGAAGAGTATTTTTAAAGGAAATTTTTAAGGTCTCATATTCATAATTATTTAGTTTATTCAAGCTGTTATGACACTCTCCCAAACAACTACAAAATCACTAATTCAACCCTTGGGGAAATGGCACCAAATCTTCTCCAAATGCAATTTAACTGAGTAAAATGACCTCAAATTATTAAGTTATGAACATGAAAATTGTAATAATCATAAAATACAGTCCATTCATCATAAATATATCAGATATATATTCTTCCATTCGAAATAATCAACATTACCATGGCATACATCAATGTAGTGGGGAAATGGTCATTGTTTGCTCATTAATTGTCACTTTTACATACAAAATTTGATATTTCAACCTAAGAATTTCTGAGAATTAAGAAACGAGAATATTAAAATTATTACAATCATAAATGGATCAGGAGAATCTCTCCCAAAGGGTACAATATCTCACCCAAAGTGCAATCCCTCAATGAGTAAGAATATGCAATAAAAACTGGAAATGGTTGAGAGAAAGTGCTGCACTAGAAGGAACCATGAGATTCCATGTAGATTACACCTACAAATAAAAACTCCATTAAATCTCGATGAAATACCTGGGTGGCCTCTCCAAACACCAACTTGGACGGGAATCTTTCACCCTCGAAATTAGCTAAGGAAAGAGATTAGTCATCCACTAGCTCTCTCAATTCACAAATGAAAATTTCTCAAATGATAAAAATATATTCTCTTGGTTGATCCCTATATTTTATAAAAATCCTTAGCCTTCTAAGGTTACCAATCCATCCACAAAATCAAGCCAATTCAAATTAGGGTGTGTGCTCAAGATTTGCCATGTGTCCTCCCTTTCCTAACCTTCCATCTTCCCCCAATTCGAGTGGGAACCCATTGAGCTTAACAAAATCACATGAGATAACTCTTGGATTCTATATTTTGAATTCACATGTTAGAATGGTCATATGTTAGCATCCAGGTCTGTAACATGTCATAAATGTCATAGCATCTTCATCATTGGTGTCATAGATGTCATAGATGTTAGGGAATCTAGCCCAAGTGTCCAAGAAGCTCCCATTTGACTCTTTCTATCCCATGTAAGTTACATTTCCTTCCAAATTCGACCTATTAGGAATATGGCCAAGTGTATTATCCTTCTAACTCATCAAGAAAATTAGGCTTCGCATGGATTCAAAATTGCAAGAGGAGATGCCATGTGGCACATAAATTCTGGCTGGTGTGGGCCCCATAATCTCCATGTGTCTACATGCTCCATTGCCACTTCAATTTGATCTTTTATTTATTTAATAATATCCATTATTAAATATTTATTCCATTCTAATGTCTGAACATCATTTATTAGCTCTCTTATAAAAATTCCAAATGTATCCATCCAACCTAGGGAACTTGTAGGATTGATGGAATTGTCCTGCTATGTAATTATTTGAATGGGGACATTACAGTTTCTATGCCTAAAATAAATACAAATTAGTAACTTTAATTAAATGAAAGTGCAATAATGATCATTCCAACATAAAAATAAAAACATTTTCTACCTCTCATATTCATTTTCCCAAAAGGAAATGTTATACACTGAAATCTAGGTTTGCTAGAATAACAATTAGTCATATCTGCCAATGATCATATTAAGAACAAATATGCACTTCCCGACCAAACCAAGTACACTCATGGTTATTAAATTTGAAATGAGATAATTAGAGAAATACCTAACTTATATAACCTTGCATCAAGTTTGACAAATATCCTACATAACTATGTTTCCCCACTTTACACAATTTTCAGAAAATGCAAGCCGAAGCAAAACTTGGAATGTTGTATGAAAAATGAATATGCTGATATCATTAATATTATTCCTAATCCAACTCATCATCTGAATACTATGGTTCATAATCGATGTTGAAAGGATTGGACATGTCAACATCATCATCAATGTCATCATTTCCAATCATATCATCATCAGGAATATTGTATCCTAGATTTGGTTCTACTTCATCATCAAGTTATTCATCTAACACATTGCCAAAATCATCTTCATCGAGATCATTGTCTCCAAAATATCCTTGAACTTCTTCGAAGTCTTCATATGACACAAGAACTAATTTCTCCTCTACATCATATTCTTCTTCAATATCCTCTTAAATTGATACATTATACTTTAATGACCTTCCTCTTGGATCATATCTAACAACATATCACCAACCCCCTCTACCTGGAATCTCTAAGTAAAATACCTATTCACATAGGCTAGGAAGAATATAGGGCTTTTATCCTAGCTCAACGTTCTTTGTATTTACCATGGTAAATCCATTCGCATGCTCTATAATAGTTCTATTAGTATGACGTTCATTCACTCATAGCTTGTACCATTTGACATTTGTTGAGGCTTGGAAAATCACAGGTAACGACAGTAGGGATTCTCCTCAATAAGCATTCCCAATTAGCTCATTATTGTTTGGTATGGGGAATCTGTTCAGTTTATGTTCTGACTACTGTGGGTCAAGTAACAGTCAAGGCTTGCTTTACTGGTTGCGGCCTGGTCCACCATGTATTTTTTTTAGTTTTATGCTTATGTATGATATGCAAGTTCCTAACTAAGTGCAGTTGATAGAGATAACGAAGAGTGTCACAATGTGATGCACAAGTTCTTACCTCTCATCTTACCTCTTTTGTCTCTAAATCATGAACAGGAAAACAAAATATACTAGCACTAACAAACCTATCTTGCCTATCCCTAGGGAGCAATACTGTAATTAATAATGAGTAATGTAATGTATAACATGCATTTAGAATACTACAGATAGCTGTTCATATTTCAAATACATGAATATAAGTAGATAGATAACCAAAGAGATAGCTCATTGTCAATTAAAACATTCATTACTCGGATATGATGTGGAAATTTCACAGAAATAAACAGGAAAACATTCATAACATGAAATAATTCGTGAGTTGGAATGATCTCACAGTTCATAGAAACAAGTTGAAACATAAGTAGTTCACATTCAACCAGTCTATGGAAAGCATTTGAAACTCCACAATGCTTTCTCCAGCTGATAATATAAACTCTTTATTATAAGATGAAATAGTTCTTCTTACAATAACATTGCACTAAGATAGTCTGAAAAAAGGTCCTTCTTTACATCTAATTCTCCTCTATTTATACAAAAACAAAAACTCTTGAACTGCCCTCTTTTCCTTTTAGGATCCCCCTAACCTTTCCTTTACAAAATTTTGTCCTTTAGGATAGGGAATCAAAAAAGATAAATAAAATATATACATAATTAATAAATAGTCCAACTAGGATGGCCCAGCGTGCTCATTCATAAATTTATTCCACGCATTGGCATCTACTGCTATGTTTTCAAAACCGGAAGGTTCTAGAAATCTGATAGTAATCTGATGCTTACCAGCTTGAGATTTTATATTCACCATTCTGGCCGGGATCATTCGAAGCTGGCCTTCCAATAAGTGATTACTGACTGTTTCCTGCACTATTGCAGTTTTGAGCACCTTCTCATCCAATCCCTTGACTAGCTCAATAGCCTGTTCATTCTCCTGCTATCGTTCCTGCAATTGCTTCAAAAAATTTTCATAATCGAGCATCTCTTCTAACTTCCTTTTAGCAGAGGTCTGACATCGATTATAAGTTAGGGAAAATTTCCTACAGAATTCTGTACAAACACCCTTTGTCCTCTTAACCGTCTTTACTAATTCTTCTGTTGCTTTACTTGAAAACTCAATCAACTCATATTCCAGCTTTACTATTTCTGGGTCCTTGATAGGTCCACTTGCTGGAGGTTCCTTATTTGTTTCTAACCATGTCATTCATCCTTGTAGGGCCTCTAGGATGTCCTGTGTCTTTTGTAAGAAATAAGAAGCCGTATTTATAATCTCCACCAATCTTATTTCTACCTGCTGAACCTTTGACCTTTCTTCCGCCATATGAAGTTGCATTTGATGAGTCTTATTCCTCAGTGTAAGGGCATGTTTCTTCAAAGGTTCAATATCTGCTTTCTGCTCCATAGCTGTCTTTAATGAGACTTCCAGTGAATTTTTTTGATTTTCCAAGGCTGTTTTCTGAGTCTCATACAACTTAGATTTCACTTCCACAGTAGTCTTTTGCAATTCCAATTCGGTCACTTTATCCTCTAATTGTTCCTTTTCTTTAGTCAAATACTCAATTGATAATTTCATATTATCTCTCTCTGCCTCCAAAACCTGATGTCTCTGCTAGATTCTCCCAAAATTTGCCAAGATGGCCTTAGAATCCTTTTCTATATTACTGGTGGATAGCACCAAAGAATCTTTATCTGATTGTAGATTCTGGAACTCTACCTGGGATACCTCAATTTTACTAATCATATATTCATATTTCCTTTTCAAATTCTAACTTTCATTTCTCTCATTTTTTAAGGTCTCTTTCAACTGTGTGACCTTCTTCTTGGACTGCTCTAAATCTGTCATTATTCATTCTACATTATCTTCAGTAGCTAGGGATAGGAATACCCTAGCCCTGGTCATTAATTGCGGATCTTTGTTGGTACCGTGAACCACTATTTTATCGGTCACCATCATTCCTGTCTTACCTCCAGTGTTCACCTTTTTCTCTGTTCTTTTAACAATCCTCTTTTTTACCTTGTCATAGAAAATGGTGTTTAATTCAGGAACTTATCCTTCTGTGGGAGTAAAAGGAATTAGTTCAATTCCAGATATTATCAGAGGATTCTCTCTTGCTATACTACTATATGGAACAACAAGTTCGAATGGATCAGCATCAGACTGAGTATGTCCTTGATCAGCAGGGTCTTGGTCTTCTTGTGTCTTTTCTTTCAATTCTTCAACTACCTTTTCTACTCTCTATTTTTCCTTATTAGCATCTTCTAATCTTAATCCCTCACTTTCTTTGTACCGCCTCTGTTTTTCTTCTTCTTCTTTTCTTTTCTTTTCTTCTTCATCTTCTTTGCCGCCTCTTCAGCTGTCTTTCTCTTTTATTCTTCTTTGGCTTGCAACCAATCCTTTGCTTCTTGTGCTAACCTGTGAGCTTCTTGTTTCCTTTTCTTTACTTCTTGTTTCCTTTTAATTTTCTCAGCAGCTTTTCCTTTCCCACCAACAGTGGTTATCTTTTGCTTGAATCTTCTCCTCAAATCTGTCATGTTTTGAGCATTTTGGAAGACCTCTTCATTTTTATCCCATATATCTGTATACTCAAAATGCACTCCAGCTGTTGTGCAACAATGAACAAATTTATCCTCAGAGTGATTTCTATGGAAACTCATTTCACTGAAGTGAAAATACTCTAGTTCCTTAACAAATTCCGTTGCAATCTTTACCTTGGAAAATTTGTAACTCCCTGTAAAAAAGGGGACTGCAGGGTATACTTCCTTTTTCTGCTCAAATAGGAAATTGCCCACTCTGTCAATGTACAACTGTCTCATAGCCTCTTTATGAATCACATAGTCTGTAGCATACCTAGGTAGAAGGGAAGGAGCCCTTGAATCATCGTACATTATTAAATACAAGCTGTCTTCTGTCAAATAATAGTTCTCGTTATTTCACACAAATTTCAGAGCTTCCTCTAAGATACAATTACATTCAACCAAGAAAATCAATGTATACAATGGCATAATGAAATTCTCACAAATATCCTTGTAATGGCTATAATATTTGTGAGCCCAGAATAATTTATAGGCAGCATACACAGGGGCCCGGTATTTATCCCATTGGAACTTCAATGCTAGGAATGGCTGAGTACATAAAATGCAATCAATCAATATTGAACTCATATAAAATTATATCTTCTTCTAGGGTACTCCTCCCAATGCTGCACTTATACAAGATGATAGGCTATTGGACACTATATTTTCCCAATTAAAGATTGTACCTTGGGTGGCCACAAAAAATATCACTGGTACCCAGCCTATTTTAAATCTTTTTCCATTATCGCTCCCGAAAATTCTGTTCAACATCAATGCAATGAACCTATATGGAGTGTGGAGGGTTGATGTCTCGTACTCTCCAAAAGGCCTTGTACGAAATTTTTTACCTGGGGTCATCATTTTTTTAACTGTTTCCACCATATCTAGGTTGAGCTCTTTCAACCGACTCTCAGTCAAATAGGTTTGTGGTGTCGATAAATTATAAGCCATGGATACATAGGCTGGGCTATATGCAGCATAACCATGCCTCTTGGTGTTGGCCAATATCATCCTCGTTAAATATTCCCTTGGTAGAATCCACCCTATCACCTCTAAACATGGGAAAAGTTCAGGTTTGGTAGCCACCTTCATAATGGATGATCTCTCAATGTTGGCATATATAGGCAGATCTTCAAACCCAACTTCTGGAACACTCTGGTTTGAAATCATTCTGTAGGGCCTCTACCCATTTATACTCTGGATCAACTACAATAATGCCTTTAGTATCTTCATAAATAACCTCAATTCTGGTTATTATCTCTACTTCTGGTTCCTCCTCAACTACTTTGGCCTTCTTTTTATGATTTTGTGGCATATTGTTATGCCGATGATTAGCCTGTAACAATCATGCAAAATGATTTAAGTCTACTTACTCCTAGCAAGCTATGTATTGAAATAAACAACAAAACAACTGGAATATTACCATCCCATCAATATGCATGCTGGCTAACTTTATTTTATCAAATAAATGGGCCTTTGGTATAAGAGGCAACAACAAGAAACTTGCAAAACCTATCTGCCCCAATCTATGAAAACCTCTGCTAGGGAAAACCCTAAATATTCACAACACCCTTATGTCTACGGGTAGAAATATCAACCAAGGAAAACCCTTAAAAAATATGAACCGCTAAAACCCCAAAACCCCTTCTCATCTACACACTCCTCCTACATCGCATGGAAACCTACCACTGCTCAAAACATGGCCGCACAACCTGGGGTTTAAATTGGTGCTAGAATGAAGGGGATGTTGCAGATGGCGAAATGCTCGTCTGCACCCTGACCTTGCTTTCCAAACAATTGTCAAAGAGGCACTCAGGGACGGCTAAAAAATAACCACAGAAACTGGGCGAGAAAAGGGCCGGCTGAAATGAAACAACGTTAAAAAATAGACAGGATAAACCCTACATAAAGAAAAACCCACCGCTTCTCCTTGCAAAAACCCCCATGGGAAAACAAACACCTAACCCCATCAGGACATACGAGTAAAATGAAAACAATGCTAGGTAAATAAAATAATTAGGAAAATCCTACCTAGAAAACTCTGTAAATGACCTGGACAAACAACGACCTCCACAGGTAAACAAATCGTCCAGATAGTCGACAGCTGCACAGACTCCAACAGTGATAATGACACTTTATACAAACTCTACGGCTTTATAAGATCGACCGCGAGAGGGGAAATTTAACTTGGTGGGAAAAAACGTTAACCCAACATCAAAAACATACTCCTGGGAAAACCCACAATGTCAGATCAATTCAACGCTTCATACCTGGGACATCGGATGGAAACACACATCGACAATTGAAATCACTAACTTATCTTGGTATCGACGATAACAATGTGAATTTGCGAATAGATCCGACACTACGCTTCCACAACGTTGGATGATAGTACCACTAAATCCTTGGCTTATTCCAATAGACACAAACGATGGCGAGAACATTTCACCAACTTAATCGGATATCAGAGCAGGACAGGAAAATGGAGACCCGATTCATCGGAACCGCTCCAGACTAGGCTTTCGGAAGATCGGAAAATTGCCTCTGATACAATAAACAAAACGACATTTGATATATCAGAGAAAACTTTGGAAGCCGATGGGATATCGGGAAGGTAGTAAATTGTGCATCCGATGCATCAGAAATCTAGTCGACTATGCATTTGATAAAAGCAGACAAATGATCAATTCTTTCAAAAAAAAAAGTCACGGGCAAACTTTGGTAAAGTCATGGAATTTCTTAGGCCTTCTAAATACTAAAAGAATAAGGGGGGGACCCTAAAAATTAAATTTTTTTGGGGAAAATAGTTGCAGCTACAACAATTGGCGACTACTTGGCAGACACAGATCTATGAACAACTTATCCTTTGAACAAGATACTGTTTTGATGGTATTACTTTATTAGATTTCTTCAAGATATCTGGATTTCTAGAATACAAGATTTATGAACTTTAAGCATTGATGACAGTACAAATTGAAGAAAGGGGAACCAAGATTTCAAAATATCGGTAACTCTTCTGAGGCCGAAGATATGAGGTTTATTTTACCTTTGCCTTTGGATATCTTCCAACTTAGACACCACATGATTGTAACAGGTAGTAAATAGATATATTTGTTTGTTCCTCATTCCCATGCCAATTTGTATTCTCTTGATGCTTTTGGACTTTTGTCCTTTTGAGTCCTCCCTAATTGCTTTATTTCTGAATTTTAGTTCAGGCCCCTCTATCCATAGTGTCCTTTTGTGTGAGAGATATTTCGATTTCAACTCACAGACGGAGAAGAACTTTTTAGCAATCTTATTCAAACTGTTTTTTTGTTCAGTATGTGTTTTGGTACATATTTACTTCTTGGGATATTTTGACTCTTGTTAGCCTTTTGGCTTTCGATTGTGGCATGGGATCATTTAAATATAGTACACTATTTACCCTACTTCCTTTCCATGGGTCTTTTTCTATTACCCCCCTAGGATAGTCTTTAGTGTGAAATGAATGGAGCCTCAAAATAGTACTCTAGAATTTTCTATCCTTAGTTATTTTATAGGGATTAAACATGACTTCAATGTGTTCATAATCCATTCAGATAATCTTCTAGTTTTAAAGAATCCTTAAACATTGTGTATGTGTAAATAGTAGGTAGTATTTGATCAAATATTTTAGTTTATCCAGAACTCTGATGAACTCCAAAACCAAAAGTCGAGCTGATTTATTGAAACATAAACAAACCAAGATTTACAAGCAATCAAAACTTGAGCAAGTAAAATTAAATCAATTGAAACTAATCTAGGAAAAGAAAACAAAACAAATCAAACCATTTATTTATGTACAATAAAAACAAAATCAAAACCATTAATAAAAATAAGTCTTGATAACTAAACCATTTACTGGTAAGTTCTCCTCGCACTCCTGTAAGTCTTGCAATTTGTAAGTTGAGGGGCCTATCTTCTCTGCAATCTGAAAAGGGCCTATCCATAGTTGCTGAAATTTAGTGTGCTTTCCCTTTTCATCATGCTGGTGATCCCACTTAAGAACCAAATCACCTACCTCGAATTCATTTTTCTCGGATTTGTGTTTGTCAAACCATCTCTTCACCATTTCTTGTTGATGTTTAAATCTTTCTCGGGCTTTGGACCTAGACTCCTCTAACTTCAGCAGATTATGAATTCGGATTTGCAGAATTTCATTATCAGTACCCCTAGAGTCTTGAGCTAGTTTGGAAGATGGAAACATAATATTAGGAGGTAAGATAGCTTCTTTCCCATAGACAAGAGTGTAGGGCGACACACCTAAGGAGTTCTTGGGTGTGTTAATGTATTTGTAACTTTGGAATGTATTCACTTGTATATCTTATGTATTGTACCCCGATGTTTATTCTGGGAAGTGTCTGTAATGTATTGGATTCATGTCATGCCTTGATGTGCCTATTGGGAGATTCAATGCTAGCTTGAATGATACAAATCTAACATGGTATCTGAGCTAACCTGAGAATAAGACGCTGTGCAGCTGCGGAAACTATAGCTTCCTACTTTTTGGATCTCTCTCCACAGATTTTCAGCAAAATAATTTTGGGCTGACTCTCCTCTCTAGGGCACATCATTCTGTCGAAGAAGAATCTGATTTTGAGCATTTTCAGTTTTTGGCCCGACACTACCGCTGAAAATTAGGGCTTTCCACAGAAGTGGAATTTTTGAGTGAGCCTAGGCTTGGATTTATATCCTCCTCAAAATTGAAGTTTAGAGATCAAGATCAAAGCTTTTGGTTGGACAGAACTCTAGGAAAGTCAAACCCTAATCTATTCCTGAACCAGCACTGTAGAAATTCAGCTCCAAATCTAGTTTTGACATCTTGACCTGGTAAGATCTAAATCTTTTGTATTTCCATTTGAGGCTCTCAGTTAAGATATCTCATCATACTAAGCTTGATGAAAATATTGAGGGAGCTGATAACTTCCGAGCCTAGAAGTATAGGATCTCCTTGGTCCTGGAAGAAAATGAGTTGGACTCCTACATCAATGAGGAGGTTCCAGTTCCAGAGGGAGATGAGCCTAAGACCTTACACAAGAATAAGTTGGTCATGGCTAAGAGGATTATTGCTGATTCAATCAAGGATCACCTTATACCATAGGTGTCCTCCCTAAAGACACCTAAAGCTATGTTTGCTTCCCTGACCAAACTGTTTGAAGGAAATAACATAAACCAGAAGATGACTTTGAGGAACCAGTTGAAGAATGTGAAGATATAGAATACAAAGACCATATAGTCATACTTCACAAGGGTTCCCAGATCACAGAACAACTTGAAGCAGTGGATGAAGAAGTGGAGAATGCAGAGATTGTAATGACCACCTTGAATGGTCTCCCTAGGACATGGGAGTCTTTCATTCAAGGGATCTGTGCCAGAAAGAAGCTAGTCAAGTTCAGCAGGATATGGGAAGAATGCTCACAAGAAGAATCTCGGATAGTAGCTCGAGAAGAAAAGTTGGGAAGTGAAGATCAAGCTCTCACAATTCAATCCAAGAAGAACAAAAGGGACTATCATCATCATTCTAAAGGTAAGCATTCTTCCTCCAGAAAGACTCAACTCAGATGTTATACTTGTGATGAAATAGGAAAATATTCCAGAGATAGTCCTAGAAGCAAAAAAAACTCCCACAAGAAGAAAAACAACAAGAGAATACATCATGCTGATGCTGCAGAAGATGATGAACCTTCCACAAATAGAATCAAGCAAGAAAGTGATGATTCTTCAAGTGATGAAGAATATGTTTGATTTTCTCTCTCACGGGAAACATCACACATGGAAGCAAAGATTGGCTTATAGATAGTGGAGCTTCCAAACATATGACAAGAATGAAAGAGTCCTTTGTGAAACTATTAGAACATGAATCACCCCACAAGGGGAAACTTGGAGATGACTACCAGTATCCAATAAAAGGTAGTGAGGAATCCTCCTATAAGATAGACTCTGGAAAGTATATGAATATGAAGGATGTATTGTTTGTACTAGGGCTTAAGAAGAACCTCATATCCATATCTACATTAGATGCAAAAGGAATGAGGGTTGCATTTGTAGATGGCCAAGTTCTTATGTGGCCAAAGGGAAAGACTATTGATGATGCAGTAGTGATTGGGGAACAAGAGGGAGGTCTATACAAATTGAAGGGCCATCTAGAACAAGCCTTGGTTCATGACACAATAGAGCCAAATTAACTTTTGCATAGAAGGCTTGCACATGTGCATTATAGAGCACTACCACTTGCAAGCAAAGCTGTTGAAGGTCTTCCAGAAATTTAGGCAAAACATGTTGGAGTCTGCAAGGCATGTGCGAAAGGAAAGAACACAAGCAAACATTTTTGAGTAGCGAAAACAAGGCAAAAGGAATCTTGGAAATCATTCACTTCGATTTATGCGGTCCAATTTCATCAAGTTCATTAAGCGGGTATGTATACTATGTTTCTTTTATTGATTATTTTTCTAGGAAGACATGGATATACTTCATGAAGAACAAAGATGAGGTATTTAGCAAGTTCAAGGAATTCAAAGCCTTGATCGAGAACCACACATAAAATAATATCAAAACCTTTTGATTAGATAATGTTGGAGAATTCACATCAAATGAATTCAAAGAATTATGCAAATATTCAGGGATTAAGAGGGAGTTAACCACTCCATATAATCCACAACAGAATGGGGTAGCAGAAAGGAAGAATAGAACAATCATGGAAGATTCAAGGGACATGATTCATGATCAAGATCTTCCCATGCATATATGGGAAGAAGCTACCAGAACAACGGTGTATGTATAGAACCATACTCCACACAGAGTACTTGAGAACAAGACACCTGGAGAAGTATTTTTGGCAAGAAACCAGAAGTCAGCCATATCATAATATTCAGCTGTCTAGTGTACATACACATTCTGAAAAAAAGAGGACAAAGTTAGATCCTTCAGGAAAGAAGGGTATATTTGTGGGATACTCTGAAAGCTCGAAGGCTTACAGAATTTACTTCCCAGGATTAAAAAAGATCGACATCAGCAGGGACTTAACATTAGATGAAGACTCATCTTACAACAAATCCAGAAAGAGACCCACTGAAGAACCTGAAGAAACAGAAGCACCCAGAATTCATGACACAATTGTTAGAATTTTATCATTCAAACTAGCATTATGTTAGGATCTTTAACTAAGAGAATAACATGTACAACAATCAAACACAAGAGACAATGAACACAATGTTTTTCCTTGGGGAAACCATAAATGGATAAAATCCCACAACTTCCTCAGAGATAGAATCAACACCAAAGTAAAACCCCAAAATAGTAAGATGATCTTTTGATAGTAGTAGCCTCTTTCTTTCTATCCCCAACAACTTTTTCTCCCTCAGCTATGTGATACAACTGAGTGTGAGTGAGTGTGTGATAAATAGAGAGGCTCACTCTCTATTTATACTAATTCTCAACTTGACAATATGTCACTAGGGCTGACTTCACTAGGAGAGTCTAAGACCCCTAGGGCCTCGGAACTGTGGGGACTTTAACCCTTGATCAATAGAAGGGTTACCCATAATGACTTGCCATGACTTGTTTACATTATAGAAACTCCCGATCGCAACATCGGGGCATGACATGACTCAATTACATTACAAACACTTCCTGGAATAAACATCAGGGTACAATACATAAGATATACAAGTGAATACATTACGAAGTTACAATTACATCAACACTCCCTCTTAACTAGGAAGGTATTCTCTCAACACAATTTATCAGCATAAGTCTTCTTCTCTGTATCATTTGGATCATCATCGAGTTCTCATAATCTTCAAGTCATCTTCAACTAGATCTGGATCATCATCACTGGATCTAGATCATCACTTGATCTGGATCATCTCTGCTGGATCAACATCACTGGATCTGGATCATCAATTGATATATATCATCACTGTTGGATCATCATCAATGGATTTGGATCATCATCACTAGATCTAGATCATCACTCGATCTGGATCATCACTAGGTTAACATGACTGGTGCTATCTCATGATTCTTCTCGTCACAGGAAGTTCTACAGAGATAACCATTTTTCATGCTAGGTGTAGGCCTAGCCTCCATGTAGGTCTTCTTCAGCGCTTATATCTGACCCTAAGTTTGAATGGCTCACCTAGCACTTAAATCTGACCTTGACTTATCAGAAAGGCACACCCAGCACTCACATCTGACCATGAGAGGAACACATCCACCATCATGTCAGAATGGCCTATCCCTCACATTTGACCATGGAAGGAACTTAATCCTCTCACCATGTCAGAATGGCCCAGCCCTTACATCTAACCATGGAAGGAACTTAATCCTCTCACCATATCAGAATGGAACATCCCTTACATTTGACCTTGACTCATTAGAATGGTACAACCCTTACATCTGACCTTGACTCGTTAGAATGGCATAGCCCTTACATCTAACCTTGACTTTTCAGAATGGTACATCCCTTACATCTGACCTTGACTCGTCAGAAAGGCTCTCAGTCCTAGACTGAGGATCCCTGGTAACTGACCAGGTGCTTCCATTCAAAGAATGGCATCAAACCTTATATTTGATCACGTGGGAACATATCCCTCAATCACATCAGAATTTCCCTGCACTTATATATGATCATGTGAGACTGCATCTCACAGTCATATTAGAATGGCCCTCAGTCCTAGACTGAGTATTCCTGGTAACTGACTAGGTACCTCCATTCAGATAATGGCAATAACCCTTATATCTGATCATGTAGGAATCAATCCTATAGTCATATCAGAATGGCTCAACACTCATATCTGACATGGAAGGAACCAATCCTCTCACAATGACAGAATGGCTCATCCCTTACATCTAACCATGGAAGGAACTTAATCCTATCACCATGTCAAAATGGCTCACAGACTCATCACTTCCCTTTGGAGGGAACCTTGATCTGGAGAACACCAAGCTTCTCCCTGAAGTACTCAAACTTCACTCTGGCCAATGGCTTCATCAACACATCAGCTATGTGTTCATTTGTCGCAACATACTAGAGCTTCATTGCTCCTCTCTGCACCATATCCTTGATATATTGATACTTGATCTTGATATGCTTCGACTTGTCATGGAACACCGGGTTCTACGACAACTTCACACAACTCTAGTTGTCACAATATATACAAGTAGAATCTAACTGGAGATCAAATAAATAAGACAGTAGCTTCCTCAGCCATACTGCCTCACAACTATCTGAACAGGCTGCAACATACTTTGCTTCAGCTATACTTAGTGCCAAGAGATCACACCTGATCCCATACTGAAGCAACACCCTGAAGTGCTCTTCCTATCGATGGCACTACCTATCCAATATGAATCAACGTAACCCTCTAGGTTAATTTTTTGAGTTGCCTCATACTTGAGCCCATAATCAACTGTACCCTTCAGGTACCTTAGAATATGATTTGTAGCAATCAAGTGAACATGCCTCAGATCTTTCAGGAACTGGCTCAAGGTGTTCACAACAAAGTAAATATCTGGTCTTGTGTTCGTCAGGTCCATCAACGACCCAATCATCTCACGATACATCATAGAATCAATTGCTTTTGATGAAGCATAACTCAATAGCTTCAGGTTTGATGCCATAGGTGTGGTCATGGCCTTGCAGTCCATCATCCCGAATCTCTTCAGGAACTCTACCATATATTTCCCTTGTCCTAAGGAAATTCCATCTGCATTATGCCACACCTCCATGCCTAGAAAATAATGCATCATACCCAAGTCCTTAATTTCAAACTCGATAGCAAGATTCCTCTTCGTATCAGCAATCAACCCATCCATACCTTTTATAAACAGATCATCTAAATATAGTAGGAGAATCACTGGGTTACCATCTTCAACCTTGTAGTAAAGGTTGGAATCTGCTTTACTCTTGGTAAATCCCAAACTGGATAGAAAGCTATCAATTTTGCTGTACCATGTCCTGGGTTCCTATTTCAAACCGTACAGGGATTTCTTCAATCTACACACATGACGGTCCCTATCATGTGTCTCAAAACTGAGTGCCTATTCCACATACACTTCCTATTCCACTACACCATTCAAGAAAGCAATATTGACATCCATCTGGTGTATCTTCCATTTCATCACTACAGCCAGAGCAAGTACTAATCTGATGGAAGTGTATCTGGCTACAAGTGCAAAAGTTTCTTCATGATCTATTCCTTCTTTCTAGGAGAAGTCACGAGCCACAAATATTGCTTTATATTTTTCTATATTGCCGTCTGCAGCATTCTTGATCTTGTAGATCCATTTGGAAGTTACAATTGACTTCCCATATGGTCTTGGGACAACATCCCACACATCATTCTTCATGATCGATTGATACTCTTTGATCATAGCATCCTTCCATTCTTTCCTTTCTGCCGCTTCTTCATAGTTGGAAGGTTCTTTATCGATGAAATCACATAATAAGGATACATACTTGGAGCAGGATCTAGTCCTATTTCTTTCTCTACAATTCTCTTCTGGAGCCCCATATCTTTCTACACCTTGGATAGCTTCTCGTACCCAAGCAGGTTTCCTCTTATGAGGATTCTTCTCTTGACGTGGATCTATAGGTTCTTGAGGTTCTTCAAATTCTCGATCTTCTTCTTGAATTTCTTCATTCATGGTTGTGTCATGAAGTCTGGGTGCTTCTGTTTCTTCAGGTTCTTCAGTAGGCCTCTTTCTAGATTTGTTGTAAGCCGAGTCTTTGTCAAATGTCACATTCCTACTTATGTCAATCTTCTTAAATCCCGGGAAGTATATTCTCTAAGCCTTCGAGCTTTTAGAGTATCCCACAAATATACCCTTCTTTCCTGAAGGATATAACTTTGTCCTCTTTTCTTTTGGAATGTGTATTTACACTGGACAACCGAATATTCTGAGATGGCTGACTTTTGGTTTCTTGCTGGAAAAGACTTCTTCAGGTGTCTTGTTCTCGAGTACTCTATGTGGAGTACGGTTTTGTACATACACCGCTGTTCTGGCAGCTTCTGCCCATATATGCATGGGAAGATCTTGATCATGAAGCATATCCATTGCAGTTTCCATTATCATTCTATTCTTCCTTTCTGCAACCCCATTCTATTGTGGATTATATGGAGTGGTTAACTCCCTCTTAATCCCTGAATCTTTGCATAAATATTTGAATTCATTTGATGTGAATTCTCTGCCATTATTTGATCAAAAAATCTTGATCTTATTCTCAGTGTGGTTCTCAATCAAGGCTTTGAATTCCTTGAACTTGCTGAATACTTCATCTTTGTTCTTCATGAAGTAAATCCATGTCTTCCTAGAAAATTCATCAATGAAAGAAACATAGTATACATACCCGCTTAATGAACTTGATGACATTGTACCGCATACATCGGAGTGAATGATTTCCATATTCTTTTTTCCTTGCTCTTGCTACTTGGAAATTTCTTCTTTGTATTATTTCCTTTTGCACATCCTTTGTAGACTCCATCATGTTTTTCCTGAATTTCTGGAAGACCTTCAACAGCTTTGCTTGCAAGTGGTAGTGCTCTGTAGTGCACATGTGCAAGCCTTCTATGCCAAAGTTCATTTGGCTCTACTGTGTCATGGACTGAATCTTTTTCTGAATGGCCCTTCAATTTGTATAGGCCTCCCTCTTGTTCCCCAATCACTACTGCATCATCAAAAGTCTTTCCTTTTGGTGACATGAGAACTTGGCCATCTACAAATGCAACCCTCACACCTTTTGCATCTAATGCAGATATGGAGAGGAGGTTATTCTTAAGTCCCGGTACAAACAATACTTCCTTCATCTTCATATACTTTCCAGAGTCTAGATTATAGGAATATTCCCCACTACCTTTTTTTGGATATTGGTAGTCATCTCTGAGTTTCATCTTGTGGGGTGATTCATGTTCTGATAGTCTGACAAAAGACTCTTTGAATCCTGTCATATGTTTGGAAGCCCCACTATCTATAATCCAATCATTGCTTCCATGTGTGATGTTTCTCATGAGAGTGGAAATCAAAACATATTCTTCATCACTTGAAGAATCATCACTTTCTTGCTTGTTTCTCTTTGTGGAAGGTTCATCATCTTCTGCAGCATGAGCATGATGTTTTCTCTTGTTGTTTTTATTCTTGTGAGAGTTTCTTTTGTTTCTAGGACAATCTTTGGGATAGTGTCCTATTTCATCACAAGTATAAAATCTGAGTTGATTTTTCTTGTAGGAAGAGTGCTTACCTTTAGAATGATGATGGTGATGATGGTCCCTTCTGTTTTTCTTGGATTGAACTGTGAGAGCTTGATATTCATTTCCCATCTTTTCTTCTCAATATGCTATCCGATCTTCTTCTTGTGAGAATTCTTCCCATAGTCTGCTGAACTTGACTAACTTCTTTCTGGCACAGATCCCTTGAATGAAAAAGTCCCATGTCCTAGGGAGACCATTCAAAGTGGTCATTACAATCTCTGCATTCTCCACTTCTTCATCCACTGCTTCAAGTTTTTCTTTGATCTAGGAGACCCTTGTGAAGTAAGATTGTGTGGTCTCTGCATTCTGAATCTTCACATTCTTCAACTGGTTCCTCAAAGTCATCTTCTGGTTTATGTTCTTTCCTTCAAAGAGTTTGGTTAGGTCATCAAACATAGCTTTAGGTGTCTTTAGGGAGGACACCTATGGTATGAGGTGATCCTTGACTGAATTAGTAATAATCCTCTTAGCCATAACCAATTTCTTCTTGTGTAAGGCCTTAGCCTCATCTCCCTCTGGAACTGGAACCTCCTCATTGATGTGGGAGTCCAACTCATTTTCTTCCAGGACTAGGGAGATCCTATACTTCCAAGCTCGGAAGTTATCATCTCCCTCAAGCTTTTCATAAAGCTTGGTATGATGAGACATCTTAACTGAGAACCTCAAATGGAAATGCAAAAGATTTAGACATTACCAAGTCAAGTTGTCAAAACTAGATCTGAAGCTGAATTTCTGCAGTGTTGGTTCAGGAGCAGATTAGGGTTTGATTTTCTCAGAGTTCTGTCCAACCAAATGCTTTGATCTTGATCTCTAAACTTTGATTTTGAGGAGGAGATCAATCCAGGCCTGGGCTCACTCAAAAATTCCACTTCTGTGGAAAGCCCTAATTTCTGGCAGTAGTGTTGGGTCAAAAACTAAAAATGCTTAGAATCAGATTCTGCTTCAATAGAAAGATGTGCCCTAGGGAGGAGAGTCAGTCCAACCTTCTTTTTCTGAAAATATATGGAGAGAGATCCAAAAAGTAGGAAGCCCTAGTTTCCACAGCTGCATAGTGTCTTCTTCTTAGGTTAGCTCTAATACCATATTAGAATTTTATCATTCAAGCTAGCATTATGTTTGGATCTTAAACTGAGAGAATAACAAGTACAACAATAAAAAACAAGAGACAATGAACACAATGTTTTTCCTAGGGGAAACCATAAATGGAGAAAACCCCACAACTTCCTCAGAGATTGAATCATCACAAAATAAAACCCAAAAACAGTAAGATGATCTCTCGACAACAGTAGCCTCTTTCTTTCTAGCCCCAACAACTTCTTCTCCCTCATATAGGCTCTAAAACTAAGTGTGAGTGAGTGTGTGATAAATAGAGAGGCTCACTCTCTATTTATACTAATTCCTGACTTGAAAATAACTCACTAGGGATGACTTGAATAGAAGAGTCTAATAGCCCTAAGGTCCCAAAACCGTGGGGACTTTAACCCTTGATCAATAGAAGGGTTACCCATAATGACTTGACATGACTTGTTTACATTATAGAAACTCCTGATCAGAACATCGGGGCATGACATGACTCAATTACATTACAAACACTTCCGGAAATAAACATCGGGGTACAATACATAAGATATACAAGTGAATACATTCCGAAGTTACAATTACATCAACAACAACCATGAATGAAGAAATTCAAGAAGAAGATAGAGAATTAGAAGAATCTCAGGAACCTGTAGATCCACCTCAAGAGAAGAATACTCACAAGAGGAAACTTGCTTGGGTACGAGAAGCTATCCAAGGTGCAAAAAGATATGGGGCTCCAAAATAAAATCATAGAGAAAGTAAAATAACCAGGTCTTGCTCCGGTTATGTAGCCTTATTATGTGACTTCATCGATAAAAAACCTTCCAACTATGAAGAAGCGACATAAAGGAAAGAATGGAAGGATGCTGTGATCGAAGAGTATCAATCGATCATGAAGAATGATGTTTGGGATGTTGTCCCAAGACCAGAAGGGAATTCTGCTGTAAATTCCAAATGGATCTACAAGATCAAGCATGCCGTAGATGGAAGTATAGAGAAATATAAAGAAAGATTTGTGGCTTGTGGCTTCTCCTAGAAAGAAGGAATAGATTATGAAGAAACTTTTGCACCTAGATACACTTCCATCAGATTAGTACTTGCTCTGGCTGTAGTAATGAAATGGAAGAAACACCAGATGGATGTCAAGACTGCTTTCTTGAATGGTGTAGTGGAAGAGGAATTTTATGTGGAGAAACCACTCGGTTTTGAGACACCTGACAGGGAGTCTCAAGTGTGTAAATTGAAGAAAGCCCTGTACAGTTTAAAACAAGAACCCAAGACATGGTATGATAGAATTGATAGATTTCTATCCAGTTTGGGATTTACCAAGAGTAAAGAATATTCCAACCTTTACTACAAGGTTGAAAATGGTAGCCCAGTGATACTCCTATTGTATGTAGATGATCTATTTGTGACAGTAATGGATGGGTTGATTTCTGATACGAAGAGGAAGCTTGCTGCTAAGTTCAAAATGAAGGAATTGGGTATGATGCACTATTTTCTAGGCATGGAGGTGTGGCAGAATGCAAATGGAATTTCCCCGGGACAAGGGAAGTATATGATAGAGATATTGAAGAGGTTCGAGATGATGGACTGCAAGGCCATGAACACACCTATGGCATAAAACCTGAAGCTATTGAGTGATGCTTCATCAGAATCGATTGTAGTAATGATGTATTGTTAGATGATTGGGTCCTTGATGTACTTGGAGAATACAAGACCGAATATTTGCTTTGTTGTGAACACCTTGAGCCAGTTCCTGAAAGATCCGAGACATGTTCACTTGATTGATGCAAATCATATTCTGAGGTAACTGAGAGGTATAGTTGATTATGGAATCAAGTATGAGGAGAATCAGAAGATTAACCTGGAGGGTTATGTTGATTCATATTGGGCAGGCAGTGCCATCGATAGGAAGAGCACTTCAGGGTGTTTCTTCAGTATGGGATCAGGTGTGATCTCTTGGTTTAGCAAGAAGCAGTCCTGTGTGGCACTAAGTACAACTGAAGTAGAGTATGTTGCAACTTGTTAAGCTAGTTGTGAGGAAATATGGCTAAGGAAGCTACTGTCTGATTTATTTGATCTCCACTTGGATGCTACTTGTATATATTGCGACAACCATAGTTGTGTGAAGTTGTCGTAGAACTCGATGTTCCATGACAAGTCGAAGCATATCGAGATCAAGTATCACTATATCAGGGATATGGTGTAGAGGGGAGTAGTGAAGCTCCAGTATGTTTCAACAAATGAATAGATAGCTGATGTGTTGGAAAAGCCATTGGTCAGAGTGAAGTTTGAGTACTTCAGGGAGAATCTTGGTGTTCTCCAGATTGAGGCTCCTTCCAAGGGGAAGTGATGAGTCTATGAGCCATTCTGACATGGTGAGAGGATTAAGTTCCTTCCATGGTCAGATGTAAGGGCTGAGCCATTCTGTCATGGTGAGAGGATTGGTTACTTCCATGTCAGATATGATTGTTGAGCCATTCTGATATGACTGTAGGATTGGTTCCTACATGATCAGATATAAGGGTTGTCACAGATTATGTTGTAGCTTTTTAAACTAGTTGTGAGGTAGTATGGCTAAGGAAGCTACTATCTGATTTATTTTATCTCCAGTTGGATGCTACTTATATATATTGTGACAACCAGAGTTGTGTGAAGTTGTCTGAGAACCCGGTGTTCCATGACAATTCAAAGCATATCAAGATCAAATATCACTATATCAAGGATATGGTGCAGTGAAGCTCCAGTATGTTGTGATAGACAAATAGATAGCTGATGTGTTGACTAAGCCATTGGCTAGAGTGAAGTTTGATTACTTCAGGGAGAATCTTGGTGTTCTCCAGATCAAGGTTCCCTCCAAGGGGAAGTGATGAGTCCATGAGCCATTCTGTCATGGTGAGAGGATTGGTTCCTTCCATGTCAGATATGAGTGCTGAGCCATTCTGAGGTGACTGTGAGATGTGTTCTCACATGATTAGATATAAGCACTGAATTCTATTCTCCGGGGGAATGGAGGAACCTATTCAGTTACCAAGAATAATCAGCTTGGAGCTGAGGGCCATTTTGATGCGACTGTGGGATGTTTTCCCACATGATCAGATGTAAGTGCAGAGCCATTCTGACATGGGGGTAGGCTGGGCCCTCCCATAGTTAGATGTAAGTGCAGAGCCATTCTGACATGGGGGAAGGCTGGGCCCTCCCATTGTCAGATGTAAGTGTAGAGCCATTTTGACATGGGGGAAGGCTGGGCCCTTCCATAGTCATATGTAAGTGTAGAGCCATTCTGACATGGGGTAAGGCTGGGCCCTCCCATGGTCAGATGTAAGTGTAGAGCCATTCTGACATGGGGGCAGGATGGGCCCTCCCATGGTCAGATATAAGGGTTGGACCATTCTGACATGGGGGCAGGCTGGGCCATTCTGACATGGGGGCAGGATGGGCCCTCCCATGGTCAGATGTAAGGGTTGGGCCATTCTGACATGATGGTGGATGTGTTCCTCTCATGGTCAGATGTGAGTGCTGGGCATGCCATTTTGACATGGGGGCAGGTTGGGACCTCCCATGGTCAGATATAAGTGCTGGACATGCCTTTCTCACTGGGTCAGATATAAGTGCTGAAGAAGATGAAGACCTAATTGGAGGCTAGTCCTACAACCAACATGAGAAAGGGATGGCTCTGTAGAAATTCCTGTGACGAGAAGAATCAAGAGATACCACCAATGATGATAACCCAGTGATGATCTAGATCGAGTGATGATGATCCAACAATGATGATCCAACAGTGTTGATCCATATCGAGTGATGATCCAGATCCAGTAATGATGATCCAGATCCAGTGATGATCCAGATCCAGATGAAGATGACTTGAAGATGAAGATGACTTGAATATGAACATGACGAGAACTCAATGATGATCCAGACGATACAGAGAAGAAGACTTGTGCTGATAAATTGTGTCGAGAGAATACCTTCCTAGTTAAGAGGGAGTGTTAATGTATTTGTAACTTCAGAATGTATTCACTTTTATATCTTATGTATTGTACCCGGATGTTTATTCCAGGAAGTGTCTGTAATGTATTGGAGTCATGTCATGCCCCGATGTGCCTATCGGGAGATTCAATAATGTAAACAAGTCATGTCAAGTTATTTTGGGTAACCCTCCTATTGATCAAGGGTTAAAGTTCCCACAGTTGTGGGGCCCTAGGGTTATTAGACTCTCCTAGAGAAGTCGGCCCTAATGAGTTATTGTCAAGTCAAGAATTATTATAAATAGAGAGTGAGCCTTTCTATTTATCACACATTAACTCACACTCAATTGTAGTGCATAACTAAGAGAGAAGAAGTTGCTGGGACAAGAGAGAGAGAGAGAGACTACTGCTGTCATGAGATCATCTTACTGTTTTGGGGTTTTTCTTTTGGTGCTGATTCTATCTATGAGGAAGTTGCGGGGTTTTCTCCTTTATGGTTTCCCTGAGGAAAAACATTGTGTTCATTGTCTCTTATGTTTGATTGCTATGCTTGTTATTATCTCAGTTAAAGATCCTAATATAATGCTAGCTTGAATGATAAAAATCTAATAGGGTGTGACTCTATCAACCCAGAGTGCATTATGCAAAGTTAGATGCCAGCTCCTTTGATTTTCTATAACCATTTTCTTTAAAATTCTAATCAAGTTTTTATTGGTGGATTCTGCCAAACCATTTCCTTATGGATAGTATTTTGCAGAATAGTGTAGCTTAATTTCTTTTTCATTTGTGAATGTAGTCAATTTAATAGATGAAAAATATGAAGCATTATAAAAAACTAGGGAAATTGGAACCCCAAACCTGGTCATAATACGATCTTGTAGAAAGTCCATAACTGCATCTTCATTTACTTTATGCAATGGAATGGCTTCTACCCATCTGCTGAAATAATTGGTTGCCGTCAGGATATACTTATGCTGCAATGAATAATTTGGATTGATCTCTCCAATAATATCAATCCCCTTTTGCTCGAATGGTTCTGAGATAATCACTGGTTTCAATGGTCCTGCTGCTTTGGATTGTCCCCCACCTCTCCTTTGGCAAGTATCACACTTTCTAACATGATCATGAGCATCTTTAAACAATTTCAGCCAGTAATATCTAGCTCTGAGAATCTTGTGTGCTGTTGTGTCTCCTAAAAAATGACCTCCAATGGGTCCATCATGTAATTATACTACAAGTTTCTTTGCATATTCATGTTCTAAGAATCTAAGAAAGACTCCATCGTAGTTCTTTCTAAACAACACTCCATCAATAATCTGAAATAAGGCTGATTTCAGATGTAATGCTCTTCTTTGCTTGGGATTCCAATGTTCCGGCATATATTCTTTCTGCAGATAATGATTCAAATCTCTATACCAGGAGTCTGGAGCTGTGAATAGAGGACATACATCCACCATGTGTAATTCAACTTCATTATCCCAGCTGTTATGTTCATTGATTTGACCCTCAGCCACCAACTTACAGAGTCCTTGTCCTTTAATTATGGTTGCTGGTTTGAATTCAAGATCATATTCTTGCAAAGCAGTCACCCAATTTCCTCTTCTTTCTCCCAATTCCTTTTGTACAAAAAGGGATCATACTATTGGGTGTGGGACTATTACTTTGGTGTGGTTCTTAAGTATGTATGGCTTGAATTGCTTCACTTCCTTAAAAAATGCATAAGCGTGTTTATCAACTGCGGGATAGTTCAATTCATCCCCTTGCAGACAAGTGCTCATAAATGATATGGGGTATTCATCTCCCCCTTCTTATTTCTGCGTAAGCACTACTACTAATGAATCATCCAAAGAAAACGTGTATAAGATAAAATACTTTTCAAAGTTAGGACTTTTAAGTGACGGTGCATGAGCTACAAACATTTTAATCTTGTCAAATGCACCCTTCTCTGAATCAATCCACTTGAATTGGACACTTTGCTTCACCATTTGTTGCAAAGGTTTGACGATTTGAGCAAAGTCTGGCACAAACCTTCGCACAAAATTTATTGTCCCCATAAAAGATTGCATACCTTTTTTATTATGGGGTAAAGGGATCTGTTCTATGGATTTAGTTCTCTTTGGGTCTATTGAGATCCCTTTTTTAGAAATAACATGACCCAATAGCTTTCCTTCCATGACAATGAACACACATTTCTTAGGATTTAAAGAAATGACATATTTTCTACAACATTCGAAAATATGTTTTAAATGAAATGTATGCTCTTCTCTCTTCGTTGAAAATATCGTAACATCATCTAAATAAACCACACCACTACAACCAATTAGACCATGAAAGCTATATCCATAGTCCTTTGGAAAGTCGCTCCAACAGTAATGATTCCAAAGGGAATCCTTCTATACGCAAAAGTCCCCCACTTGGTTCTAAAAGTGGTCTTGAGCCTGTCTTCTTATGCTACAAGCACTTGGTTATAACCTGAGAACCCATCTAATAGAAAAAATAGTTCAGAACCTGAGACCATTTGTAGTATTTGTTCCATGGGTGGGACATGGTAATTATCTTTATCTGATGCATGATTTAGATTTCTGAAATCAACGCAAAGTCTGATCTCTCCAGACATATTTCGCACCGATACCAAGTTTGAAACCCATTTTGAATGTCTGACGTTAAATATGATTTTAGCATCCAATGAATTTTTCACTTCACTTTGAATTAGGGGTTCTAGTTTGGGATGCATCTTTCTTAGAGGTTACTGATAAGGTTTGACACCAAATTTGATTGGAACAACATGCTGTATAATTTTGGGTCATACATTTGTAGGTCCTCGTAGGTCCAAGCAAACACATCTTTATATTGTCTGAATAAACTGATGAATTTACTCCTCTCACCGGGTGAACAACACTTCCCCAAATTCACATATTTGGGTTCAGCCTCTGTCCCTAAATTTATCAGCTCGAATTGTAAAGATGAGCTATGTGTCTTGACATTCGCTAACTTTCTAAACTTGTTGTCTAAATCAAACATCTATTCCAAAGTTCTGACTCCTTTTGGAATGAAATTTCCATTATGTAGGTCTACTTGATGTTCTTTGTCATCTATTATGGCTCTTTTAAATGTATCATTATTCATTAAACATTCCAATATTTGTTGATCATCATCAAACACCCTCAAATTGGTGATATTGTTTGGAACAAAAGGCATGAAAAGAAATTCAATCGAACATCTGTTATTTGTAGGTACCAACCTTGCAGTTGATGTAGCTAACAAATCAGCTGCCGCATTTTTTTCTCTAGGAATTGAGGAAATATTGAATGCATGAAAATTTATTAATAAATCCCAAACTTCATTTTGGTAAGCCTTCAAATGCAGTGATATACAGTGAATTTTGTTTCGAATTTGCTTAACAACGATTCCAGAATCTTTGTACACTTTTAGATTTTTTACTTTTAATCCTATTGATTTTTTCAGTCCCTAGACTAATGCTTCGTATTCAGCTGTGTTATTTGTGCATTCAAATTGTAATCTACATGAAAGAAAATATTTGTTTTTTTTTTTATCGATCAGGACACAACCAACTCCTGACCCTTCCAAGGTTTTAGAACCATCAAAATAAAGAATCCAAAAACTTTCTACTCCTACTGCATTTGAGCTACTAACTACCTTTGAGACTAAATGTACTATATTACAATCAATTTTATTAGCCCGTGAAAAATCAAGGAGATTGGGCTGGATATCTGATATTCCACTGGATTCTTCAACTTGGCAATTTCTCGGTTCAAGTTCAAGAAAATAGTTTCCCAACACATAATTTACAGGTTCATCCTCTCCTTCCAATGGAGTTACATTGTATTTCATCTAAGGTTCCCTCAACACTTTTATTTGATTTTGACAACCTTTATAAGGTAACCAATGTGACCACAACAATGTCTATGTACTCGCAGATTCTTTCATCTGCTGATAAACAGATCAGGACATCTTCCATTTCACCTAACACTTTTACTGTAGTCCTATCCAGTTGGATAACTTGGCCTATAGTGGGCTTGGGTTGACCATTTATTTTCTTGCAAACTGCAAGTGGCATGACATTTACTGATGCCCTAGAGTCCACTAAATAGTTATGTACATTGTAATTGAAAATTTCAAAAGTTAGGAGGAATGCTAGAGTTCTATACTTAGAATTTCCTCCTGAACTCGCTTCACCAATCTCTTCATCATCTTGGTTATCCTTCTGGGGTTCCTTCACATGTGTTTCAAGTGCTTTCAACAACTTTTCCTTTCTTTGGGGTAGATTGCACATTTCAAACAACGAGATGTTTGATTTGGCCTTTTTAATATCTTCCACAATGTCATATCCCATTTCATGTTCATTAGAATTCTTTTTTACATTCTCAACTTTATTTTCGGTAGAATTTATAGGCATATTGATTTTCTTGGGACTCTAACTTGTGACGACAAGCTCTGGTTTATTAACTTTCTGAGAATTTGTTTTGATCTTTTTCATGTTCTCCTGAAGTTTCTTAATTTTGGGCAGTATCATGTTATCTTCTTTTAATGAATTCTGACTCCTTGTTGTAACATTTGTCTCTGATATATCATCTTCTTCAGTGATATCTTCATCCTCTATATTGAACATGGAAACACAATTCCATAAGACCGAAGTATATTCCTCTTGGGTCTCTATTGGCTCATTACCCTTTTCTTTCTCATCTACAATTTCTGTCAACTTGGAATCCAACAATTGATTCATTACTATGGTCATGGAATTTATCCATTGTGGGAAATTCTTTTCTGAATGAGGTTGATGGAATGCACAGAAATTATCCATTCCTACATCTGTCAAATTCATGGCTAAGGGACTATGTGGGGGAGGCTTGGGTTGATTGTTATCATCTCTTTTTTTAATAATAACGCTTGTATTGTCAATGGGCCTCCTTCTCTTTTTCCAAATCAATCACCATGTTTGACAACTTCTGCATCATCTTCACCACCCCATCTAACTTTTGTGACCACTCATCTTTAGGCTTAGTTAATAATAAAGGATTCTTGTTCCCATAAGTTTTTTCTTCTGACTACATAGGATAATGGTTTATACTCTCCATTTCTGCCTCCACCTTCTCAGCTTCTTCATAAGTATCTAGCAAAGTGGGTCTAATCGATCTTTTGACAAACATGGCTAGATCAGGCCTAAGAGCTGAGGTGTAATACTCAATTAGGGAATGCTCAGATGGTTTGTCAGCTGCATCAAAGTTATTTAGGTA
Source organism: Pseudotsuga menziesii (assembly GCA_001517045.1). Classification (NCBI taxonomy): domain Eukaryota; kingdom Viridiplantae; phylum Streptophyta; class Pinopsida; order Pinales; family Pinaceae; genus Pseudotsuga; species Pseudotsuga menziesii. Next base: position 680,386 of record LPNX010930987.1, on the reverse strand, counting down.
GGAAGCAAACCTCTAAGTGAAATTATGTACCCTTTCTTTCTTCTCTTTCTTCAGGGAAATTAATCCTTTCATTAAAGCAGCGTGATTTTTCTAGATTCCGTATTTGTTTCTGAACAATCTCTCAAAAATATTCCAATTTGTGATTGAGCTTGACGGTAGGGAAAAATATCATGAAGCTGCTTTTCCCTTCAGTGTATGCAGGAATAATATGTAGACTACATCTTCATGTTCTGCTACTTGCAATCCCTCTAAATCCAGATAAAAACTCTGCAAATGATCATCCACAAGAATTCCTTCATTTGGTTCAAACTTGGGTAGATATTTGTCAAAACTCTAAGGCATAGCATGCAATGGAGGGGTCAAGTTCAAAAGAGATATAGCCCTCCAAGTAGGTTGTGGAGGTGGCTGATTTCCATTCATATTAGCCATGATTTTGATTGGAGATTGAGGAGGAGACTGGATGGGAGTTCGAAAAGGAGAACAGTGAGGGGAATCTGGCCCCAACTAATTCAGAGGTTGGAAAAATTCTTGCAAGGCTGTTTCTACCAATTATTCAAGATCTTCAGTCTACACCGAATCTTCTAATTGAGGAGGATCTTTCTTACGATACTCTCTTTTAGGTAAAGCATGAATAATAGGTATCCCTCCAATCTTCTTCGCACACGCCCTGGTAATCCTCCGTAAATATTCAACTACTTCGTTGTTAATGGGATAGAGATACCCTTTTTCTTTTTCTTCAGGAGTAGGTTTATGAGGAAAACCGGTTTCAGAACTGTCACTAGTGGAGTAATCTTGAGAAAACGAATTTCCTTAGCTAGCCATGCACTGGTGGCCCTCCTTTTAGCACCAAAACTGTTGAGGCTTGGAAAATCGCAGGTAACAATAGTAGGGATTCTCCCCAATAAGCGGTCCCAATTAGCTCATTATTGTTTGGTATGGGGAATCCATTCGGTTTACGGTCTGGATACCGTGGGTTAAGTAACGGTCAAAGCTTCTTTTACCGGTTGCGGCCCGGTCCAATGTGTATTTTTTTTAGTTTTATGTTTATGTATGATATGCAAGTGCCTAACTAAGTGCAGTTGATAGAGATAAGGAAGAGTGTCACAATGTGATGCGCAGGTTCTTACCTCTCTTCTTAACTCTTTCGTTTCTAAATAATGAACATGAAAGCAAAATATACTAGCGCTAACAAACCTATCTCGCCCATCCCTAGGGAGCAATACTGTAATTAATAATGAGTAATGTACTGTATAACATGCATTTAGAATACTACAGATAGCTGTTCATATTTCAAATACACGAATATAAGTAGACAACTAACCAAAGAGATAGCTCATTGTCAATTAAAACATTCATTACTCGGATATGATGTGGAAATTTCACAGAAATTTCACAGGAAAAAATTCACAACATGAAATAATTCGTGAGTTGAAATGATCTCACAGTTCATAGAAACAAGCTGAAACAGAAGTAGTTCACATTCAACCAGTCTATGGAAAGAATTTGAAACTCCACAACGCTTTCTCCAGCCGAAAATATAAAATCTTTATTATAAGATGAAATAGTTATTCTTACAATAACATTGCACAAAGATAGTTTGAAAAAATGTCCTTCTTTACATCTAATTCTCCTCTATTTATACAAAAACAAAAACTCTTGAACTACCCTCTTTGCCTTTTGGGCTTCCCCTCACCTTTCCTTTACAAAATTTTGTCCTTTAGCGTAGGGACTCAAAAAAGATAAATACAATATATACATAGTTAATAAATAGTCCAACTAGGATGGCCCAGCTTTCTCATTCATAAATTTATTCCACCCATTGGCATCTGCTGCTATGTTTTCAAAACCAGAAGGTTCTATAAATCTGATATTAATCTCATGCTTAGCAGCTCGAGATTTTATATTCACCATTCTAGCCGAGATCAATCAAAGTTGGTATTCCAATAAGTTATTGATGACTGCTTCCTGCACTATTGTAGTTTTGAGCACCTTCTCATCCAATCCCTTGACTAGTTGAATAGCCTGTTCATCCTCCTGCCATCGTTCCATTGATTCAAAAAAAATTCATGATCGGGTAGCTCTTCTAACTTCATTTTAGCAGAGGTATGACATCGATTATAAGTTAGGATAAATTTCCTACAAAATTCTATAAAAACACCCTTTGTCCTCTTATCTGTCTTTACTAATTCTTCTGCTACTTTACTTGCAAACTCAATCAACTCATATTCCAACTTTACTGTTTCTAGGTCCTTGATAGGTACACATGCTGGAGGTTCCTTATTTGTTTCTAACCATGTCATTCATCCTTATAAGGCCTCCAAGATGTCCTGTGTCCTTTCCAAGAAATAGGAAGCCGCATTTATAATCTCCTCCAATCTTATTTCTACCTGCTGAACCTTTGACCTCTCTTCTGCCATCTGAAGTTGAATTTGATGAATCTTATTCCTCAATGTAAGGGTATGTTTCTTCAAAGGTTCAATATCTTCTTTCTGCTCCATAGCTGTCTTTAATGAGACTTCCAGTGAATTTTTCTGATTTTCTAAGGCTGCTGCCTGATTCTTATACAACTTAGCTTTCCCTTCCACAGTATCCTTTTGCAATTCCAATTCGGTCACTTTATCCTCTAACTGTCCCTTTTCTTTATTCAACTCCTCAATTGATAATTTCAGATTATCTCTCTCTACCTCCAAAACCTAATGTCTCTGCTAGAGTCTCCCAAAATATGCCAAGATGGTCTTAGAATCCTTTTCTATATTACTCGTGGATAGCACCAAAGCATCTTTATCCGATTGCAGAGTCTGGAACTCTTCCTAAGATACCTCAATTTTACTAATCATATATTCATATTTCCTTTTCAAATTCTGACTTTCATTTCTCTCCTTTTTTAAGGTCTCTTTCAACTGTGTGACCTTATTTTGGGACTGCTCTAAATCTGTCATTATTTTATCCACATTTATCTTTAGTAGCTAGGGATAGGGCTACCCTAGCCATAGCCATTAATCATGTATCTTTTTTGGTACCGTGAAGCACTGTTTTATCGGTCACCATCACTCCTGTCTTACCTTCAGTGTTCACCTTTTTCTCTATTCTTTTAACAATCCTCTTTTTTACCTTGTCATAGAAAATGGTGTTTAAATTGGGCACTTCTTCTCCTTATGTGGGAGTAAAAGGAATTAGTTCAATTTCAGATACTGTTAGAGGATTCTCTCTTTCTATACTACTAGATGGAACAGCATTAGACTGAGTCTGTCCTTGATCATCAAGGTCTTGTTCTTCTCGTGTCTCTTCTCTCAATTATTCAACTGCCTTTTATGCTCGCTCTTTTTCCTTATTAGCATCTTCTAATATTAATCCCTCACTTTATTTCTTCCTTCTCTGCATTTCTTCTTCTTCTTCTTCTTTTCTTTTCTTCTTCTATCTTCTTTTCCACCTCTTCAGCTATCTTTCTCTTTTCTTCTTCGGCTCACAACCAGACCTCTACTTCCTGTGCTAACCTGTGAGCTTCTTCTTGCCTTTTAAGTTTCTCAGCAGCTTTGCCTTTCCCACCAACAGTAGTTATATTTTGTTTGAATCTTCTGCTCAAAGCTGTCATGTTTTGAGCATTCTGAAAAACCTCTTCATCTTTATCCTAGAAATCCGTATACTCAAAATGCACTCCAGCTGCTGTGCAATAATCAACAAATTTATCCTCAGAGTCATTTCTATGGAAAATCATTTCAACGAAGTGAAAATACTCTAGTTCCTTAACAAATTCCGTTGCAGTCTTTACCTTGGAAAATTTGTAACTCCCTATAAAAAAGGGGATTGTAGGGTATACTGCCTATTTCTACTCAAATAGGAAATTTCCCACTCCATCAATGTACAACTGTCTCACAGCCTCTTTATGGATCACATAGTCTGTAGAATACCTATGTAGAAGGGAAGGAGCCCTTGAACCACCGTACATTCTTAAATAAAATCCGTCTTCTATCAAATAATAGTTCCCGTTATTTTGCACTACTTTCAGAGCTTCCTCTGACATACAATTACATTCAACCAAGAAAATCAATGAATACAAGAAAATAATGAAATTATCACAAATATCCTTTTAATGGCTATAATATTTGTGAGCCTAGAATAATTTATAGGAAGCATACATAGGGGCCCAGTCTTTATCCCATTGGAACTTCAATGCTGGGAATGGCTAAGTACAGAAAATGCAATCAATCAATATTGAACTCATATAAAATTCTATCTTGTTCTGGGACACTCCTCCCAATGCTGCACTTATACAAGCTAATAGGTTGTTGGACACTATATTTTCCCAATTAAATATTGTACCTTGGGTGGCCACAAAAAATATCACTGGTACCCAACGTATTTTAAATCTTTTTCCATTATCCCTCCCGAAAATTATATTCAACATCAATGCAATGAACCTGTATGGAGTGTGGAGGGTTCATGTCTCGTACTCTCTAAAAGGCCTCGTATGGAAGTTTTTAACTGGGATCATCATTTTTTTAACTGTTTCCACCATATCTAGGTTGATCTCTTTCGACCAAATCTTAGTCAAATAGGTTTGTGGTGTTGGTAAATTATAAGCCATGGATACATAGGCTGGGATATATGCAGCATAACCCTGCCTCTCAGTGTTGGCCAGTATCATCCTCGTTACATCTGCCCTTGGCAGAATCCACCCTATCACCTCTGAACAAGGGAAAAGTTCAGGTCTGGTAGCCACCTTCATAATGACTGATCTCTCAATGTTGGCATATATAGGGAGATCTTCGAACCCAGATTTTGGAACACTCTAGTTTGAAATCATTCTATATACCTCTCCCCATTTATACTCTGGCTCAACTCTAGTAATGGATTTAGTATCTTCATAAATAACCTCAATTCTGGTTATTCTCTCGACTGGACCCTACCCTTGCTTTCTAAACAACTGTCAAAGAGGCACTCATGGCCGGATGAAAAATAACCATAGAGACTAGGTGAGAAAAGGGCCACTTGAAATGAGACGATGTTAAAAAATAGAAAGGAGAAACCCTACATAAAGAAAAACCCATCGCTACTCCTTGAAAAAACCCCCACGGGAAAACAAATACCTAACCCCATTAGGACATATGGGTAAAACAAAAACAATGCTGGGAAAATAAAATAATTAGGCGAATCCTACCTGGAAAACTCTGCAGATGACTTGGATAAACAATGACCTCCACAGGTAAAAAAATCGTCCAGATAGTCGATAGTTGTGTAGACTCCAATGGTAAACCAATACAGTGATAATGACACTTCATACAAACTCTATGACTTTATAAGCTCAACCGTGAGAGGGGTAATTTAACCTGGCGGGAAACAAAAGTTAACCCAATGACGAAAACATACTCCTAGGAAAACCCGCAACGTTGGATTAATTCAACGCTTCATACCTGGGACATCGGATCGAAACACACATCGGCAGACGAAATCAATAACTTATCTCAGTATCGTCAATAACAACATGAATTCGCGGATAGATCCTGCACTACGCTTCCACAACGTCAGCCTACAACACCACTAAATCCTCGGCTTATTCCAACAAACACAAACGACGGCAAGAACATTTCACCAACTTAATCGGATATCGGATAAGGACAAGCAAATGGAGACCTGACTGATTGGAACCACTCTAGACTAGGCTTCCAGAAGATCGACAAATTGCCTCTGATACAATAGATGAAACGACATCCGATATATCGGATAAAACTTCGGAAGGCTCCCGATGGGCATATCGGGAGGGTAGTCAATTGTGCATCCGATGCATGGGAAAGCTAGTCAACTATGCATCCGATAAAAGCAGACAAACTGTCAATTCTTTAAAAAAAAATCAAGTCACTGGCAAACTTTGGTAAAGTCATGGAATTTCTTAAGCCTTCTAAATACTAAAAGAATAAGGGGGGGACCCTAAAAATTAAATTTTTTGGGGAAAAATAGTTGTAGCTGCAACAACATCAAACATAACTACTTTGAAGGATTCAATGTTACGCTCAAATATATATTTCAAATACCCACAGTATCAATTTTTAGATACTTTCAGACATATGTCTCTTCTATGAGAAACATTAGTAACCTCAAATATTGCAGTTATCCCAGTATTAGAAGTTTTCCTCTTTTCATCCAACTTTTTGATGCAAAAATTGTGGTCATTGCACCACATAGACTTTTTGTGTTTCACCTGCAATATTCCAGACACGTAAAAAAATGCATTGCCAATCGATAAACATATTTATACATGGAAATTATGCAAATTAAGAAAAAAACACACACCATATAAATCAATATAATATTAACAAAAAATAAATATTATGGGTGATCATGCTTGCTTGTTTATCTTTTAAACCATGTGCTAAATCAATTTCTTCCCATGTAAGATTGGCATCTCCTTCACATTCAACTTATTTGACCAATGTAGACACACCTTCCCATGTTAACCTACCATGATTACATGAATTCTATACATCATTCATTCCATACCTTCATCCAATCAACATTGTTTGCAATGTTTAAATGTATTTCATCCCACTCTGAAGCAATTGTATCAAAATAAAACAATCTACATATAATTAGCTACCATGGCATACCTTCATATCAATAATGGATTATGTTGGAAGACTAAAATTTAAATAAGTAAGACATACATAAAAACAAGTGAGACAAATATATTATAAATCTCCACCTTCTACTTACATCTCTCTTTCCTCCTTCTACGTTTCCCTAGTAGGTGCTTCCATTCAAATTTTTTGATGGAGTTGACATCCCAAATGTGATCCACATTAATAGCTGCAAATATTTTAGGAAATATTGAGTAATATAAGCCATGGTTTGATATACCATATATCCCTCTACCATAGAACCCCTAGGATGTCCTATTTGTCTAACCAAAACCTTCAATTATTTCAAGCGCCTCTTAACCATACGCATTGACCTTGTGTGTATAGGCCCACATATTTCAATCTCCTCAACTTTGTGTATGAGGTAGTGTTCTTGTGTTTTGAAAAAATGTCGAAGATAGATAAATTTTCATTTCACACATTAGACGAGGAATTTTATCCTCCAATACTTTATATCTTCTTTACCTCTATCTTTAGATGACAACCATCTACAAGTGATATAAGAAAATCACAAGTTTCATCAACAAAATAGTATACAATATGCATTAGAAGTAAAACACATGCATTCAAATACAAGTACATTGTACAACAAATTGAACAAATTACACTTTGCATATAAATCACCACTTACCTTATGTATTTTCCAAGATCATATATAACTTGTTTGACACTGCTGCCAAAGTTATCTAGGAGAGAAAGAGGTAGAGCATACTATAACAAAAGAAATGTATCATTATGTATTCCCAAAGAAGACAAAAAATAACAAGATGTTTCACCAATATACAAATATATACACCAAAATAATTACCTTAATGAAGGTATACTAATCATGAGTTTTTACCCCACTTAATTTACCTTTATTTTTTATGACATTCTTTATGTTCAAATAAAATCAAGTGGAATATTTAATTTTTTCAATAACCTATTTTACATCCTTGATTTTCTCCATTGTCAATAACAATGGAAGGGAGATTATATTTTGGTCTCCATTTCTATTTGAATGAATCACACTTTGCATTGCATGATTGGATTCCTTAATGCCATTGCAAATATTGACATTTTTTTTGGTCACTCCTTCCATCTAATATTAACCATAACATTTTTGTTACATTATTCCCGATGCGCATCGTGTCAAATAAATGAACAACTTCTAGATTCTCATAATAGGGGAGTCTACTGAATTGACCAGGATAACTTTTCATTCCTTGTGGAACAACCTCACTATTGATGCCTTGATCATGACCTTCAATATGAAGCATAATTAAAGATATTACAACAGTACTTGAAAATTAGAAAAGTGATAAAAATGCAATAAAAATATAAAATATCCCAAACGTTTCATGTATATGATAAATAGATGATTTGATCCACACCTTGACGATTTGATCTATTATATTGTAGATTCCATAGACGAGGTGTCATATTCGAGGTTTTAATCCAACATCTTCTTTCCCATTGAAAATATATTTTTCGATAGTCTGATAGCTATGGTTCTTAGAGAGGAAGTTCCTATACTCATCAAACACTTCTTTTCATAAACTTTGCAAATCATGAGATTTCATCTTAGGACCACAAAGTGGACATGCAAATTTACCCTTTGTTTAAAGACCTGCAAGAGATGGAGGAACTTATATATCAATTATTTGAAGTATGTATAATGAAGGGATTATTTAAAAAACATGCATGATATGAATTTTATAAAATTAAACACTATTAAAGTGCAATCTAACGTTATAACATACCACATAAATGTGTTAGCCCTAAGGCATCATGAATTATCTATACAAGCATTGCATGGAAGTAAAATTCTCTTTTTGGATCATCTAATGGTTTAGAGATATCATACATAGTGATGCGCCACCGTAAATCTAATAACTCGTCGATAAGAGGCTCAATATATACATTCATATCTTTAGCTTGGTACTTACCTAATTGACTGAACATAATATGCATAATTATTACATTTATAATTAAATAATTTTTTTTATCATACATAATTTCAAGACACACACACACACACATATAAACAACCAAATATAAGACATATTTATGAAACAAATAAGACAAATGAGATGTTACCACAGTAAGAAGAGATTATTCTAAAAAAATACCAAGAACAATCATTGCCAACATTATGTGTCCCTTATCNAAGACGCCCCCTAAGCTGGAAGGTCACCGGTTCTAATCCCGTCGGATACCAAAAATCCAACCATGTTAAGGGTTGGTGCGGTCCAGGCCGGGTGCGATCCGCAGGTGATTTTGACGGCTTAGATGCCCCTGGTTTGTGGCCACTCAGCCAATGGCAACCCTGCTAGTCAAGGGGGTTCCACCACTTTGCCAACAACAAAAAAAACATTATGTGCCCCTTCTTTATTGACATCCATAGAGCAATGTTATTTTGATAACATAAATGGGCCACGCCGAGTAAGTAGATCTCAGCTCTCCAAATGGATTGACATTGTGTGCTACAAATGAAAACATAATATTACGAGGTTATTTAAACTTTGACCATATTTCTTTTATCTTCTAAAATACAGATCCATCCATAGGCATTGAAAGAACACCATCTTTGCTTCTGTTCTCTTTTTGGTAATCCATAAACTTTGCTATGTTTCCACACATAAATAATTCATGCAAACTTGGAATAATGAGAATATAATGAAGAACCTTTCAAGGCACCTTTTTTTTTTACCTGATCAATTCAATATCTACTCTTTTGACATTTCGTATGATTCTTCTTTTAATGCACATTCTTTATAATACATAATATGATCACCAAGACATGCATGAATAACTTGATAATTCATTCCAATATCTTTCATAATGGCAAGGTAAAACATTCAATGGTGGTAACACAAATTCACTTAACAATATTCAACATAAAAAAATAGTATTGGTTAACGTAAAGAATATTAATCGTACATATTGTATTAAAATTTTACAGATGAACTACCAAAAATAAGAGAGGAACATTAGGAGAATTTTGAGGTAAAAAATGGGCCCCAAAACAAAAAATGTGCCATAAAAATAAACTTTACAAGAACCAATCAAATTTTAGAGAATGACATCATCCCTTATGGATGAGGCGACATTGCTTGAGTTAAAGTTACACTTATCAAATTCTAAATGGTGGATGAAAATCCGCAGTTTAACATATTCATAATAAAAAAAGTACTCATATATTACTTTCAAATATAATATTTATGTACTTAATACTCTTAAAATACTTTCACTTTATAGTACCTTCTCTTTTGAATATAAAAATATATTATTAATAAAAAATCAAACATAAAATCATGATTTAATATTTTTGGATTTTATATAATAAATAAAATTTATTAAATATATAAATTTTTTATGACATAATAAAATTATTATATATTAAATCATATCATATATTATAACTATATTATAACTTTTATTATGAAATATATAATACATATAATATATAACATAAAACATCTTTATGTTATATAACATAATATATTCTTTATGGTTTTTTTTAATATAAAGTCACATATATTATGCGTTTATATAAAAAGGTATATATCATATTATATTAAAATATGATATAATATATATTATAATTATTATTGTGTATTTTAATAATTATAATATCTGTTATAGTATATTTTAATATAACAAATAATGTTATATTTAATTAAAGAATAAAATTAAAATTTTATATTAAATGTGTAAATATATAAAATAAATAATTATTAATGTGAATTATTTTAAAGAAGTATAATTTATAATTTATTTAGAAAAGTTTAATTTAGGTGTACAATTTAAAACTTAGTATATTTATGCATTCAAAAGTACTCATGTTTTTAGTCATATCAAATATTATTTTTTTATTAATTTTATTTGTGCACATCTTTTCACTTTATCTTAACCATAGTTAGGTGAATGATAGTGCAAAATGTGAGTTGTAAATATACCTTCCCTACAAAATGACAAACTTACAATATTTTATTATATCTCTAATGAAGCCCATTTTAGACCTCAAAATTCCCCTAATGATATTGAAATAGAGATTGGACTGAAAATAAATGTAGCTTAATGGCAATTGACTCGACCTCATTTTTCAGATATACAACCACTGTTCCCTTACAACAGAGATTTAGGATGTTGATGAAGTTTGGATTTTGCTAGTATTGTTGCTAGTTGTACTTGAACTATTTAGAAAGGTTGATACATTGGATTCCAAATTTGTAGTTCCCATGAAAGAGTCTTTAATGCCTTGCAATACAAGCACTATTTCCATCATGCTAGGTCTCTCATAAAGAGATTTGTTTTGTGCACATAAAACTTGGGGAACTTGGAGATTCTTTGCCTAGGACTTATGTTCATTGTTAACTTATACTTGAAGGTCAAACATAGGTTGAGACATGCCCATATCTAAAATTTAAGTTGATTCAAGATATTATATCATTGCCCGTTACCCACATGTGCATTAGATATATAGGAATGTCACATGTGGCCACAACTGCTGATTTAGGTCTAAAATGCGCCCAAATTACTCATCCATTGTTGTTTAATTATGACTTTCCATTCTTAAACATCAATATGGACATGTTTTAAATGTTGTTGCGAGGCACAAACAACATAGGTCCTAGAATTAGCCTAAAACAATTGAGTTTGCGTGTTTATCTTGGAGTATTTTGTTGTAGCATGTTTTATGAGTTAAAATTTGGTTGTGGAAGTGTTAAAATCAACCTTATTGTTGAAACAAAGTACCAGGATAAGTTTTTTAATGTAGGGTAGATAAAAAATTTGGTCAAGTCACTTGTTGAAACTCCTGTAGGTGACTATTTTGTTGAAACTTCTGTAGGTGACTGTTTTATTTAGGTCGTTGTTTTGCTAAAACTCTTGTAGGTGACTATTTCGCTGAAACATCTATAGAAATTGTTGAAACTCCTACATAGCTTGTTGTTACTTATCCTATTGGCGTTGATTTGGTGTTTCAACGATTGGTAAGTGTTGTTGGCACTCACTGCAACACTTCCCTGCCTTTTGAATTTGTCTCTGTGGGTTATTGTTGGTTGAATTAGGCACCTCTTTTGGACACCTTTCATGATTGAAACCTAAAATATTGAGTTCAATTAGTGTGACTATATTAAAATGTTATCCCATGTTTCATTATGGTTATTCTAGGCTACAATTGAGTGCCTTAATTGGAGGATTTTCCATGCATGTTACTTGCTACCCTGAACTAAGAAATGAGGATGTGTGCCCTTATTGAGGGGTTTATTTGCTTAGTTTTAGAGACTTTGATGTACTTATAGAAATTATTCTTTGATCAATCTAATGCACATTTATGGAGACCTGCATATTATTCTTTGGGTTGTGTTATTCTTTGTCTAGCTAAGGCATTTTCTTGAAACTTTTTAATGTAATATTTCAGGTAGGTTAGCTTGTATAATTGTATTGGAACATTATATCTTAATATTTTGGTGGGTGTTATATTAATCTCACCTCTTTGGATGTTATTGTTAACCATTTGGAGTGCCTAGATCCTTACTATCTACCCTAGGTGCTTTTTCTCATTATTTTTTAACATTCTTTTAGGTTTGGATGAGGTGACCCTATATGGCACATTTTATTATTATCTTTGGTTAAATTTGAAAATATGCTATGTCCACTTCACTGTATTGTTTGAGTCTTATTATATTTTATTATTTTCTTGCAATATAATGTGTTATTGTACTAATTTTATATCTTTTTATCATGTAGGTTTCACTTCTGGTTTATATATCGATTTGGAATTTCAATTGTGGAATATTAAGTAATATGTCAAACATGGATTGTGGAAATAAAAATAAAACATCAAGACAAAATGATGTAAGATCACATTTTCAATAACCTCAATCCCATAATCCACTTCCTATTCATGCTTCAAGCATCTTCTTGAGCAAGGTATCAATGAGAGAGATGTCAGCGATTTTGAGAATGCATATGCAACCCATGCAATGGATGGTAGAATACCTTATTCTAGTGATCAAAGTGAGACAAATGCATTTTCATCTGAAATTGGCAGTTCAAATATTGAAGATTTTTTCTTGCAAGATGACACTCTGCATTCATGAAAAAGAAAAAAAGGCTAATAAGACATAGGGAGAAAATTCTAATTTGATTGGGTCTCAAAATTCCCATTTATTGAACCAATACCTCCAACAAATAAAATGAAACGTCACAAAATATTCAATGCATTTCACACCGTTAGAAACTTGGCAAGGTAGTGAAATTGTACATGAAGATAGACACCCAAAAAAACATGCTGGAAAAATGTATAATAAGAAAGCTATAAATGATATTCATGAGAATAAATCTAATGTTAGATAGAAATATCCTCACCAATGTTGTTTCAATCTGCGTTAAATGCACAAAACAAACGCTTGTATATAAAAACAATTTTAAAAAGAAAATCTACGTAATGTGCTCCTCCAGTAGCATGCTAGCTATGTTCTTCGAATTACACTGCAAAAAATGGTGGTCTTTTTTCAATAGTCAAATGAGAACTCTCGATAGTTTCAATGGCATATTTATGAGAAGAATGTGTCTTTAAACCTTTAACCTGGTTAATCTCTCCTTAAACATCCTCTTCATAATTTCGGTGAAAACAAATCCACTAAAAAACGATTTGAACGAGCATGAAACACCGTGAAAACAAATCCATGCCCAAAAACAAAAACCTATTTGAATGAATATGGAGTAAAAATCATGATTAGAAAATAAAATATTAATGGTACAAAGTTTAAGTTATGTGGAGCTCATAGTTTGAAAACTTTACAAAAATAAATGAGCATAAGATCTTATTTACGATTAAAATATTAACACCCTTTTGGGAAACAATGAAAATTAATATACCTTCTGATGAAAAAAAGAAAAAGAAAAGAAGCCCTAATATGTATAACTAGCATTTACACTAGGAGGTGCAAAGGAATGTCGAGAGGGTAAAAATATTGAATCTTTTCGCAACAAAGTCTCCGCAATAGAGTTTTCCGCATTCAAGTTTACGAATCGACCTTTCTTCAATTTTTGGGAACCAACTTCTTTCGCAATTGTACTTCGATGTGTACTTCGAATTTTGTCGAAACCCCGTTCCGCAATTATCTTTCCGCAATGACCTTTTTGCAAGTTTAGAGGCAAATCTGATAAACATATTCAATGGTTAGAAGAAATCCCGTAGCAGATTTATGGTTGTAGAACGATCCGCAAAGTTGTAGTGCGATCCGCATATGATCGAGGATTAGGAGTGGACCCACAAGAAATCAACGGTCCAGACAAACTGCAGAAGAAATGTTGATGTAATTGTAACTTCTGAATGAATTCACTTGTATTTCTTATCTATTGTAACTCGATGTTTATTCCGAGATGTTATCATGTCATGTCATGCCCCGATGTTCCGATTGGGAGAATCAATTATGTAAACAAGTCATGTCAAGTCATTGTGGGTAAGCCTCCGATTGTCTAAGGGTTAAAGTCCCCGCAGTTCTGGGGCACTAGGGTTATTAGATTCTCCTAGTAGAGGTCAGCCCTAGTAGGGTTTTAGTCATGTTGGGATTAGTATAAATAGAGAGTTGGACTCTCTATTTAGCATACATCACATACACACTCAAGTGTAGCACATAGTTGATGAAGGAGAAGACACTGGGGCTAGAGAAGAAGAAGGTTACTACTGTCGGGAGTGCATCTTACTGTTTTGGGGTTTTACCTTTTGTGCTAATTCTATCTCTGAGGAAGTTGCAGGGTTTTCTCCATTTATGGTTTCTCCGAGGAAAAACACTGTGTTCATTGTCTCTTGTGTTTGATTGTTGTGCTTGTTGTTCTCTCAGTTAAAGATTCATATGATGCTAGCTTAAATGTTGAAAAACTAACATGGTATCAGAGCTAACCTGAGAAGAAGACACTATGCAGCTGCGGGAACTAGGGCTTCCTACTTTGTGGATCTCTCTCCACAGATTTTCAGCAAAAGTAAGGTGGAATAACTCTCCTCATTAGGGTGCATCTTTCTGTCGAAGCAGAATCCAATTCTGAGGTTTTTCAGTTTTGGACTCGACACTACTGTTGAAAATTAGGGCTTTTCAAAGAAGAGGAATTTTTCAGTGAGCCTAGGCCTAGATTGATCTCCTCCCAAAAATCGAAGTTAGGGATAAATTTCAAAGCATTTGGGTGGACAAAACTTTGGAAAAGCAAAACCCTAATTTGCTCCTGAACCAACTCTGCAAGATTTCAGCTCAAAATTCAGATCCGGCATCTTGACCTGGTAAGATCTAAAATATTTTGTATTTCCATTTGAGGTTCTCAGTTAATATGTCTCATCATACCAAGCTTGATGAAAAGATTGAGGGAGTTGATAACTTCCGAGCTTGGAAGTATAGGATCTCTCTGGTCCTGGAAGAAAATGAGTTAGACTCCTACATCCATGAGGAGGTTCCAGTTCCAGAGGGAGATGAGGCTAAGGCCTTGCATAAGAAGAAGTTGGTTATGGAAAAGATAATCATTGCTGATTCTATCAAGGATCACCTTATCCCTTAGGTGTCCTCTCTCAAGACACCTAAAGCTATGTTTGATACCCTAAGAAAATTGTTTGAAGGGAAGAACATAAACTAGAAGATGATTCTGAGAAACCAACTGAAGAATGTGGAGATTCAGAATGCATAAATAATCTAGTCTTACTTCACAAGAGTCTCTCAGATCAAGGAAAAACTAGAAGCAGTAGATGAAGAAGTGGAAAATGCAGAGATTGTGATGACTACCTTGAATGGCCTTCCTAGGTCATGGGATTCTTTCATCCAAGGAATCTGTGCTAGAAAGAAGTTAGTCAAGTTCAACAAACTATGGGAAGAGTGTTCTCAAGAAGAAGCATGGATAGCAGCTCGAGAAGAAAAGATGGGAAGTGAAGATCAAGCTCTCACGGTACACTCCAAGTCAACTAAAAGAAGATCTCGTCACCCTAGAGGTAAGCACTATCACAAAGATAACACTAGAAAAGATTTGTCTATGGTTATATGTTATACATGTGATGAAGAAGGACATTATGCAAAGAATTGTCCTAAGAAACCAAAGCTATCAAAGAGGAGCAGCAAAAGAAGACATCATGCTCATGTTGCAGATGATGATGAACCATCCAAGAAGAGAACTAGATATGAAAGTGAAGATTCTTCAAGAGAGGATGAATATGTTTTGATTTCTGCCCTCACAGGTAACATTACTCATGGGATCAGTGATGATTGTCTTATAGGTAGTGGGGCCTTCAAACATGTGACAGGATTTAAGGAATCATTTGTGAGATTGTCAGAACATGAATCACCTCACAAGGTGAAGCTAGGAGATGACTACCAATATCTAATAAAAGGCAGTGGGGAATCTTCCTGTAAGCTAGACTCTGGAAAGTCTCTAACAATGAAATAAGTATTGTTTGTTCCAGGACTCAAGAAGAACCTCCTCTCCATATCGGCATTAGATGCAAAAGGAATGAGGGTTGCATTCATAGATGGTTAAGTCATCATGTGGCCAAAAGGAAAGACTATCAGTGATGCGGTGGTGATTGGAGAATAAGAAGGAGAATTGTACAAACTAAAGGGTCATCCAGAACAAGCCTTGGTCCATGACACAGTAGAGCCAAGTGAACTTTGGCATAGAAGGCTTGCACATGTGCATTACAGAGCACTACCTACTGCAAGCAAAGCTGTTGAAGGTCTTCCAGAAATCCAAGCAAAACATGATGGGGTCTGCAAAGGATGTACGAAAGGAAATAATACAAAGAAGACATTTCCAAGCAGCGAAAGCAAAGCAAAAGGAATCTTGGAAATCATCCACTCTGATGTATGCAGTCTTATGTCATCAAAATCACTAAGTGGGTATGCATATTATGTTTCTTTTATTGATGATTTTTCTAGGAAGACATGGGTTTATTTCATGAAGAACAAAGACAAAGTATTCAACAAGTTCAAGGAATTCAAAGCCTTGATCGAGAATCACACTGAAAAGAAGATTAAGACTTTTCAATCAGATAATGGTAGAGAATTCACTTCAAATGAATTCAAAGAGCTATGCAAAGAATCAGGGATTAAGAGGGAGTTGTACACCCCTTATAATCCACAACAGAATGGGATTGCGGAAAGGAATAATAGAACTATCATGGAAGCTACAAAAGCAATGCTTCATGATCAAGACCTTCCTATGCATCTTTGGGTGGAAGCTGATAGAACAATGGTGTATGTACAGAACTGTACTCCACATAGAGTACTCAAGAACAATACTCCTGAAGAAGTCTTCTCCAGCAAGAAACCAGAAGTCAGCCATCTCAGAATATTCGGCTGTCCTGTGTACATACACATTCCAAAAGAGAAGAGGATTAAATTAGATCCTTTAGGAAAGAAGGGTATATTTGTGGGATACTCTGAAAGCTCGAAGGTTTACAGAATATATTTCCTAGGATTCAAGAAGATTGACATTAGCAGAGATGTGACATTTGATGAAGACACAGCTTACAACAAATCTAGAAAGAAACCTGCTGAAGAATCCGAAGAAGCAGAAGCACCCAGAGTTCATGATACAACCATGAACGAAGAAGCTTAAGAAGTAGATCTAGAATTTGAAGAACCACAAAGACCTGGAGATCCACCTATGGAGAAGAATCCTCATAAGAAGAAACCTGCTTGGGTACACGAACTTATCCAAGGTGTGGAAAGATATGTGGCTCCATAAGAGAATCACAGAGAAAGAAAGAGGACCAGATCCTGCTCCGGGTATGTAGCATTACTATGTGATTTCATTGATAAAGAACCTTCCAGTTATGAAGAAGTGGCAGAACAGAAAGAATGGAAGGATGCTATGATCGAAGAATACCAATCGATCATGAAGAATGATGTTTGGGATGCTGTCCCAAGACTAAAAGGGAAGTCAGTTGTAACTTCCAAATGGATCTACAAGATCAAACATGCTGCAGACGGTAGCATAGAAAAATATAAGGCAAGATTTGTGGCTTGGGGTTTCTCTCAGAAAGAAGGAATAGATTATGAAGAAACCTTTGCACCTATAACCAGATACACTTCCATTAGATCAGTACTTGCTCTGGCTACAGTGATGAATTGGAAGATACACCAAATGGATGTCAAGACTGCTTTCTTGAATGGTGTAGTGGAAGAGGAAGTGTACGTAGAACAACCACTCAGTTTTGAGACACATGACATGGAGTCTCACGTGTGCAGATTGAAGAAAGCCCTGTATGGTTTGAAATAGACACCCAGGACATGGTGCGACAGAATTGATAGCTTTCTATCTAGTTTGGGCTTTACCAAAAGTAAAGCAGATTCCAACCTTTACTACAAGGTTGAAGATGGCAACCCAGTGATGCTTCTATTGTATGTAGATGATCTATTTGTGACAAGTATGGATGGGTTGATTGCTGATATGAAGAGAAAGCTTGTTGCCGATTTAGAGATGAAGGACTTGGGAATGATGCATTATTTTCTAGGTATGGAGGTGTGGTAGAGTGCGGATGGAATATTTCTTAGACAAGGGAAGTATGCAGTAGAGATCTTAAAGAGGTTTGGGATGATGGACTGCAAGGCTATGGCCACACCTATGGCATCGAACCTAAAGCTATTGAGTGATGCTTCATCAGAGTCGGCTAATGCTACAATGTATTGTCAGATGATTGGGTCCTTGATGTACCCGATGAACATGAGACTAGACATTTTCTTTGATGTGAACACCTTGAGCCAATTCTTGACAGATCCGAGAAATGTTCACTTGATTGCTGTAAAGCATGTTCTGAGGTACCTGAGGGGTACAATTGATTATGGGCTCAAGTATGATGCAAATCAGAAGATTAACCTGGAGGGTTATGTTGATTCAAATTGGGTAGGCAGTGCCATCGATAGGAAGAGCACTTCAGGTTGTTGCTTTAGTATGGGATCAGGTGTGATCTCTTGGTTTAGCAAGAAGCAATCCTGTGTGGCACTGAGTACAGCTGAAGCAGAGTATGTCGTAGCCTGTTAAGCTAGTTGTGAGGCAGTATGGCTAAGGAAGCTACTATCTTATTTATTTTATTTCTAGATGGATGCTACTTGTATACATTGTGAAAACCAGAGTTGCATGAAGTTGTCAGAGAATTTAGTGTTCCATGACAAGTCGAAGCATCTCGAGATCAAGTATCATTATATCAGGGATATGGTGCAGAGGGGAGTAGTGAAGCTCCAGTATGTTGAGATGAACGATCAGATAGCTGATGTGTTGATGAAGCCACTAGCCAGAGTGAAGTTAGAGCACTTCAGGGAGAAGCTCGATGTTCTTCAGATTGAGGTCCCTTCCAAGGGGAAGTGATGAGTCCAGAAGCCATTCTGACGATCAGGTTAGATGTAAGGGCTGAGCCATTCTGCCATGGTGACAGGATTGGTTCCTTCCATGTCAGATATGAGTGCTGAGATCCATAGCCATTATGATGAGCATGTCAGATGTAAGGGCTGGAAAATTTTGTCATGGCTAAAGTATTAAGTTCCTCCCATGTCAGATGTGAGTGCTGGAAATTCTGATGAGTAGGTCAGATGTAAGGGCTACCTCCATTCTGATGAGTAGGTCATATGTAAGGACTGTTCCATTCTGTCATGGCTAAAGGATTAGGTTTCTCCCATTTTAGATGTGAGTGTTGGCCATTCTGATGTAGGATGAGCTCCTACATAGATGTAAGGGCTACCGCATTTCTGACGAGTAGGTCAGATGTGAGTGTTGGCCATTCTGACGAGTAGGTCAGATGTAAGGGCTACCACCTTTTTGATGAGCAGGTCAGATGTGAGTACTGACCATTCTGACGAGTAGGTCAGATGTAAGGGCTACCAAAGACCTACGAGGAGGTAGGCATACACCCATCATGAAAGAAGGCTGGCTCTGTAGAACTTCCTGTGATGAGAAGAATCATGAGATAGCACATATGATGGTGACCAGAGGAAATCTAGATTGAGCTATGATCTAGATCCAGTTATGATGACTCCGAGAGATCCAGATCGAGTGATGATCCAGATCCAGCAGTGATGATGTTCCAGATCGAGTATGATCTAGTGATGTCTGAGATCGAGTATGATCCAGATTGAGTATGATCCAGAGATGTTCCAGATCGAGTATGGTTTAGTGATGTTCCAGATCGAGTATGATCCAGTGATGTTTCAGATTAAGTATGATCCAGTGATGATGATCCAGATCCAGATGAAGATGGCATGAAGATAAAGATGACTTGAAGATAAGATGACTTGGAGATGCAGATGATGAGAAGATCCAGAGAAGAAGACCAGTGATGAAAATTGTGTCGAGAGAATACCTTCCTAGTTAAGAGGGAGTGTTGATGTAATTGTAACTTCAGAATGTATTCACTTGTATTTCTTATCTATTGTAACTTGATGTTTATTCTGGGATGTTATCATGTCATGTCATGCCCCGATGTTCTGATTGGGAGAATCAATAATCTAAACAATTCATGTCAAGTCATTGTGGGTAACCCTCTGATTGTTTAAGGGTTAAAGTCCTCGCAGTTTTGAGGCACTAGGGTTATTAGACTCTCCTAGTAGAGGTCAGCCCTAGTAGGGTTTTAGTCATGTCAGGATTAGTATAAAGAGAGAGCTAGACTCTCTATTTAGCATACATCACATACACACTCAAGTGTAGTGCATAGTTGAGGAAGGAGAAGACACTGGGGCTAGAGAAGAAGAAGGTTACTGCTGTTGGGAGTGCATCTTACTGTTTTGGGGTTTTACCTTTTGTGCTAATTCTATCTCTGAGGAAGTTGCGGGGTTTTCTCCATTTATGGTTTCCTCGAGGAAAAAAATTGTGTTCATTGTCTCTTGTGTTTGATTGATGTGCTTGCTGTTCTCTCAGTTGAAGATCCATATAATGCTAGCTTAAATGTTTAAAAACTAACAAGAAAATTGTGGAGGTCCAAAAATGAGAAAGTGTGGTTCTGCATTCTGCAATCTGCAATTCGAAGATCAATGGTCAGGAAAGAGTCCGCAAGATATCGATGATGCGAAAGAAAAGTTGCGGAAGTCGATTTCAAAAAAGTTGGCCACATCCGCAATCCACAATCCACAAGATCAACGGTCAGGAAAGACTTTGCAAGAGATTGACGTAGCAAAAGAAAAGTTGCAGAAATAGATTTGTAGAAGCCCATTTTGAAGAAATTTGGAAAACCCATAGTCTAAAATCCATAATCCACAATACGGAGATCGATGGCCAGGAAAGGATTCTGCAAAGCAATTGATTGTGGAAAGAGATTTACGAAATCCCATTTTGAATAAATTTGGAAAACCCGTAGTCCGCAATCTGCGATATGAAGATGGATGGTCAGGAAAGGATTCCACAAAGCGATCGATGGTTCATAGGAGTTGCGAAAAGAGAATTGTAGAAGTCAAATATGATCTAAGATCGATGGTTGGAGAAAACCCCAAAGCATATCTACCACTGTAGAGGAATCCACAAAGTTGTAGCGAGCTCCCCATGTGATCGACGATCAGGAGTGAACCCACAAGAAATCAACCGTCCCTTCAAATTGCAGAAACCAAGTTGCAAAAGAAAATTGCAGAGGTCCAAAAATGGGAAAGTGTGGTTCTACATTCCATAATCCACAGACCAAAGATCAATGATCAGGAAAGACTCTGTAAGAGATCGATGCCGTAGAAGAAAAATTGCGTAAATAGGTTACCAAAAGCCAGTTTCAAAAAATTTGGGCATATTTGCAACCCGCATTCCAAAATATGGTATTCGAAAGATCGTTAGTCAGGAAAGACTCCGCAAGATATCGACGACACAGAAGAAAAGTTGCTGGAAGAGATTTGCGGAAGCCCATTTTGAAGAAATTTGGAAAACCCGCAGTCCGTAATCCGCTATCTGCAATCCGAAGATCGACGATCAGGAAAGTATTCTGCAAAGTGATCGACTGTTCATAGGAGTTGCAAAAAGAGAATTGTGGAAGATGAATATGATATAAGATTGAAGGTTAGAAGAAAATTTACAGCAGGTCTATGGATGCAGAGTGATCCACAAAGTTGTAGAGAGATCCGATCTGATCGACGAGCAGGAGTTAACCCGCCAGAAATTAACTGTCCAAACAAATTGTGGAAACAAAGTTGTAGAGGTCCAAAAATGGGAAAGTGTGGTTCCGCATTCCGCAAGCCAAAATCCAAAGATCAACGACCAGGAAAGACTCTGCAAGAGATTTATAGCGCAAAAGAAAAGTTGCGGAAAGATATTTTTAGAAGCTGATTTCAAAAAAGTTGGGCACATCCACAATCCACATTCCTCAATACATAATCCACAAGATTGAAATTTAGGAAAGACTCTGCAAGAGATCGACGACACGGAAGAAAAGTTGTGGAAAGAGATTTGTGAAAGCCCGTTTTAAAGTAATTTGGAAAACCAGTAGTTCGCAATCCGCAATACGAAATCCGAATATCAACAGTCAGGAAAGGATTCCACAAAGCAACCGACTATTCACAAGAGTTGCAGAAAGAGAATTGTGGAAGCTGAATCTAATCTAAGATTGACGGTTAGAAGAAAGATTGCAACAGATCTACTGTTGCAGAGTGATCTGCAAAGTTGTAGTGAGATCTGCATTTGATCAACGATTAGGAGTAAATACACAAGAAATCGGCGGTCCAGACAAATTGTAGAAACAAAGTTGTCGAGGTACAAAAATGGGAAAGTGTGGTTCTGCATTCTGCAATCCGCAATACGAATATCAATGACTAGGAAATACTCTGCAAGAGATTGACAACGCAGAAGAAAAGTTGCGGAAATATATTTGTGAAATATGATTTTGAAAAAATTGGGCACATCCGTAATCCACAATTCGAAGGTTGACGGTCAGGAAAGCATCCACAAGAAATCGAAGGCTCAGAGAGTTGTAGAAAATGATTTTCTGAAAGAGATTTGTGGAATCCTATTTTGAAAATATTAGAAGGCACATCTGTAATCCGCAAGATCGATGGTCAGGAAAGACTCTGCAAGAGATCGACGGTGTAGAAGAAAAATTGCGGAAGTAGTTTGAACAAATTTGGAAAACATGCAATCGACAATCTGCATCTAATATAAGATTGACGATAAGGAGATAGTCTGCATGAAATCAATGGCACGGAAGAAATATTGCAGAAAGCAAATTGTAGAATCATTTTCATAGAAATTTGGAAAACCCACAATCCGTATCTGATCTAAGATCGATGATCATGAGAAATTTCGCATGAAATTAAGAACATGGAAGAAATATTATGGAAAGAAAATTGTGGAAGTATTTTCAAATAAATTTGGAAGACCCGCAGTCTGCAATCCGCATCTGATCTCAGATCAATGGTTAGGGAATAGTATGCAAGAAATCAAAGGTGCGTAATGTTCCCTGGGGAAAAGTAGCTGCGGAAAGAAAATTGTGGAAGGACTTTTTGAGAAAAGTCAAAACATGCATCCGCAATCCACAGTCCACATCATATCTCAGATCAATGAATAGGGAAGAGTTTGCAAGAAATCAACGGTGTAGAAAGTACATATTCTAGAGAACCGTTAATCTCTTGTGGAATGTTTCCTGACCCTTGATCTGTGATCAAGTGCAGAACTTCATTTTACTTTGCGAACCAGTTATTTCTCATGCAAGTTCACTTCGTGATCTCTTTCCCTATCCTCGATCCATATTTTCTCCTTTAATCTGGACCGTCCAATCTTTGTCGAATGAATTGAATGTACTCTCAGCAATATTGCGTTGATTGATCAGAGAATCGATCAATTGATCTCTGCCCAACTTTAACTCAGTGAAAATTATACAAAGGAGAATCGATCTACTCAGTGATCAGTGACATAGATTTTACTCATTCGTTTCATGCATAGAGGTTCATCAAACACTCTCTGCACCCTTCAAGCATTCAAAATCCACAATTTCGTGATACACATACATATATCTATCAACCATTCACAGATATTAGGCAAGCGTTCAACTAATAAAATCGTATCTTCATATAGAATTACAACATATAAAAAGTTAGTTTTTCAAGTAATAAAACACATATAGGAAATACAACATGGACATATTGAATAAATACACACTAAGACAATAAAGTAGATGAAAGCAAATTTGAATTTGATGCTAACAAAAGGAACATGTGATAAAATGGTTAATTGCTTTGTTGAATTGAACCAATAAATGAGGAAACATATAAGAAAATGATACATCTCAAGAAGAAGCACATTATATTTACTTTGCAATTGTAACAATACATTAAATAATGGGAACACTTCGTGATCTATTTCCCTATCCTCGATCCATATTTTCTCCTTTAATCTGGACCGTCCAATCTCTATCGAATGAATTGAATGTACTCTCGGCAATATTGTGTTGATTGATCAGAGAATCGATCAATTGATCTCTACCCAACTTTAACTCTGTGGAAATTATACAAAGGAGAATTGATCCACTTAGTGATCAGTGACATAGATTTTACTCATTCGTTTCATGCACAGAGGTTCATCAAACACTCTCTGCACCCTTCAACCATTCAAAATCCATAATTCCATGATACACATACATATATCTATCAACCATTCATAGAGATTAGGCAAGCATTCAACTAATAAAATCATATATTCAGAAAGTATTACAACATATAAAAAGTTAATTTTTTGAGTAATAAAACAGATATAGGAAATACAACATGGACATATTGAAGCAATACACACTAAGACAATAAAGTAGATGAAAGCAAATTTGAATTTGATGCTAACAAAGGAACATGTGATAAAGTGGTTAATTGCTTTGTTGAATTGAACCAATAAATGAGGAAACATATAAGTAAATGATACATCTCAAGAAGAAGCACATTATATTTACTTTGCAATTGTAACAATACATAAAATAATGGGAACAACATAAGTGTGACCAATAGAAGAAGTCTTATGATTGAAAATATATGTTTAGAGGAAAAATAGTACATCTATAGAGAAAACAATGAAAATCTTCAACCATATCTTGGTTTTAAAGACTTCTAAGAAAGTAAGCTTTCTTCTTCTTTCCTACGTTGGAAATATGGATTGTCTTGCATTCGAGAGTATCTAGAAAAATAGACAGCTGGAGAAATACGAAGGCCTAAAAGAGATTTAACTCTTGATATTGTAGTGAATGTAAGCCCTTGTCTATCATTCCAATATCTATTGTTACATTTTGTAGGGTCATACCATGTGCTTTATGAATGGTTAAACCCCATGCCATACGAAGTGGTAGTTTCCTAGGCATTCCTCTTGTTATGGGAGAGATGGGAAGATAAGTAGGATTAGAATCATCCCATAAGGGTCATTTACAGTGGAGGATTTTGACAACAACAAAGGATGGGAAATTAGGAGGTTGTTCATTGGAGTTGTCAACAATGTCAATGAATTTTTCAAGTGAGCCGTTAACAAGGCCTGCTCCAACCCATAAAATTACCAGTTAACATAACTTGTTGACCAATAAAAAGAAGGGCCTTTAATGGTAACTGTTCATCATCTATGGATTGGCGGACATGTTTGTTTCTTTTTTCTGCAAAGCAATGTGTAATTGACTGTTGATGTATTTGTAACTTCGAAATGTATTCACTTGTATATCTTATGTATTGTACCTTGATGTTTTTATTGGGAAGTATCTGTAATGTAATTGAGTCATGTCATGCCTCGATGTTCCTATTGGGAGATTCAATAATGTAAAAAAGTCATGTAAAGTCATAGTTTAACCCTCCTTATTGATCAAGGGTTAAAGTCCCCATAGTTGTGGGGCCCTAGGGTTATTAGACTCTACTAGAGAAGTTGGACCTAGTGAGTTATTGTCAAGTTGGGAATTAGTATAAATAGAGAGGGAGCCTCTCTATTTAACACACATTCACTCACACTCAGTTGTAGTGCATAAATGAGAGAGAAATAAGAAGCTGGGACAAGAGAGAGAGAGACTACTGTTGTTGGGAGATCATCTTATTGTATTTGGGTTTTACTTTTGGTGCTGATTCTATCTCTGAGGAAGTTACAGGGTTTTCTCCTTTATGGTTTCCCCGAGGAAAATATTTGTGTTCATTGTCTCTTGTGTTTGATTGCTGTGTGTGTTATTCTCTCAGATAAGATCCTAAGATCATATAGATTAAATGTTAAAAATCTAACAATGTATCAGAGCTAACCTGAGAAGAAGACACTGTTCAACTGCTGAAGCTAGGGATTCCTACTTTTTGGATTTCTCTCCATAGATTTTCAGAAAAAGGAGGCTAGGATGATTCTCATCCCTAGGATGCATATTTCTATCGAAGCAGAATCTAATTCTGAGCATTTTCAGTTTTTGACCTGACACTACTGCGGGAAATTAGGGCTTTCCACAGAAGTGGAATTTTTGAGTGAGCCCAGGCCTGGATTGATCTCCTCCCCAAAATAGAACTTTAGAGATCAATATAAAATTTATTGGTTGGGTAGAACTCTGGGAAATTCAAACCTTAATCTGCTCCTGCACTAGAAAACTAGCTCTACAGAAATTCATCTCCAGATCCAGTTCCAACATCTTAACCTGGTAAGATCTAAATATTTTTCATTTCCATTTGAGGTTATCTGTTAATATGTCTCATCATACCAAGCTTGATGAAAATATTGAGGGAGCCGATAAATTCTAATCTTGGAAGTATAGGATCTCCCTAGTCCTGGAAGAAAATGAGTTGGACTCTTACATCAATGAAGAGGTTCCAGTTCTAGAGGGAGATGAGGCGAAGGCCTTACATAAGAATAAATTGGTCATGGCTAAGAGGATTATTGTTGATTCAATCAAGGATCACCTCATACCACGGATGTCCTCTCTAAAGACATCTAAAGAGATGTTTGATTCCCTGACCAAGGTGTTTAAAGGGAAGAAAATAAACCAGAAGATGACTCTGAGAAACCAATTGAAGAATGTAAAGATCCAGAATGCGGAGACCATCCAGTCTTAATTTACAAGGGTCTCTAAGATCAAGGAACAAATTGAAGTAGTATATGAAGAAGTAGAGAATGCAGAAATTATGATGAACACCTTGAATGGTCTCCCTAGGGCATGTGACTCTTTCATTCAAGGGATCTGTGCCAGAAAGAATCTAGTCAAGTTTAGTAGGCCGTGGGAAGAATGCTCACAAGAAGAAGCTCTAATAGTAGCTCGAGAAGAAAATATGGGAAATGAAGATCAAGGTCTCACAGTACATTCCAAGAAGAGAAAAATAGACCATCACCAAGGTAAGCACTCTCATCTTAGAATATTTAACAAGAATCTACCTAAATTCAGATGCTTTACATGTGATGAAAGAGGACACTATGCTAGAGATTGTCCTAGGAACAAAAATGGCTATCAAAAGAAGAGGAGAAACAAGAAAAGACATCATGCTCATGCTGCAGAAGATGATGAGCCTTCCAAGAAGAGAATAAAAGAAGACAGTGGTGATTCTTCAAGTGATGAAGAATATGTTTTGATTTCTGCTCTCACGGGAAACATCACACATAGAAACATTTATTGGCTTATAGACAGTGGGACTTCCAAACACATGATGGGATTCAAAGAATAATTTGTGAAACTATTAGAACATGAATCACCCCACAAGGTGAAACTTGGGGATGACTACATGTATCCAATAAAAGGTAGTGGAGAATCCTCCTACAAATTAGACTTTGGAAAGTGTATGAAAATGAAGGATGTCCTATTTGTACAAGGACTAAAGAAGAACCTTCTCTCCATCTCTGCATTGGATGCAAAAGGCATGAGGGTTTCATTTATAGATGGCCAAGTCCTCATGTGGCCAAAAGGAAAGACTATTGACAATGCAGTAGTAATTGGAGAACAAGAGGGAGGAATCTACAAATTGAAGGGCCAACCAGAACAAGCTTTGGTTCATGACTCAGTAGAACCAAATGAACTGTTGCATAGAAGGCTTGCACATGTGCAATACAGGGCACTACCACTTGTAAGAAAATATGTTGAAGGTCTTCCAGAAATGTAGGAAAAACATGAAGGTGTATGCAAAAGATGTGTGAGAGGAAAGAACACAAAGAAGACATTTCCAAGTTACAAGAGCAAGGAAAAATGAATCTTGGAAATCATCCACTCCGATGTATGTGGTCCAATGTCATCCATTTCTCTAAGAGGGTATGCATATTATGTTTCTTTCATTGATGATTTTTCTAGGATGACATGGATATACTTCATGAAGAACAAGGATGAAGTATTCAACAAATTCAAAGAATTTAAAGCCTTGATCAAGAACCACACAGAGAAGAAGATCAAGATATTTCGATCAAATAATGGCGGAGAATTCACATCAAATGAATTCAAAGAATTATGCAGATATTCAGGGATTAAGAGGGATTTGACCACTCCATATAATCCACAATAGAATGGGGTTGCGGAAAGAAATAACAGAAAAATCATGGAAGCAGCAAGGGAAATGATTCATGATCAAGACGTTCCTATGCATCTATGGGCAGAAGCTGCTAGCACAACTGTGTATGTACAAAACCGTACTCCACATAGAGTAATAGAGAACAAGACACATGAAGAATTATTTTATGACAAGAAACCAGAATTCAGTCATCTCAGAATATTTGGCTATCTAGTGTACATACACTTTCCAAAAGAAAAGAGGACAAAGTTAGATCCTTCAGGAAAGAAATGTATATTTGTGGGATACTCTGAGAGATAGAAGGCTTACAAAATATACTTCCCAGGATTCAAGAAGATTGACATCAGCAGAGAGGTAACATTTGATGAAGACTCAGCTTACATCAAGTCTAGAAAAAGACTTGTTAAAGACTCTGAGGAATCAGAAGTACCCAGAATCCGTAATACAACTATGAACGAAGCAACTCCAGAAGAATATCAAGAAATGAAAGAACCTCAGGAACCAGTAGATCCACCTCAAGAGAATAATCCTTGCAAGAGGAAACTTGCATGGGTACAAGAGGCTATGCAAGGTATAGAAAGATATGGGGCTCTAGAAGAGATACATAGAGAGAGGAAAAGAACCAGGTCCTGCTCCAGTGATGTAGCCCTATTATGTGACTTCATTGATAAAGAACCTTCCAACTATGAAGACATGGCATAAAAGAAAGAATGGAAGGATGCTATGATCCAAGAGTATCAATCAATCATGAAGAATGATGTTTGGGATGTTATTCCAAGACTAGAAGGGAAGTATGTTGTAGCTTCCAAGTGGATCTATAAGATCAAGCATGCTACATATGGTAGCATAGATAAATATAAAGTAATATTTGTGGCTTGTGGCTTATCCCAGAAAGAAGGAATAGATTATGAAGAGACTTTTGCACTTGTATCCAGATACAATTCCACCAAATCAGTGATTTCTATGGCTGCAGTAATGAAATGGAAGATACACTAGATGGATGTCAAGACTACTTTCTTGAATGGTGTAGTAGAAGAGGAAGTGTATGTGGAGCAGCCACTCAGTTTTGAGACACATGACAGGGAGACTCATGTGTGTGAATTGAAGAAATCCCTATACGGTTTAAAACAGGCACCCAAGACATGGTACGGTAGAATTGACAGTTTCCTATCCAGTTTGGGCTTTACTAAGAGTAAAGCAGATTCTGACATTTAATACAAGGTTGAATAAGGGAGCCCAGTGATACCCCTACTATATGTAGATGATCTGTTTGTGACAGGTGAGGATGGGTTGATTGCTGATATGAAGATGAATCTTGTTGCCAAGTTTAAATGAAGAACTTGGGTATGATGCATTACTTTCTAGGCATGGAGGTGCGGCAGAATGCAGATGGAATCTCCCTGGGACAAGGGAAGTATGCAATAGAGATCCTGAAGAGGTTCGGGATGATGGAATGCAAGGCATATGCCATCAAACCTAAAGCTATTGAGTGATGCTTCATCAGAATTGGTTGATGCTATGATATATTGTCAAATGATTGGGTCCTTGATGTACCTGATGAATATGAGACCAGATATTTGCTTTGCTATGAACACATTGAGCCAGTTCCTGACAGATCCAAGACATGTTCACTTGATTGCTGCAAATCATATTTTGAGCTACCTGAAGGGTACAGTTGATTATGGGCTCAAGTATGAGGCAAATCAGAAGATTAACCTAAAAGGTTATGTGGATTCAGATTGGGTAGGTAGTGCCATTGATAAGAAGAGAACTTCAGGGTGTTGCTTCAGTATGGGATCAGGTATGATCTTGTGGTTTAGCAGGAAGCAATCCTATGTGGCAATGAGTACAACCGAAGCAGATTATGTTGCAGCTTGTTCAACTAGATGTGAGGAAATGTGGCTTAGGAAGCTACTATATGATTTGTTTGATCTCCAGTTGGATGCTACTTGCATATATTGTGGCAATCAGAGTTGTGTGAAGTTGTCAAAGAACCTAGTGTTCCATGACAAGTCAAAGCATATCGAGATCAAATATCACTATATCAGGGATATGGTGTAGAGAGGAGCAGTGAAGCTCCAATATGTTGTGATGGACGAGTAGATAGTTGATGTGTTAACCAAACCATTAGATAGAGTGAAATTTGAGTACTTCAGGGAGAAGCTTGGTGTTATCCAGATTAAGGTTCCCTCCAAAGGGAAGTGATGAGTCCATGACCCTTTCTGACATGATTGATGTGTTCATCCCACATGATCAGATATAAGTGCAAAGCCTTTCTTACATGGTTGATGTGTTCATCCCATGATAAGATATAAGTGTTGAGCCCTTATGACATGGTTGATGTGTTCATCCCACATGATCAGATATAAGTGCAGAGCCATTCTGATGTGACTGCGAGATGTGTTCATCCCACATGATCAGATATAAGTGCAGAGCCTTTCTTACATGGTTGTTGTGTTCATCCCATGGTAAGATATAAGTGCTGAGCCCTTCTGACATGGTTGATGTGTTCATCCCATGGTCAAATGTAAGTGCTGAGCCCTTATGACATGGTTGATGTGTTCATCCCATGGTCATATATAAGTGCTGAGCCTTTCTTACATGGTTGATGTGCTCATCCCACGGTAAGATATAAGTGCCGAGCCCTTCTTACATGGTTGATGTGTTCATCCCATGGTAATATATAATTGCTGAGCCTTTCTGACATGGTTGATGTGTTCATCCCATGGTCAGATGTGAGTGCTGGGCCTTTTTGACATGGTTGATGTGTTCATCCCATGGTCAGATGTGAGTGCTGGGCGTGCCTTTCTGACATGGTGGTGGATGTGTTCCTCCCATGGTTAGATGTAAGTATTGGGTGGGCCTTTCTAACTAGGTTGGATATAAGTATTGAGAATATGAAGACCTACCTGGAGGCTAGGCGTACAACCAACATGAAAAAGGGCTGGCTCTATAGAACTTCCTATGACAAGTAGAATTGAGATAACACCAGTGATGATGACCCAGTGATGATCTAGATCTAGTGATAATCCAGTTATAGTGATGATCCAGATCCAGTGATGATCCAGACTTGAAGATGAAGATGAATTGATGATGATCCATATGATACAAAGAAGAAGACTTGTGCTGATAAATTGTGTCGAGAAAATACCTTCCTATTTAAGAGGGAGTGTTGATGTATTTGTAACTTCGAAATTTATTCACTTATATATCTTATGTATTGTACCTCGATGTTTTTATCAGGAAGTATATGTAATGTAATTGAGTGATGTCATGCCCTGATATTCCTATCAGGAGGTTTAATAATGTAAACAAATCATGTAAATTCATAGAGTGTAACCCTCCTTATTGATCAAGGGTTAAAGTCCGCGTAGTTGTGGGGCCCTAGGGTTACTAGACTCTCCTAGAGAAGTTGAACCTAGTGAGTTATTGTCAAGTCAGGAATTAGTATCAATAGAGAGGGAGCTTCTCTATTTAACACACACACACTCACACTTAGTTGTAGCGCATAAATGAGAGAGAAATAAGAAGCCGGTACAAGAGAGAGAGATACTACTGTTGTCGGGAGATCATCTTATTATATTTGGGTTTTACTCATTGTGCTGATTCTATCTTTGAGGAAGTTGCGGGGTTTTCTCCTTTATGGTTTCCCCGAGGAAAATATTTGTGTTCATTGTCTCTTGTGTTTGATTTCTGTGCTTGTTATTCTCTCAGATAAGATCCTAAGATCATATAGCTTAAATGTTAAAAATCTAACATTGACATATTAAGGTGTTTGAGCATGTGTTTGTTGTGCAGAGCAACATCGATATTAGTGGCATACAAGTGGGTAGATTGTTCAAATGAACAATTTTCTACATGTGAAAGGGATGAAGTTGTTATCATCATTAGAAG
This sequence comes from Pseudotsuga menziesii, assembly GCA_001517045.1. Taxonomy (NCBI): domain Eukaryota; kingdom Viridiplantae; phylum Streptophyta; class Pinopsida; order Pinales; family Pinaceae; genus Pseudotsuga; species Pseudotsuga menziesii. The sequence continues at coordinate 648,459 of LPNX010930987.1, read as the reverse complement.
TGCCTAGTCTTCAACAGTTGGTGTTTCATTTTGAAGGTTTAGTGAGAGTTGAGGAAATTTGAGAAGGGATCTCTATTTGTTGTCGAAAAATTGTTTTGAGCATGATAAAAGTATCAAATGTACGCTAGAGAGTAGTTCCAAGGGATGAGCCTGCATACATGGGGATGTTCTTTATAGGAGGAAATTTCCCAAAGTCACCAATAAGGATCATGGAAGAACCACCAAACAATATTGTACAATGCGAGGGGAAATATTGACGTAAGCGTGCATCACTTTGAGTTAACATTTTTGGGCCAATAAATCTCATTTCATCGATGAGAATATCACGAATATGGCAGAGTTATTCTGGAAGTTTTGAAAGGGATTGGCCTTCAAGAGGGTGCATTTCAAAAACGGGTATTCAAAGAGCAGAATGTATTGTAAGTGCATGTATGTTAAAGGAAACAACACCAATTGTATTAAATTCAGTCACAACAATCTTGAGACTAAGCATAGACTTACAACAGTTCAAGACAATTTAGGCATGAAATCACATAACAGTACTGCAATAGGAGGTTGTAGTTGTATATTATCAATAATGGAATAAAATAAATGATACATTGTCATGCAAACTTGCATGAATGCAAGACAATTCAAATTCACTAGAGGTCATTCGAATTGCATGGATGGGTGTAGCTTAACTATCCGTTAGCCACACTGAACACACCAGTTAACCACTAATCTAGCCATGATTGACTCTAACTGAGTTCTAACTAAATCATAGTGCAATAAATGACTAATTATAACTGAATCTAACTCAACTGCATGTCAATCAATAGGTGGGAGCACATCACTAATTCCATTAAGCTCCGATGAAGTGAAATGAACTGATACTAGTCACCAGAACTTGTTGGAGGTGCATTAACTCACTCCAGTTCACCCAAATCAGCCCAAAATAGACAATGACATGAGGGAGGTGCCTTTAGAACTCATATTAATGGATTATTATGTGAAACAACATTTAGTTAACTAATTGGTGCACTTATGACACTCAGATCACCCCAGAATTGCTCCCTGATTGAAGGAGGAAGCCTAGTTAGCCTCCCTAATTGAAGGAGAAGGCTTAGTTGGCCTCCCTAATTGAAGGAGGGAATGGGTGTGCTGATGCTGATTCCAATTTGGGTCAATAAAATTAGGATAGTGGTTAATTAGGCCATAATTGACCAAATAGGTGCATGGGTTGGATAATGACTCCAACACCCTCCTTAAGCTATACTCATGTGGAGGAGTAAAATAAAATGCATAAAATGCTAGGGCCCCAACAACAAAGGACATAGGTCACCCTATACAAAAAAGTAAATCTAAAATGCTCAAACAAAATGCTAAGTGAGGAAAGAGGGAAAACCCTGTGGGAAACCCCCCCATCATGTTGAACACTGAAAAAATAATGGATTACCTTGATGAAATCACCCCCTACAGTGAATGAAGGTAAGTCAAATTTTTCTCAATAAATTTCTTGGTGAAGATATCTGCAATTTGCTCATCTGTAGGGCAGTATTGTAGAACAATGGTCCTGTCATGCACAAACTCCCTAATGTAGTGCTTGTGAATATCAACATGTTTGGTCCTCTGCCACTGAACTAGATATGTGGAGATATTGATATCACTTTGGTTGTCACAAAATATGACTATGTATAAAGCACTACCAATCCCAAACTCTGAAAGAATTCCTTGCAACCAAATAGCTTGGATGCAAGCATTCACTGCTCCCCTGTACTTGGCCTCTACTGAAGACAATGAAATGGCAGTTTGATTTTTGCTATACCAGAAAATGGGTCCACCACCAAACATAAAGACATACCTGAAAGTGGACTTCTGATCTATGGAATCCCCTGCCCAATCTGAATTTGTAAAACCGACCAACTCTAGCTCATAATCTGCAACATAGTGAATGCCGTAGGATCTAGTGCCTTGAATGTACTAAAGGATCATCTTGGCTTCCTTCCAATGGTGCTCATGAGGATTCTGCATATATATTGATACAATATTCACCGCATAACATATATCAGGCCTTGAATGTGTCAAGTATAGCAAGATTCTGATCAACTGGAGGTAAATAGTGGAATCCATGGGTGGAGTGGATTTTCCCTCTTCAAGACTAATTCTTGAGAGGAAAGGACATGGAGAAGGCTTGCAATCAGCCATTTTAAACTGAATTAACATTTATAAAATATACTTTGACTGATTTACCATTATCCCATCATAGTATTTGGATACTTCAAGCCCAAGGAACTGTTTTAGTAGGCCCAAATTACTCATTTCAAAAGCATCATGAAGAATAGTTTTATGAAAGCAATCAAAGAAAGTGTTCTTCCTGCTATCAAAAATATCATCAAAATATAATAATATGATTAGAATATTACCATTATACTTCTGAAAATATACATTAGTATCATATTCGCATCTATAGAAGTTTTGTGAGAGCAGAAAGGCATCCATTTTGGTATACCAAGATCTTGGGGTCTGTTTCAACCCATATAATGATTTCTGCAACTTACATACCAAGGAAGGATCTGATATATATCCCTCAGGATGTTTCATGTATATCTCCTCATTCATGTCTCCATGAATTAAAACACTCTTGACATCCATGTGATGCACCTCCCAGTGCTTGGATGCAGCGATGGCCAAAACTAGTCTTATGGAGTCCATCTTTGCCACCGGTGCAAAGGTCTCATGATAGTCCACTCCTTCGAACTGGGAGAATCCTTCTGAAACCATCCATTCCTTGTATTTTCAGGTTGTTCCATCTGCAACAACCTTTTTCCGATACACCCACTTGCATTGAACTAATTTCCTCCCAGGGGGAAGGGAAACTAGCTCCCAAGTTGCATTTTTTCGAAGAGAATTAAACTCTTCGTCCATAGCATCTTGCCATCTCGGATATTTTTGAGCATGGTAGTAGGAATTATAATCTAACAAAATCATTAAATAACAGGTCTTAGACATAAATTAATCATGAAAAGAGAGAGAAATACCTGCTCTTTGAAAATCAGACCGGGTTCTTCTTGGATTAGCAGGGTTTCCAATGTTTGGCCCGACGGAAGAGAGTGTCTTTTGGGCCCAAGTTGGGAGATGAGTTTGCAAATCAGAATCTGTATATTAACCTGATATATTTTTCTCACTTATAATATATATCATATCTACAAAATCAGAGCCTTCACTCCCACTTTCATCACCCAAATGGTCAACAGAACATGAGGGAATTTCGGCAGAATTTTCTTCAACTAGTTCTACCTCTTGGAGAGGTTCTTCAAAACATACACTTCTTTCAATGAATATATGTTTGTTTTTTATATTCAGAAGTTTGAATCCCTTATATTCTTCTGGATATCCAATGAAAAAACATTCAATACTTTGCGTTTGCAAATATTTCCTCTTGTCAAGCGGAATTCGAGCCCATGCAGTGGACCCAAAAACCTTGAAATTTGACACATCCAACTTGTGCCCAAAATAGGATTTGAAATGAGTCTTTCCTTTCATGAAAGAGTGAGGGTATCTATTATGAATTTTTTCAGAAACATTCATGTCCTCAACCCATATGTTTGCAACCAAAACTTTGGCTTCCAACATGCAGGTAGTCATCTCTTTGAGGGCCCGATTTTTCCTTTCCGCAACACCATTTTGCTGCGGTGTGTAGGGAATGGAGTGATGGATTTGGATCCCACTGTCAGCACATATTTTCAGAAATTCAGACTTGATATACTCTCCTCCATTATCATATCTGATATTCTTTATATTTATCCCAGAGTCATTCTCAACAGATGCTTTGAACTCAGTGAATCTTTCCAAAACTTCAGATTTGTTCTTTAGGAAGAAAAACCAAGTGTATCTAGAGAAATCATTAATGATTTTAAGTACATACCATGAAACACTCATGGATTTTGTAGGCATGGGTACACTTATATCATAATGAATCAGCCCCAAAATAATTTTTGCATGGCTTTCCTTTCCCCGATCAAACTTGTGCTCAGGGTGTTTGTCGACAATACAACCTTTGCAAATTCCACTAAACGTTTTGATGGTTGGGAGGCCTTCAACCATGCAATTTTTTTAATTTGATGTAATTATTTGAATTTAAAATGTCCAAATATCTCATGCCATATTTTATTGACCTCATTCCCATGATTCAGAAGAGCGGTGGGCTTTGCATCCACCACAAACTAGGAAACTCATAGGCCTTAGCATGCTGGTTTACTATGCATGTTGCAACAAGTTTCCCGAATGAAATATCAGTGATTTCAACATCATTCAGGTTGAAAGTAAATCTCTTGGGAACTCCAGTATGATTCATTTGATATACACTCAAAATATTGGAGGCCAAGGAGGGTACATACAGAACATAAAAAAAGATTCCATGTTCAAGTTTTACAGTACCTTTTCCTTTTGAAATGATCTAAGAATCATCTCCCATGTGGATGGGAATTATTTTGTCGGTGTCCAGGGATGAGAAGGATTCTCTACTTTCCATCATGTGATTTGAAGCTATAGAGTCTATGAGGAGAGCTTTTGGCTTCGAGGTGCTTTCCATGAGAGCATGTCCTATTTCTTGCTGGGTATCCTGATCTTGATTATCTCTCTTCCGAACACTCTCCAGAATATTGATATTGTTCCACTCGAGGAGAAGAGTCATTTCATCAATATTTTTCTTCATGCAGGCATGTTCAGGGTGAAATCCCTTCCTGCAATAGGAACACTTGACTTTCTTTTTTCCTTGGTTTCCTTTGTTCTTTCATTTCTTTGAGATGGAAGACTCTTCTTGCTGTTGGTTCTTTTCTTTAGGATTTGGAGCATCAAATTTAGCCTTTTGATTCTTCTGCTTTCCTTTACCCTTCATATATTTTGGCCCTAAAGCAAACAATGCTTGATATTTTAAGGATCTAATGATCCCCATCTACACAATCTTTTCATGCTTGTTTGTGAGGGACTCAATGAAGGCATTGAGAGACGAAATTTTCCAATTTTGGATTGTTAGCTTCCCAGTATGGAATGTGGAAACAAAGAATGAATAATCTGAATGAAGTTTTGAGAGGATATCTAGGATGAGCTGATCACCATCCTTCTCAACCTTGCACTGCTTTAATTGGAGCACCATGTGGTTTAATTTTGTGAATAAATCATTCATAGTTTCATAGTTTCCTAGATTTAGGGAAATCAACTCATTCTCTAGATGATAGATCCGTAGATCATCTTGCTTATCAAACAAGGAAGCAAGCTTATCCCAAATCTCCTTCGAAGTCTTCAATCCCGTGATGTGGAATAGAAGATATCTAGAAATAGATAGACACAAGAAACCATAATATTCATCCATCTTATTCTAGTACTTTTCCTTATCAACAACATTTGTTGGCTTTGTTTCTATGTTCATTGTGACTCAGTAGAGCCCTTTTGAATGGAGCTAAATCTCCATGTCCTCCTTCCATTGGTGGTAGTTGAAAGGAGTAAGAGGATTTAGAGAAGAATCCATTAAGTTGAGGTAGTGAATGTAGTGAAGGACCTGTAAAAACCTGCAATCAACACAAAAAGGGCACCGTAAGGTCAAACAACCTGCACATTTCAGGTTTTCATCAGACCCAGCTTAATTGATCAAGCAAGCTTGATCAACAATTCCTTTGCTTAGGACTTATGTGGTAAACCTTCAACGTCTAGTGTAGTGCTGGAATGTTTGAGATTTTTGCTCAACTTTGCATGCTAGATCCGTAAAAAATCATGTTTTTGAAGAAGAGATTCATCCCGCTGCAACTCTGATACCATATTAAATTCAGTCACAACAATCTTGAGACTAAGCACAAACTTACAAGAGATTCAAGACAATTCAGGCATGAAATGACATAACAGTACTACAATAGGAGGTTGTAGTTGTATATTATCAATAATGGAATAAAATCAATGATACAATGTCATGAAAACTTGCATGAATGCAATACAATTCGAATTCACTAGAGGTCATTTGAATTACATGTATGGGTGTAGCTTAACTATCCGTTAGCCACATTGAACACACAGGTCAACCATTAATCTAGTCATGATTGACTCTAACTGAGTCCTAACTTAATCAGATCGAAATAAATGAATGAGTCTAACTGAATGTAACTCAATTACATGTCAATTAGTAGGTGGGAGTGCATCACTAAGTCCAGGCAGCTCTGATAAAGTGAACTGAACTGATACTAGTCACCAGAAGTTGGTGGAGGTGCATTAACTCACTCCAGTTCACCCAAATCAGCCCAAAATAGAAAATGACATGAGGGAGGCACCTTTACTACTAAAATTAACTGATTGTTAGGTGAAACAACATTCAGTTAACTAATTGGTACACTTATGACACTCAGATCGCCCTAAAATTGCTCCCTGATTGAAGGATGAAGCCTAGTTAGCCTCCCTAATTGAAGGAGAAGGCTTAGTTGGCCTCCCTGATTGAAGGAGGGTGTGCATGTGTTGATGCTGATGTCATGGTGTGCTAATGCTGATGTTGATTTGAGTCAATAAACTTAGAATAGTGATTAATTAGGCCAAAATTGACCAAATAGGTGTGTGGGTTGGATAACGAGTCCAATAAGTTGGAGCTAGGAGAAGCAATGGGGAGGCAGTTTGTTCAGATGCAGTTTGAAGTGCAAATTTCAAGCAAGATATGAGGTAAGATTTCCTGGTGCCTGCAGCACCTTGAATCACCATTTTGAGTAGTTGAGCAGGTGTTGTTCAGGATAAAGCACCCTTGTAACCTAGGGTCTGGGGTTACCAACTTACTACTAACTTGCAGACAATCAACTTTTATAGGGAATGGAAAAAGAATAGGAAGAAAATATTGACTTACCTGATTAACGACGGTTGATCCAAGGTTGATATTCTCTCGCTCCACTTCTCTCCAAAGATTCTAGGGATGTACTTCTCCACTTAAAAAGAGAAAATCCTTCAAGTGATATCTCATGCATATGTATATTAAAGGTTAGATGAAAAGCATGTATATAACACAATCATACATATTCATTAAGTCAATATACATGAAATAAACTCAACACAAGATTGGAAAAATAATTCTCTTTATTAACAAGTGGTGAACAAGATAAGAGTACAACCCAACTTCTGACACAAGGAATTTTCTGCAACCAAAGGAATTTTGAGTTTTGCTACTTCAAGACTCTGAAGATATACCACCAACATAACTTTGCTCTCCAAAATTGATTCCTTAGCACTCACCCCAAGGCCTCTATTTATACTTTGAGAAATAGAGAGGGTTTGAAGGTTGGGATGGTTGAGATGTTTGGGAGAGTTATGGATTAGGCCTCAACTAATATCATCTAATATAAATTATATTTTTTTTAATGTCGAATTAGGGTATATACAGGTATTAATATGGGCAACTCATGTATGATACGTGGGTTGCTCAAAGGGAACTCGCGTATATAAGTATACCCGGGTTGCAATGCAAATACTCATGTATGACACGTGAGTTGCAATGCACATAGTCGCATATGCAAACCAAAATCCATAATAAAAATATACAAAGCTAGTTTGAGGAAAATGCATCAAAGGTCATGCCCATATATAGTGTTTAGGCCACTTCAATCCAAATTGTCCTTTTGTGTACCAACATGTGGAATTTCGACACTCGGATGGAGAAGTGCCATTTTGGCTGATAACATACGCCCCTTAATGTGTGAGGTTAGAGGGAAGCAATGGCCGAAATACATTATAATCATTATCTTGGAGAACTTAGAAGTCCAAGGAAGCAGAGGAAGTACCTGAAACAAATACATATCGAATGTCATATACAAAATCATATCTGAGGATGCGATGTTCAATATACTGGAACACTAGCTCCTTTACAATGTTTGAGTACATCATATGATACAGGTTCTAGACCACATATATTACAAAGGTGGATCAGAGCCATAATATACAATCATGACGAGTCTTCAAATATCTGGAAGTTGTGTAAGTGAACACAACACAATCTTGCGCAACTTAGGTTATAGATGTGAACCTAAGGTCTTCATCAAAATCCAAAGGAACCAGTACAATCCAGGACATGCGAATAGATGTATCGAAGTTGAACATGGAAAGGATTCAACAGATTGCCAATCAGTAGGTAACAATTAACAACTGAAGCAAAGGAATTCACCAATGATGAAAGTGAATGTTAGGGTACCATCATCAAAACTCTAGGTCTTCGTCTTCAGGAAATGCTGATGAGAAACCATGCTATGATGAGGAAGGCAATAGATCCTCCAACGAATCACAAGAGTGACTAGGAATTGGATAAAGGAAGGTAGACACAAGTGATATTAGATAGGATAATGATGGAATCAGGATAAAAATTAAAAACAGGGATAGATCCTTGAATAGTGAGCATGCCACAAAGATGACCCAAGGAAGCTGTTTAACTTTGCAGATAGAACAACTAGAATTATCTATCATGTAGGAGACATGATCAGATTCCCCAGGAATAAATGACAAGTGGAGGAGTAAGAAACTCAAAGTGATAGCTGAACTGAAAGTGTATACTAAGACATGAGTATCAAAAAGTTCAGAGAGTGCTATGTTCAAGGAGGACATGCTGCCACCAACTGTAACCCAAAGAGAAACTTCTTCCTTATCTTTCCTGTTAAATTTTAATGAGTCTAGGAAATTTAACTCAGCTCTCTCTTCATTTTTGACAAGATTGAAGAGAAGAAGGAATAATGCTTGATAATGTCACTTATTTGTGGATTTTACGAGCCCGAACTAGTACATGCTCGCTTGGTGTTTTCATATTTAGAGAGTCTGAAAACGCCAAAGAAGACTCCAAGGGGTTCCTTTTTCATCCAATTTAGTCTCCTGAAACCGAAAAAAGTATAAAACATATCTCAGAAGAACTCTCTTAACTTCCGAAGAAGAAAAGGTGAACCTTTTCGTACTTAGTTAGGGAGGTCTGAAAAAGGTTAAATTACCACCTACCCAACACTCCTTCAAAAACAACATAGAGCTTGAGTTTTGCGAGTGTGAAGGAAAGCAAGATCACTCAGAAAGATCCATTTGAGTACGAGAAATGGGGCTTACAACAGTAAACTCGATGTTTTGTTCTTGTTATTTAACGGTCATGACAAAGACATAAAGTACACTCATAATCTTTTTCATGTTTAGGTCCAGAGAATGAAAAAGAGAAAACTAAGCTCATACGGGGTATTCCTTTTCCATAAATTTAGTCCCTCAGGTCCGGAAAAGTGATTAACCTATGCCTGAGAATATACTTCTCAATTTTGTAGAAAAGAGAGTGATCCTTTCTCATATTATTCCACATGGTCCAAGAAAGAGATAACCTACCACCAATGTGGATGCCCATTCACATATTCTTAACAAGCCTGAATGAACAAGTTTACTCGGTAGTCAAGTATATTTTGAGGAGTCAGACCTGGGCCTAAAGAAACTCCATAAGGGTGGGGATCCTTATAAAGGGGATATCTTGTAAAAAGAAACAAAAAATGAGGTTCAATTTGGCATGAAAAATAGCTAAGAAGGCTCCCTGGAACCTACGACAAATGAGGCATGAGCACCAAAAGACAATAAATGTGTTCTAAGCTAGGGTACTCATGTTAGGAAAGCCCTATCCATGGAAGAACAATGATATAAACAAGGTACTAATGGTTGAATAACATAGTCCGTGGTCAAAGTAGTAGCCCTAGGGGTAAATCGGATTAAGTATAAATGAAAAAATGCATATGAATGATCAAAATCCTACCCTATATGATTTGAAAATGACTTTGAATAACCTTGGACCTATTTCAATAGGTAAAAAATAACATGGAATTAGTTTGATTTTAATAAAAATTACAAACTATAGGTTAAAAAATCCACTTTTGAAATAATTTCTATAAATAGTGAAAAAATAGAAATCATATTCACCATTTGGCATTTTTACCGAATTTAGACAAGTTTTACCTCTACTTTCAATTGCTCGTTGTGGTCAAACCGATGGATGAATTTCCAAACCGGAGTGCCAAGTAAATCTACTCTCCATGCTCTTTCATTTCATCCAAGAAAATTTTTGATTTTGTGAAAAATGTGATGTTTTCAACCAAACTAAAAATAGTTACGTTGTATACGCGGGTATGCTATATAAGCAGTCGCATATACACGGCTTGCTAAAAAGAAAATTGTGTATGATACACAACATGTCCAAAGGACAGCTGTGTATACTAGGCAATGTATAAAAAAGCTAAGTAGGGCCAAAATCAAAATTTTTTTCATGAATTTAATGTTTGATAATGGTCTTGTTAACAGGATGAAACATGATGTTGGAGTGGAGGGAGAGGGAACATGAAGACATGGATGAAGATGCTCTTCGAAGTGCCCCCACGGTGCATGCCCTGTGGCAAAGTGGGTTGCTTAAATGATTTTGTACCTCACCCATGCGATCGAATGTCCTCTTACTAGAGTTTTTAATAAACTACTGGGATCATGATCTAGGTGAATTTGACTTGCAAGGTGAGATTCTAGAAATTACACTGGAAGACATCTATTTCATATCCGGTTTGTCACAATGGGGAGCTCCGATCAAATTGGAAGGCACTGGTAGGGGTGGTGACCTTCTAAGTGTTCAGAACTACATTGATACTTACTACGTGCCTGGTACTCAGAAAAGGGGTACTTGCATCCCTACTACTCATATTTGCAGCTTTCCATTACAAGTATTGGTAAGCACAATAGTGAGGGTTGCAGGATCATCATCAATTCATCTTGCAACTCGAAACCAGATGAGAATTGTGGTGGAGTGTCAACAGGGAGCTTTATATGACTGGTGCTTAGGATTTATCCCTATAATGAAGAAGCAACTCTCTGAATGCAAGAGAGGTCGACGAAAAAACTTCGGTTATTCTAGCATATTGGTGGCCTTTTTATTTGAGAGAGTTCCTGGTCTTAGTCCTACAGTACCTCTACAAGTTTCCCCTCCCCGTCAGCCTAGGCTGAGTAAATGGGGAGAAATATTGCTTTGCCACGGTGCTGGTGGATCGATTCATAGTGTGTACGATGATGGATTCTACCTATGGTGGGAGTGACAACTACCAACACTGGAGTAGTTTCCATATGCTGGGTTGGATTTTCGGGGAGACAATGACCTTGTCGTCCCTCCTGGAGGATCATGAGGAGCGTCAGGTATTTTGGTTTTTCAAGTTTTTTAAATTTTTATGAATTTTAGTCATAAATATATATACATATGTATAAGAGTTTTAATCCTTTAAATGTTTAAAAATGAAGACATTGGACCAGTTCGCCCTGTTGGGCATCCTCGTATGTATGTGCGACTAGTGGCAGGAGAAGATCGTGGTCTGATTAGGGTTCTTGAGGGAAATATGGCCAGGCTTACCCAAAGAGTACCTACATTGAGTATTGAGCAGATCCCTACCGTTATATAGGAGTTAGTGGTTGGTATCCCACATGTCTGGATATGCCTTATGAGAAGGGTAGCCAGAGCGGTTCTTGTTTACATAGAGGCTGCTACAGCTGAAGAGGTTGAAGAAGCCTGGGACCAGGATGACCAGAATGCTTAAGGTGGTTAGGATGACTAGGGTGGTCAAGATGACCAGGATGGTCAGGATGACCAGGGTGGTCAAGCTTAGACTTAGGAGCACTTTTATGGACTACGATCCAGATTTTGTATATATTTTTTGTATATTATACAGTTATGACTGGATCTAAGGATCAAACTCGACCTATCTATATGGATAGATATTCACACACACACACACACACACACACATATATATTGTCGGTTTATTTACATGTGTTTTTCAATGTGTCTGTTGTAAATTTTATGAAATATGTGTTAAATTCCAATCCAATATATAATTTACATATGAATCAGTTAATGAATTTTGATTTCTTGGAATATGATTAAATGTAATAAAATCAAAATTTCTTTCCAATAACCTAACTTGCATAAATTGACGTAATAGAATAGGGTTTCACACCTGATAAGCTTGATTGAGCTAGGAAAATACCCATTGAGAGTCAAGCTTGACTTCCAGCTGGGTAATACCTCGTGACAAGGCATCCCATAACAACTCAATAACGGTCCTATACTCGACCACATTATTGGTAGCAGGACCTAGACAAGTGCCTACAGAGGCAACTAGCTGTCCTGAAGGTGAGTAAAAAACCCATGCGGCTGAAGCCAGGTTGCAAGTGTGGCGACTAGCGCCATCTGAAAAAAATATGAGCCACTCGGAAGACATATGTAACAACCAAAATATGATATAAGAACACAAACCGATGAACTATTTTACATAAAGCTACATATAATAAAAATACAAAAAAGTGCTAAGCCTAAGCATAGTACTTTTTGAGGTAGAGCCCATTTCCAGGATCAAGCAGTTTATTTCCCTCAAAATCAGTTAATTCATACACACATTTCTTTAAAAATTTTGACATGACATAATTTCCTAACCACATAGAACTAAATTTCCCTTCCCCTAGGGGTTCTTTGTCTTGTTACCAAAGCAAGACACGCTCCCCTTTAGAAAAAAATCCTAGGTTTGACCGATTTATTGTACTGATTTTTGACCCTATTTTTATGAGCTTCATTTGCTGTCATCGCATCTCTACACTGTTCATCTAGATGTTCTAAGTGTAACAACTGTTCTTCCAGGTCAGTCGTATCAGGTAGCACATGAATAGCAATCTTTAAAGATGGTATTTCACATTCAATCGGGGTTACTGCTTCCACTCCGTGAATGAGTTGGAAAGGAGAAAACCCTGTAGCAGTTTTCACATTGCTCCGATAAGCCCAAAGTGCAGGATACAACATGATGTGCCAATTGGAACTGAGTGCATTAATAGTGTGCTTGAGGATAGTCTTCAAGGTTTTATTTACAGCCTCGACTTGACCATTGGCTTGAGGGTAGAAAGAAGATGAATGTTCTTGTTTAAACCCTATCATAGTGGTCAATTCAGTCATCATACTATTTTGGAAGTGACTACCATGGTTAGTGACAATCTCTTTAGGAATATTGAACCATGCGATAATTTGGTTGAAAATGAAAAAATCTACAGTTTCCCCGTCAGCTTTATAGGTGGGAATTGCCTCTGCCCACTTTGTGAACTAATATATAGCGACAATGATGTGTTTGTGGCCCCGAGTCGAGTTTGGGTTGCATGTCACATAATATATCCCCCATTTTGTAAAGGGGCCCACTAAGATGACGAGAAATAATGGAGCAGGATGCAACCACATCTTTCAGGTGTAAAGATGACAAGGATGACAGTATGTCACAGCTTCCACACAATCTTTAAAGATAGCGGGCCAGAAATAACTGACATGTAATATCTTCTGGGCCATTTCTAACCCAAATAAATGACCCCCACATGCTCCACTATGGGCATCATTTAGGACAGTCTCACCTTTTTTCATGGGTAAGACATCAACGCAAAATAGAATCTACCCCCCTACGATATAAAGTATCTTCAATAATGAGGTAGTTTTTTGCATGCAAGCGTAGTTTACACCATTCTTCCTGCAAAAAGACTGTAGGGCACTTCAGAGTCTGGAGATAGACAAGTATATCTCTGTACCAAGGGTTAGAGGTGGAAATCAAAAAGATGTGCTCATCTGGGAATGAGTCTTCTTCAATGGCTACATCTTCCTCAACCAAAAATTCTGCGATGAGCTCAGCAAAAACTAAGGATTTTTTTGGATTTGGTGAATTAGAAATCTAAGTCAAACTCCTGGAGAATGACCATCCATTTGTTGAATTTTCCTCCAGCTATCCATCGGGACAAAACATATTGGAAAGGATTAACATCCGCCACTATTGTCATGGTCCTTAGTAAGGTGTAGTGACACAATCTCTGAACAGCATACACAGCTGCTAATGCCAACTTCTCAACGTGGGAATACCTAAGCTCAGGGCCAGCTAAGGCACAACTAAGATAGTAGACGACATGCTCTTGGAGCTTATCATCCTCCTAAACTAGTAATACCCCTATGGTCGACTCAGATGCAACCAGATACAATATAAAATCACAAGAGTAATCTAGCGGGTGCAGTAATGGTGCCGACAACAAAGCTTTCTTTAATGCCTCAAACGCAAGTTGTGCAATTTCATCCCATATGAATGGGGTGTCCCGCTTCAACAGGTGCATGAAACCTTTAGTGATATTGGCATAATTTATGATAAAACATCGAAGGAATTGGAATTCCCTTGTAGGTTTTGAAGCTTCCTGATGGAGAGAGGAGGAGGAAGATTTACTATGGCCTCAACTTTCAAAGGATCCACCTGAATACCTTTGTTAGAAACAATGAATTTGAGCAGTCTCCTTGACTTGACACAGAAAATGCACTTGTGGGGATTCAAGTGAATTTTGTAGTATATACATCGTTCAAAGATTAAATGCAAGTGATTTGGGTGATCGATCCTCTTACAAGAATGTGTTGGAAGATCATCAAGGTAGGGTTCGATAATAGATTTAATGTCATGAAAGGAAAAAGTCATTTCCTGTTGAAAGGTAGCCCCTGTATTTTTCAATCCAAAGGGAATTTTCTTGTAAGCAAATGTACCCCAAGGACATTTGAAAGATGTTTTATGTTGGTATTCTAGTTTAATTTGAATTTGATTATACCTGGAGAAACCATCCATAAATGAAAAGACTTCACTCCTGCACAAGCATCAATGATTTGATCTATGAATGGTGTGGGGTAGTTATCCTTAGGATAGGCTTTGTTTAGATTGCTAAAGTTAGTACAAATGTGTATTATCCCTTACTTTTTGTCGACGGGGACAGGGTTTGATAGCCATTCTGTCAAAGCTATCGGGTAAATGAAACTGGCTTTCAATAGTTTTTAAACTTCAGCCTTAATAGCTGCTGCTTTACGCAGATTTACAGGTCTAAGTTTTTGTCGAAACGGGTTTGGCATCAGGATATGTTCGAATTTCATGCTCGACTATTGATGGATCTATGCTTGGAATATCCTTATATGACCATGCAAACATGTCACAGAATTTGTTAAACAAGGTTGTATAGATCACAATGTCCTCCAGAGAGCAGTTTGCACTGATGTGTACATTTTCCACAACGTTTGGGTTTGCAGAGATGTTGATAGGAATAGTAGCGAAAATGTTTACCATATTCCCCTCAGCAAATATTCCTTCCCTAGATAAGGGATTAATGGGTGTATCAGCATCACCTGCCAGTCTCATATGGAAATATTGATTTTCAATCTTGCTAAATTTTGGAAGAAATTAGGATCGATGGTGAAGATCTTCGCAGATCTTATCTTTTCCGCACATAGCTTCCAGAATGTCTTCACCAGAAGGAAAAACCATATCTAAGCGATCTCTAGTATGCAAAGAGTTCTCTGCCCAAGTAGGTAGATAGGATTATTCCAACTCCTCTGAGACTGTGAGAGGGACCAAAATGGGATCAACAGTGGTATGAACGATATCTTGATAAGCTACTTCTGCTGCCGATAAGGGAACTTCAGGTTTGTGGTGGGATGGAAGAACCCAAGGATCCATTCTATCGACAACCGTTGCAATAGACTTCCCTACACTAGTAGAACCTAAATAATTAATTGGAGCTAGAAAATCGAATGTGCCCATCAATGATGCACACATTCCATCCCTTAAGCTCTCTGAAGCAGGTTTAACCTGATCAACCAATGGCACAATGGAATCGTTAGTTTCCATGCGGCCCTTTCGAGGAAAATTCAGTTGGTATACAGTAACCAACTTCCCTTCGTGCGAAAACACTACTACCCGAAGTACGGATGATGCAATAGAAGACATGGCATAAGTCCAACTTCTCACGAGGAGCAAGTTATAATCCAAAGTGGCATCAATCACCTCTACCTCAACAGACACTGCCTTCCCTACCAACTTTATTTCAAAAGCTGGTAGGATATCATGTGGACGAAATGAACTTCTGTCGAAAGCACTAAGTAGGGTGTTTGATGGAACTAGCTCTGGAGATCGAAGAGCTTTCCAACAAGACAAGGACATGACACATGTGGAAGCACCCTCATTGAAAACTACCCTTCCAATGGTTTTTCCACCATGGATGACATCTATCAATAAGGCCACATGATAAGGTAGGCGAATTTTGACATCAGACAAATTCAACTTTGCCATGAGGCTTGATGAATCCATACTACCTAAGGATTCTAAGAGTGCATCTCGCTGGGTGGGACTACTCTATAACACCTCTAAAGCTGACATTGCATAAGGGGTCTGGGATAAATATTCAACTATAGAGTAGTTGGCTGCAGCCCTAGCATTAGGATTGTGCAAAGTTTTCTTAAAGACACCCTTTGGTATCCTGGGCATAGTTTCGGCAGGTTTTTTAATTGTGAGAGGGTTAGAAGTTTCACTTATAGAATTACCCTTCTCTAGAGCCTTAGTCTCATAGTTCTTGTTCCTAGTATGGAGTAAATTCTAGGATCGAACTATGTTGATATAATTTGGGTCAGGATCATTTGGGGTGCCCCCTGCTACATTTGAAGCTGAAGTAGAATTTTGTCCTTGGGGAAAAGGATCCTTCAAGATCACCGGTTGTTGGCCTTTTAGCAGCTTCTGAGCTTGGTCAATAAGGGGACATTGATGGGTTAGGTGATCTTCCTGGCACAACTTACATGGAAAATTCACCTTCTTCTTCTCTTTTCCCCCCCCATTAGCATTGTTTGTGGGTTTTAGCTTGTTTTTGTTTCCCTCACCTTTCTTCCCATTTTTCTTTTTCCCACCGGGCTGCTGATTTCCCTTTTGGGAGGATTGTACAAAAACATTTGCATTCTAGGGTGAGGGGGAAACCTTTACTGCCACCACCATAGATTGTTTGACAAAAAAACTCATGGAGTTGTTTGGCCAAAGATTCTACAGTGGGAGATTTCACTGAACCAACCACACTATCGGCATGGGGTCCAGGCTTAGGTTTTTTGACACTATGGGTTGGTCTTGGTGCATCAGGGATGATTTCATATAGAATCCTAGACTGAGAATATATTAAATCTAAGTGCTGGGCCCTAAGGATAGCCTCTTCCTCGTTAGTTATTCTTGAAGTGGATACATCCTTAGATATATATGGTAGTAAGGATTTAAGGAACAATTCTAATAAAAACTTGGGAGGGACAGTGTCCTTAATGAGCCTTTTTCTCCTTCGCCACTCTTGGATATGATCCAAAATGTGGGTGGCTTTGTCCTGATGAAAGGTGGATAGTAAGTCTGTACTGGCATCATATCGGACAGGAAGCTAGAAATGGTTAAGGAACACGTCAGCTAAGTCCCAAAAACTATCAAACGCAGCAGAGGGCAGTTCAATGTACCACTTTGCTACGACACTAGTAAGAGTTCTATGGAAAAATCTCAACCAAATGGTGTCATCATTCAATGAGTTGGAAGAGGAACACAAGTGAAAAGTGGTGATATGAGCCCCTAGGTCTTCGCCAACTTTGCCTTAAAATTTTGGAATATCCAAGGGCAGTTTGGTAGGGACAGGTGTTCAGGGCATCATGTTTCACTGAGTCATTCATTAACTTGGCTAAGTCTGGAAAGTTCAAAGTTGCTAGGAACAAAAGTTTGGGTCTGACCGGAGCCTGAAAAGTACGAGCTTGGGAAGTAGAAGGACTTGCCCCCTGGTTCCCAAAAGTAAATGCGGAGTTGCCCCCAACTACTAGTTGTGAGGTAATTGGACCACTTTGGAAAGGATTCCACCCATACGCCAATAGATTGTTCACATGTGGTGTAGTGTATGTGGTTTGAGCTACTCCAGATGAAATTGGAGTTTGGAAAATAGGAGTAGGTATCCCTCCACTAAAAAGCGAGAAGGGAGAGCTCGTGAAAGGAGCTGAAATTGGCGTTCGAAAACCTTAACCATAAGGGTTAGTGTTTCCAAAATGCACCCCTATGGGACCTACATATGGAGTGGATGGGGGAATTCCCCCACCATTCCAAGAAAAACCCTGGACAAATGAAGAGGATCCCACTAGACCACTCTGGGTAGTATGTGCAAAAGAAGATGAGACAAGGGGGTACACTAGGGATCCCAGTGACCACCCCACCAGAAGTGCCTACTACATTTGTTAAAGTCGGTGGTCGAACCACTCGACTAGATCGAGTTAAATGAGCAGTAGGTATTTTTTCTCTAGTGGCACCCATCGGGGGAGGTGGTACCCCTTCAGCCAGAGCGGATAAGGTGGAGGTAGAAGAACTTTCTCCTGCACTAGACATTAGCCTGCCCACAGTCACACCGATCACAAGTGAATTGAAAGGACGAACCTAGATGATCACTGGATCGTTTAGGTTAGTAAGAGGTGAATTAAAGTTTCTTGCAAACTCGCCAGCCTGCAAGTATTCTATCTCTACTGGGGTTGTATCAACCTGGTTTGTCCTAAGTTTTGGTTCACCTAGAACTTCACTAATTCCTATCGGCTCGAAAGAACCGTCTGTGTCTTATCTCCGCCTTTGAGGGGGCGGTGGAGGCTCCACTGTAGTGAGTAGGGGAAGGATTTGCAACTTTCTTGACCTTCTTAAAAGGTTGTTCCTCCATGATTGAAAATTTGACTCTTCACACCCTAAGGTTGGCTAAACGCAAACAAACCATAGAGAAATCACTACAAAATTTCCTAAAGTCTTTCAACAATCACAAGGGGTATAAGATATGATTTCTAGAAGAAAGTTGAGAGACAATTACTTGGCATCCTTGAAGATGTTCTTAGGCACAAGCAGAGGAATCACCCACTGCCCTCCCACACTTTCTACAAGGGTTACCTTCCAAGCCTATCCAAGGTCAATCAGAAATAGCCTTTCGGTGTACCTGTGTATGAAGCCTAGATGTCTGAGAGACTATAGGCTACCTTAACTATATTGATAGTATGGGGGGACAGTCGCAAGCCTGGTTCGTATGCATGGGAATGGTAGAAAAGCCTGAAAATATGTCTAGTAAAGAATCCCTAGATGTGCAAAAACCTTGGTCTATGCTTTGACAAGGAATCAAAGGGTTATCTCCTTAGTCCAAGCCTCCACACGACCTCGTGCTTAACTCCTATTTGAGAGGAGATTCCTAGTTACAACCAACATAGGAAAGGGTTTACTTATCGATTGGCCAATTACATTTGAATTTAAGCACTTGTGGCGAGTTTAAATTCCCTATCCCACAAGTCTAGCCTAAGCTAGTTGGTGTATGACCCTATAAAATAAAGCTTACTAGTATATTTTAAATTATATCATTTATTTCAAGGGTTGTTCTTAGTCAGAGGGTAAGTGGCATGAAGGACTATGATGTTATAGACTCGATAAGAAAAGTAAAAATGATGTATGAAACAAATTCCAGAGCAAAATACAACTACTTAAACCAAAATTCTTTTTATTTTTGCAAATGTAAGCTAATGAAATTAAAACTAAGCATTGAAAAAAAACTAAGGCTTTTTATAATTTCTGAAATTTTATTTGAAAATATTGAAAAGAAAACTACTAAGTGCAACTATATGCAAAAGCATGAAATGTTTTTCTTTCACTTTTTTTTTCAAATTTTTCAAAAACTACTATGCATCTAAATGCAAATTTTGAGCAATTTTGAATGATTACAACACATCAAAATCCAAATGAAGTATAGAGGACCTATAATGACCAAACTTCAACCAAATAGGAGAGAAACTTGGTAAAAAACCCTGAAAACTAATGAACAAAATCCACTAGATTTACTAAAGAACAAGTGGCTAATTGACACTACACAAAGTAGTATAGAGAATAAGGTATCTAAAGCCCTGATCACTGACTCAAATACACACCACTGAAATCATAGGCCAAGTGGGAAGACCAACTTCAATTCACTAGAAGATTCAAACAAAGCAAACTCAAAGGCTTAAAAACAAGCAACAAGTATGCTGAACAGGACTTTGGACTTACAGGATTATGCCAACAACAGAAGAACCCTAAGCAGACAAAAATTCAACCAAGACAGGGACAAGTAAACCCTACCAAAATTTTTATGCTACTACAGGATATATGTGACTGTCATAGAGAGAAACTAGCATACCATATGCAACTATCCTAGAGAACAACCCTCGTATACAAGTTGCTATACGCGACTGTGTATAACAGCAACCCATGTATGCAACAAAATTTTTTCAAAAAAAAATATATATATAAAAAGGCCTCTAGACATACTATACTACAAATGAAAGGCAGGATAAAGAAACCCCACTCAGAATTAGAGAAAATACTGGTCAGGAACCTACAGGATAAACCCATAGCAGGCTGGGTTCCCCAGCGGAGTCGCCAGTTCTGTTGTTCAGGATAAATCACCCTTGTAACCTAGGGTTTGGGGTTACCAACTTAGTACTAACTTGTAGACAATCATATTTTATAGGGAATGGAAAGAGAATAGGAAGAAAATATTTACCTACCCGATTAATGACGGTTGATCCAAGCTTGATCTTCTCTCGCTCCACTTCTCTCCAAAGCTTCTAGGGATGTACTTCTCCACCTGCAAAGAGCAAATCCTTCAAGTAATATCTCATGCATATGTATATTAAAGGTTAGATTAAAAGAATGTATATAACATAATCATACATATTCATTAAGACAATATACATGAAATAAACTCAACACAAGATTGGAAGAAGAATTCTCTTTATTAACAAGTGGTGAACAATATAAGAGTACAACCCAACTTCTGACACAAGGACTCCTCTGCAACAAAAGGACTCTGAGTTCTTCTACTCCAAGAATCTGAAGATATACCACTAGCATAACTTTGCTCTCCAAAATTGATTCCTTAGTACTCACCCCAAGGCCTCTATTTATACTTTGGGAAATAGAGAGGTTTCGAAGGTTGGGATGGTTGAGATGGTTGGGATAGTTATGGATTAGGCCTCAAATAATCTCATCTAATATCAATTATATTTTTTTAATGTCAAATTAGGGTATATGTGGGTATTAATATAGGTAACTCGTGTATGATACGTGGGTTGCTCAAAGGGAAATCACGTATACAAGTATACGTGGGTTGCAATGCAAATACTCACATATGACACACGAGTTTCAATGCACATAGTCGCGTATGCAACCGAAAATTCATATTAAAAATATACAAAGCTGGTCTGAGAAAAATGCATCAAAGGTCATGTGCCCATATATAGTGTTTAGGCCACTTCAATCCAAATTGTCCTTTTGTGTACCAACATGTGAAATGTCGGCACTCGGATGGAGAAGTGCCATTTTGGTTGATAACAGTAGGTGTAGTGTTTCCAAAATGGGAAATGAAAAGATGAAAGGCTATGCATTGTGTGGGAGAAAAAGAATTAGGTGAATTGGACAATGAGGGGGTGTCTTCATGTAGTTGGGTCGACAAGTGATTGAGGTCAATGAATGATATCGATGTCTCATGCAAATCAGTGGGTATATTGTTATGTGCCCAATTTTGATTTTTGTAAAAATAATGATGTCCAAGCATTTCAAGGTGTTGGTAGGAAGTTTTGGGATAAGTTAGCCGTGCAGTTCATAGTTGTATTATTTTATGTATTTTGGACATTTTGGACCGCATTATGCAGATTGTGGTCATATTTTGTAGAATATGTTAAGAGTTAGTTAGAAAGTTAGTTAAGTGGACCTCGATTGTAAAGGTGCAAGCCTATAAGTAGATGGTGAATTACAAATGTTAGGGAGTCTTGAAAATTTTTGGGATCTAAGTCTGTGCATGTTATGAAAGATCTATGCTTGAATTGAGATCGGTTGATCTGTGTACTGAAGAACTGTTTTGAAGAAATTGTGTTTTGTGCGGAAGTTAATATGACTTCACAGAAGTTGAGAAGAAATATTGTGTCCTTTTTTGTTTTCCTGTTTTATTGTCTTCTGTGGTTCAATTATGAATCTAATGTATATCTACGACATGGATCTCTAAATGATGCGATGTTTCCCTGCTTTGAATGATGTTATTTTGTTACATTTGTTTGCACATCAATGTTTTATTGTAGTTCTGGTATAATAATGTGATCTGTTGAATGATGAGGTGGTTCTGTTAAAGCATATGTTGAATGATCGGTTCTGTTAATGTTGTGCTAAGTTGATAAGTAGATGCACATGGTCCTCTCTCATTCTACGGAAAATTTCTTCCGATAGCTCTCCCTCGAACATCTCGGGTGAGAATTCATCCACTCTGCGGGTGTTTCCAGATGAGGTAAAACCTGTCTGGGCTAGTGCTCAGGGAGATCGTGGTGGTTTGGGTGTCAATAGAGAGGGAACCCCTGTCGACTAGTTTTGTGTCAACAAATGGTTCCATTGCTGGGAGCTTAGTGCGACTGAAGGGAGGAAATGTTGTGGAATCTGAAAAAATTGGAAATCCAATATTGGTTTGACTAGAATCTACGAGAGTTTGTTGAGAAAGAAAATCAAAACCCTGGACTAAGGATGGATAAGTGGCTATAAAAGTACATACATGACATACCACATGAGTATTTTTTCTCTGAATTCCCAATCATATTGTATGAGTGGTTGGCATGATTGACTTATCGCAAGAAAAAATTCCAAGGAGTTGAGCCAATTTCCTGGACCCCAGAGCATCGCGGGCTGTTGAAGTCTGGCTCAACACTATCTTGGAAGGATATATCACCGAGTTCACGGTTGATACAACCAGATCATATAGCAAAGTAGAAAGGGAGTTATTTAACGGTCCATAAGGTAGGTTTCTCTTGTCATGGCAACTCTCTATTAAGATGCTCATATGTGAAAAGGGTATATTGAAGATTCAGCTTAAGTAGTATAAGTCTGGTGTGCGGAGATTGTGGATATCACAAATAAAGTGGGGGTGGGGGGCGGGGGGGGGTGGGTGAATGGAATGATATGGGGTAGATGGGTACAAGTTACAATGAGACTATGAGGGAATCCAAGGAAGAGAGTGATCTTACAAGAGGAGGAGCAAGGTTTCGACAAGAGAAGAGGCAGAGGGTAGGGGAAGGTCCTGCTACAATCGAAACAAAAGACCGTGAAGCAAAACCACAAGGGAAAAAGAAACCCTATAGTGATGAAAATAATGACCAGGCTACACCCGAGGTAGAGGTAATATCAACCCCCAACAACAACGTACCCACACCTCTGTGCACTACATCGAAATCATGAAGAAACGCGAGTTCAACAACGACTTGTCCAACATGCCAACAACACTCTAATAGTAGCAGATCAACAACTGTAGGAAGAAGGCCCAGGATAGCGGGTGACGAGGTGAAGTTAACTTTATTTCATGGAAATGGGACAGAGGATCTAGAGTAGTACTGGTTCTTGTGTGAGTCAGTATGGACCGTTAGACAAACCGTGGATGATGATGTCAATAAGGGCCAATTGGAGACAACTCTTTGGGGTCACGCAATGGATTGGTATATGAAATTTGTATAAGTTCCTACGGAGACTCCAGTGAAGAAATTGGTTGAAGTCAAGAAAGGACTAATTTAGGAGTTCAGAAAACCAAAATCTGAAGCACATTACCTTACAGAATTGAAATAAATCAAGCAATATCCAAATGAGACTATTTGGGATTTTGATCAAAGGTTCAAGACACTAATGGAAAGAGTTAGTTTTGAGACGAGAGACATTCAACATAAATAATGGTTCATTGCAACATTACTATCTCATATCAAATTAGTGCTAATGCAATATAATATTACAACACAGAGCGAGCCTCTGGAGATTGAATGAAGTTGGAAGCTTCACCCGTTGGAGATAATGCAGTTAGTATGATTCAGATTCAAACATAGCTGGAAAATATGACACTCTAGTTGCAGGATATCAAGAAAGGAAAAGAGCATCACGAAGAAGTTTGTTGTACTCCATGTCGCGCAGATAGACATACTATGGATAATTTCCCAGATTTCTGAAACTACCTGTTTTCAGGAGCGCTGAAACCATTGAGTTGTGGTAGTGTACCATGGTGCCATATTTTTCTAGTATATGGGAATTGACATGAGGATTGTGGGTACATGCAAAATATGGTAACGAAACCAATGAACTTATAATACACGTTTTGCCAATCTATTGGGCATGATGATAAGGATTGTCATGCATATGACCTACTTCAGGAAATAACATATGAATTGTATTATGTGAAGGGAGATGTACAACAACCATATCCGCAACCACATGTGGTACAAATTCCACCTCAACCATAGTTCATGCCGCAACCCAAGATGTAGTTTGTACCAAAGAAATCACAACAACAATTTGTGTCATAGCCGTAGTATAATCAGATGCAGATGGCTCCACAACAGCCACAGTATGTTCATTCAGCGCAATATGTTCATGAAAAACCTAATCCCCCACAACAATAATTTAATCAACCACAGTATCAACAAAAAGGAGGATTTCGAGGAGGATGAGACTGAGGCATTGGTCAAGGTCGCACACTAGTACAATGTTATAATTTTGATGTACTTGGACACTATCAGAGATATTTCCCACAATTGCAAGCATAGGGTATGCGTATGTATTGTACCACTACTAATCACACTATTGAGAACTGTTCACAACTGATCGCAAGGTGGCAAGAAAGAAATGTTTCATAGTTGCAGAACCAAAATCAAGTGCAGAACTAGAACAAGTTGCAGAATCAGATTCAAAACCAAATTCCAATTTATAACCAAAATGCAAATCAAAATGTGAACTCACCTATGAATCCATCGATGAACTAGAACCAAGGATCTATGGTTGGGATGATCTTGGTGGAGTCCAGAATGCAGGACGTTGACGTTGTTGTCGTCACTCGTGTAGGTGCAACAACTGGAGAAGATGGTCCATTTCCACAAGGCTGGTTGATTGGAAAGAAGAAAGTGCAATTTGATGTCAACAGGGAGAAAGATACATTCTTTGAAGCATGAGAAGAGATGCGCAGAAATTTGGGTAAGTTACCTATTTATGAAATGCCAACTACTTTTGATTCAACTTTGGAGGCGGGGCCATTACGAAAGCATGGTATCTTGTAGAACTTATTTGAAAGTTGTTTTTCACTGAAAAGAGATCCCGATGCTATTTGAAAGATTGAGAATATATTACATCAACCGGATAAGGGGAAGAAGGACTCCGCGGTGAACTCTTTGCATAAAAAAAAGACGGGGAAAGAGATGCGCATGAACATTCAGATTGGGGACTATGAGGTAGATTCGGTCATTCTGGATATAGGATCAGATGTTAATATTATGACAAAAAAGACATGGCAGAAGATGGGGAGTCCAATGTTGAGTTGGTCTCCTATGCAACTATGATTGGATAACTAGGCCAGAGTAACACCGATTGGGCGAGTTACGCACCTTGTTGTGGAAGTTGAAGGGATGAATACCTATGCTGATTTTGATGTTATTGAAGTTGTTGATGGCAGAGGCTCCTATCTCACTTTTTTGGGGATTGGATGGGCCAATGACAGTATGGTAGTGATCAATTTTAAGAAGCGCATGATGAGCTTTGAGAATCAATACATCAAAGTCATCATTTCAATGGATCCAAATGAATGGTGAAGGTATGTTGAGCCAGTGAAGGATGAAGTTGTCAAAGGATGGGATCATGCATATAACATTTTAGAACATTACATCCATCTGACTTCTGATGGGGAACTGGGTTGGTGCAATGCTAGCTCCGCGTCTTCTGATTCTAATGATGCTTTAGAGAACTGACAGAACCGCTTTCATGAGGTGTTTCTAATAAAGTGAGGCTTGATTATACAGTCACTAGTCATGACTGAAACTATTGAGTTACCAATATATGAAGGAATTCCTGAGTTATTTGATTTTCTTGTTGAATTCGAAGATAAGGTGTCGCGACCACAATGGTTGCTGGTGTTAGAGTAAGCACTGAAGGAGACTCCAATATGTTGGTGGGAGATCCATAAGAAGTTGATCATTAGATGGTTGCAATGCCAAAGATTGATAACAGTTCTCTTTGGAGATGTAGAAGTGACCACACCAGAAGGTACGATGGAAGGAACAGTCCTAGTGATCATTTGATTAAGTGCTAGACCTTTTGGAAATCATGACCAAAGAATGAGTGGGTCCATTCCTTTGTCCAGACATTGGATGAAATGTCATGATATTGGTATGTATCAACTTAATTGCACATATAGATCACTACCTGGGAGGAATTAATGATTTGATTCACTCACACCTTCAGTTTTGTGGATGCCAATCCATATTTCAAAATGCGTTGTAGCTTATCCACGACATTGTTCTGAAGGTAGTACCGGTGGCATATCCAGTGGATTTGCCATGTGCATTGTCAGATGCAGTCTATGATGGAATGATACAATGTATAAGGAGGGATAGATGATGATGACAATATGTATAATATCAATATTTTGAAACCGAAGGGAGTTAGGATGTCGCAGAACCGTATGTGTCAATGGATCCAATGAATCAGCCATTGAAGATCAGGAAGGTCAACATTGGGATGGAGGAGAACCAAAAGTTAGCAAATTTTGGGTACTATTGGGATGAAGAGACCATGGTAAATATCACAGACTCGTTGCATGAATTCCAAGATTTGTTCCCTATGAAGTTTTTTGAGATGAAGGGGATACTGGGAGATTTAAGGGAGAGAAAGATTATGTTGAAGCCAAATGCAAAACCAGTAAGGCAGAGGGTGTATTGCCTGAATCTATGATACAAGGAGAGGGTCAAAGTTGAGCTTAACATAATGCTAGATGTTGGAATAATTGAGCAAGTTGAAGAATCTTAATGGATCAGTCCTATGGTTTTCCAAGATAAGAATGATGTGTGTATGCATGATCCATTTTCGACACCATTCACTGACGAGGTGTTATAAGGAGTAGGCGGTCAAGAAATGTATTCTTTCACGGATGGATTTTCTGGATATCACCAGATTAGGATTGCATAAGAGGATCACCACAAGACAACATTTGTTACTGAGTGGGAAGGTTTTCAGTACACCGTGATGCCGTTTGGATTGAAGAATGTTCCTGGGATATTTTCCCGAGTTGTTGTCACTGCATTCAAATATTTTATTCAGAATTTCTTACAAGTTCATATGGATGACTGGATATTTTATGGATTTATCAGGGACCATCTGGAAAACTTGAGACTAATGCTGGAGAGATTTCGACAGCATCATATTGCGCTAAACTCAAAGAAGTGCATTTTCTGTGCACCGTTTGGAATGTTGTTGGGACACATTATATGCAATCAAGGACTGTTGGTTGATCCCACAAATATTGCTCTGATTTTGATCTTGCTGCCAAGTACGAATGTGAATATGATTAGAGTGATTTCTGGGAACAAAAGGTATTATTGCAAGTTCATACGAGGTTATGTTACGATCACAACTCCTATGGAAAGGTTGCTGAAAAAGGATGTTGTATTTGTATGGAGTCAAGAGTCAAGGCAGTTTTGATATGCTTAAATATAGGATGGATTCCACACCAATACTGGCTTTTATTGATTGGAATAAGGAGTTCCATGTTCATGTGGATGCATCATCCATTGCGCTAGGAGTGGTGCTCACGCAACCAGGGGAAGGAGATCTAGATCACTTGATTGCTTTCGCTAGTTGGAAGCTACCATGTACAGAGAGAAATTATATGACCACAGAATGGGAAGGCTCGACGATGGTATATGCACTGCAAAAGTTTCTCCATTACCTATTGGGTGGTCATTTCAAAATGTTTATAGACCATTCTGCTTTGAAATACCTAGTCAATAAGCCTATGTTGGGGGAGAAGACATGTCGTTGGCTAATTATCTTTCACAAATTTGATTTTGAGATAATTGTGAATCTGGGTTGCTTGAATGTTGGCCCTAATAATTTACCTCGAATTGAGACAGGTGAGGAACCAACAAACATTGAATATGGACTGCCATATGCACAATTGTTAAAATTTGAGATGGTTGATGATTACTATGATAAAAAAATTCAGTTTTTGGTGACAGGAACCACAATAGAAAACCTTACTCCAAGTCAGAAGAAGTAGTTGGTGGTTAAGGCCTCAGATTTGCAGTTGATCGCTGGACATCTCTATAAACTAGGACCAGATGAGATTTTATGGTGGTGTGTCCTACCACATGAACAAGGGAAGATATTGGCAGAGGAACATGCAATATTTGCTGGTGTACACTATGGAGGTCGCGCTACCTCTAGGAAGGTGCTTCGCATAGGGATTTGGTGGCCCACTCTTCATACCAATGTGACAGACTATGCATGGACTTGTGACGTATGTCAGAGAATTGGAAAACCATCTAGGATGGATGAGATGCCATTGCTACCTCAGGTGACGCTACAACCATTTGATAAATGGTTTGTAGAATTTCTAGGACTAATCAACCCACCTGGGAAGAGAACCGATGTGTGATACATAATTATAGTGGTAGACTATTTAACACAATGGGTAGAGGATGCACCTATTGTGGATTGCACCACTGTGACCACAACAAGGCTCCTGTTTGACAACATTGTTACTCAGTTCGAGTGCACAAGGATATTGATGAGCAACTAGGGGAGTCACTTCATATGTTAGCACTATTTTTCGCTTGGCATAGGATGATGAAAAAGGTAAGATGGAGCAATCACAACCTAAAAATGTAGGAAAAATTCCAGTTGTAGGGTGGCAAAGACTGTGTTAAAAAGGATGGTCTTTCTATGATGGTGATCTAGAGATGAACCAGATCGATGGACAGAGTGATTTTTGTGAATACCACAGGCGCGATCCAAATTTCCTTTGTGTTTTCATGAAATGACGCTAAAGCGACCACAGGTTCCAAGGGCCATGATCAATAGAATATATATCAACGAGAGAGATTGATTTCACTAGATCAAAGTGCTCATCGAAGTCTCAGTCCTTAGATCCATGAAATGGGTTAAAAGGGAGATAGAATTCAATGGTGCAGATCTTTCCAAAGAAATATCTATGGAGGATGATTTATATGCTAATGGGACATGCACAAGACAAACCATCTCGAGGATTTGCAAAAAGTATCCCTCTTTTACATGTGGATGGTAAAGATCGAGAGCGTTCTGATCGAAAGGATGAAAATGTCTCTGCCTAGTAAAATTCGTAGGAAGGTCCACTTGTGATGGAAAAGGCAGTCTTGTGTACAATATAATAAGTTCAAAGGTATCATGTTGACAGGATATTCTTCAGCGAGCATGCAAGAGGCTGAAGTGACAGATAAATCAAGCACCCCGAAGCCATTTGAAACATGTATGTAGGAAAGGGATTGGCTCCACGACAAAACCGCCCTCCTGGACCCAAAATATTTCCTTATGGAACATGCAAGAACTAGGAAAGGATCTTGATAATAGAAACATAAAGGTCGATATGGTATCCACACGGAACAGGGGGAGGCAACAAACGATAAATATTCTGACATCGCCATCAAGAAAGGAAAAGGGTAAGGAATGTTAAGTCCATGTGCCATGAGCCTAATGGGCGATGATGTGAGTTAATTCCAAAGGTATCTTCCGCATCCAATACTATGGAATTGCAGTAGAAAGGATGACATGACTATATTTTTGACAGGAAGACAGGATCCCAAACCCACATGCCCATGCATGTTGTGATCATGGTACTTGATGACAAAGTGTGTGAATGTACTAATGGGGTCTTCGCTATGTCCATTTTTCTAGCTCTATATAAATGCCATTCTTCAGAGCCATCGAGAGACAACGACTGAATGAATAAGGAAGAGAGACTAAGGTTGTTGAGTGTTAGTCTGCTACATATTTTGAGAAATTCTAGGAGGGTATGTGATGGCCCTCTGTTTTGAAAAAAATGTCTATAAGGGTGTGCTACTGGTTGGTGAACATAGCTCCACATTATTGCATTGTCATGGTATTTTTTGTGGAAAAAATCCAGTCATCAGAGTAGGGACGTTCATTGCAGTAGAAGATTTTTTCGACGTCGGCATGGTCAGTACAAGGATGTTCATTGTCGTAGATGGACCTCTTGGGGCTGGCAAGTGCAATACTGTCATAATAGAAGACCCCACCCTAGATAAGGCCGTTCCTGGAATTTCCTGTCCAATGGGCATCCCTACAAAGCCTCCAGACATGGTCGCTGCCTCCAAAGCCCCAACATGTGGTGACCATTGATAGCACTGACCCGTTGGAGCGAATGCTCATACGGGAGGAGTGGGAGTCTAAAGTCTTCATCACCACTATTATCACTCTAGGAAACTCCTCTAGGTTGTAGCTCGAGGATTCCTGGTAACTTACAATGTTTTTAGGGTTTTATAATATGGATCAAGTCAGTTGACCTATATAACCTTTCCACTCTCAAGGCATGCAAAAAACTCACTCAATTACAAGGATTTTAGTTGCAATTGCTCAGAAGTTTGACAATAAAGTGCAGGGATGAAGAACTCATCAGGCTGGTATATTTACATACAAAACACATGCATATAAATGGAAAAATCATGATAAGGATGGCACTTATAAATCAAATTGCACTAAAAAACCAATAGGATGACAACTATCAGCTTTTTAATGAATCTGAAAATGACCTAAATACACATTCAGGCATAATTTCAACAAAGAAAGAGATGATGGCTAAAAAAGTCATAACAAAAGAGCTTATATTCATGAATAAGTAAAATGAGAAGCATGAAAGCATTATAGGATTATAAATCTTGAAGTTGAACCTTTATTATAAAATCAATCTTAGGCTTTATAGACTTTTTACAAGAAGTACAGATCCTGAAACTTGGATCTGTTTTTACAAAAATACTCAAAAGTGACAGTTTTTGCAAATTAGGGTTTGAAACCCTACCTAACTACTTGTCTAACTATAATGAAGATCTAGTTCACTGACTAAACATTAAATAACTGAAGCATTTGCTGATGATCACTGCTGCTGGTCCACTGTCAGTTAACCCACTGATTTCTTCTTGACAGCTAGGGTTGATGACTTTATGGTGCTGTTTGGTCATAATAGATCTAAGCAGACCCTTTCTAATACTTCTATCAACACCATTTATCTTTAACTTACACCCTTGATCCATCTACAGTCGCCAAAAAATGATCCCGTGTGCCCAAAACTTGCCTTTATGCCTCTATCCGCTTTCGGTGGTTAAGCGGCTAGTCTATCGAATCGGTTAGCTGCCAAAAGTGGCACTTTCGGTGCCTAATGGACTATTCCATCATCCACCTAAGCTACCGAAAGCCTTGTTTTACCAATATTTTTAGGTTTTCATCAAAAATGTCTTTTCAGACTTGTTGGCTCAGCTTTCCTCTTCTGCAGGCTTCGTGTTAGAGGTGTTAACAACACCTTTGCTAGTTTCAGGAGGCTGGATACTGATGGCTGCTTTAGCTAGGGTTGATAAGGCAATGTGGCTGCTAGGGCTTGCTTTTTCTTCTTTCAGCTGTAGCCTTTGGAGCCTCACCATCCTATATAACCTGGTGTTGTCTCTTAGGTATATTTTGTTCATCCTTTTCAAGAAGATATATCTTTCCCTATGCTCTAGGTAGTACTTATGCAATAACTTGTTTCTCCTAGTCAATGTCTCATTATTTCTCTTTAGCTCTCTTTCCAAGACCTCCATTTCATAAACCCGCCTCAGTAGTAGATTGATCTTTTGACTTCTAGGTTTGCTAGAGGAAGGCCTTTCTGCTGGTTCCTCTTGTTCCTGTGGTGTGGGGGATGGCAATGCTTAAGTGAATTTGCATATCTAGGGCTACATCCTCTCCTTGTTCTTCCTCAAAATCTGAATAGGGTAGGTTTAATACATTCTCTTGGTGTGCTTCTGCCTCCTGACCTTTCTCATCGAAATCCAAATTCCTTTTTGCCTTCTTGGTATTGGAGGAGTAGGGAGGTTGTTCTGTTGCTACAGCTAGGGATATGGCTCTCCTCCTTCTTCTCCCACTCCTTGGAGTGCTAGATTTATTGGCAGGAGACTTCCCTTTCACCTCTAGTTGAAGGCCTGTTTCAAAGCGTTTCCAGAATAGAAAATAGGGCCAAGAAATGTTTCTTTTCTTCAACAACTTTTGGACCAATAGCTAGATCAGACCATGGTGGCATAGATTTCCAGCAATCTTAGATGTCTAGGCTTTCACTTGATGTGCCATCTTCCCTAGACTCCTATGTAAACAAAAAGGCAGATTAAGAGGGTTTTTACCTGTGAAGTGGTTCATGAGTTTGAAATGATAGATCATTGCTCTATTGTATCTCCCTTCACAGGTGAAATAGACCATGATTGATTTTAGCAGCTGCTACCAGTTCTCTTCCAGCCATGATGATGGAACAACCTTCTTCCATGTTATTCCCCTATGCTCAGGCTTGAGATATGATATGAATTCCATGTCTTTGGGTATGGTGGTATTGAACCACTTCTCTCTTGTGCAAGGGAGTTTATTCACCTCTAATATTAGTGCTTCATCTATGAGAAATTCCTCCCTTCCTATGACTGCTTTTGAACCATCAAATGATAGTGCAAAATATTCAGCCACTTGTTGATGAAAACCCTGTATTTTTTCACATTATTTGTAGTAGCCTACCACCTGTAACAATCCACAAAACTCTGGATGGGCCTCTAAATAACTGACATCACCTAGCTCCTATCTGAGAGCTGGTCCACTTTTCTTCATCCCGATGGGTGTATCTCATGGGTACCTGCAAAAACAGTTTTCCAGATCTTCTATACAATGTGCTTTAGTAGGCTTCTCTCTTAGAGCCATTTTTTTAGTGAAAAAATGCCAATTTCAAACATGAAATATGATGGAGTCCCATGGCGCTGATTATGAGAATTTTATGTCATTTATGGAAGCTAAGGTCACCTAAATTATGACAACAGCTCGATCCCTGAGATATCTTTTCCCAGATAATCATACCCTACCTCAGCCATAGCATTCGATGGTTATTTGATAACACTTGGGACAGTTGGAGGAAAACTGAAGGTTGGCAGTCATATCAGTTTTTTCTACTTGCATAACGACCCTTTTCACTCATTTCACACACAATCACATGGCTCCAGATATTTTCGATGGGTAATCATGCTCTAAAATGATCTTTTGTCTTACTGACAGGGTTGGATGTGACAGCGCCCAACCATTTCCCTATTTTATCCTTTCGGTGGTTTAATATCCTCCGTGATTTTGTCAGCTAACCACCGAAATGCTGGCTTTTGGAGGCTAACTAAACGTGATATTTCTTGCTTAAAATGTCAGAATCATTAGCCCATCGCTGTGGTGAATCTCTTCTTTTGGCAGATCTCGACCATGTCAGAAACCTTTTTAACTGCCAACAACATGTTCTTTTGGTCATTAATAAAATGCCATAGCTTTCACCTAAACTGTCGAAAGGGTTTTTCACCCGATATTTGTCTTCCAGCTTTCGGTGGTTAGCATATGTGTTGAGATCTTCTCTAATCTATTGAAAGTGACCCTTTTCGGTGGCTAATGAGATGTTCTGTGCCTTACCTAAGCCACTGAATGTACTTTCTTGGTGATGCTTTCTCATCTCTTTTGGCAGTTTAAACCCTTTTTATCTCTCTTTCTAGTCTGCCGAAAAGCACCCCTTTTTTCAGTGGCTAATGAGTTTATAGTAATCTCGCCTAAGCCACCAAAAGTGTTACTTTGAAGCTGCTTTCCTAGACCGCTTTTGGTGGATTTCCTTTGGCCTGCGTTCAACTGTTTAACTACCAAAACATAGCTTTTCGGTGGCTAATGAGCTATGATAGTCCTCGCCTAAGCCACCGAAAGCTACAACTTGTAAAATTTTCATCCAAATAAAAAACAGAGGCCTTCAAACTATCAGTGATATTCATATTCTTCATTGCACGAGTTAAATTATTCATACTATCAAAATAAATTATTTTGGGAGATAACATATGGCTCCTACTAGGGGATGGGAGCCTCCCAGTGATTTCCCAAGAATCCCATACCAAAATGCCTTTCCCTAAAAGCAACTAACTAACTTACTATCATTTACTATTCCATTGGGCATGGAGTTTATTCTGAAAGCAAAAAAACCTGCTATCTACTAATTTACAATAATAAGGCCTTAGAGCCTCAAATAAAATAGAGTTTCAATAATTTCCCATTCACCGGGCCATCAAATACCTCTTCCCCTTCCACATTCTACAATTTGAAGGTGTTATTCTTATGTACCTGGGCTATCACAAAAGGGCCAATCCACAAAGAGTCGAATTTTCCATGTTTTCCCTTGTCCTATCTGACAGCATCCCACTTGAGGACCCAATATCCAACCTAGAAGTTGTCTAATTTTGCTCTTTTGTCAAACATGCCCTTTATCCTCTATTGATGGGATTCTGATTTTCCTACAACCTGCTCCCTTATTTGCTGTAATTCCACCAAGTCCATCATCCTTGTCACCATGTCATTTGGTTCATCTTCCTCTTCCTAAAAGAATTTCGCCACTGGAAGGATGAGCTGGATAGGAAAAATGGCCTCAGTGCCATAAACTAGCTTGAATGGAGAAGTCCCTATGGATCTTTTGTCTGTTACCCTATCAGCCCATAAAACAAATGTAAGCTTTGAATCCTAGCTTTTCTGATTTGTCTCCAGTAGTTTCTTGATGATTCTGACTAATATTTTGTTGGATGACTAATCCAGGCCATTGCCTTGAGGATAATATGATGTGGAGTGCACCAGTTAAATACCCATTGATTCACACATTTAATCTAATTCCCTAGCCTTAAAATTTGGTGCATTATTAGTTACTAACCTTACTGGGAAGCCAAACCTGCTAAATATATTCTCATATAAAAATCTCATGATGACTTGATGAATGGCATTCTTGCTGGGTACTTCTTCTATCCATTTGGTAAAGTAGTTAGTGGCTACTAAGATCCATTTATGCTGTCCACTAGAAGTTGGATTTATCTCACCTATGAAATCCAGGCCCCATTGCTGGAAAGGCCCATTCACCACAATAGGCCTAAGGGGCAAGGACTTGAGCTGCTTCTTCCCTATAAATCCTTGGCATTGGAAACAGGCCCTTACAAAAGTGCATACATCAGCAAAGAGGATTGGCCAATAGTATCCTGCTCTTAATATCTTGTGGGCTGTGTTTTTCCAGTAGTGGTGGCCCCCACATGTGCTGGAATGAAAATGATGCATGACCTGCTCTGCTTCCTCTTTATCTAGACACCTTAGCAAAATTCCAGACTGATCTCTCCAGTACAACAGTTTGTCAATTATGCAAAACTTAACAGATTTCAACTTAAGAGCTCGTGCTTGGTTAGGAGTGAGATCAGAAGAAACTTCTAATTTTTGTAAAAATTGAATGATACCTGAGTACCACTCACATGAAGATACGTTTTCATCTACTGATGGAATGTCATTCTGATATTGATTTACTTATGTTTCTGCTGCTACCAAAGTCTACACCTTTGTTGATTTGACACATGTGAAATTTATTCCCATCAGTTCATATTTTTCTTTGGCCATGAGTTTAGCTAGACCTAGTCCCTTTACCAGCTTAGTGGGTTTCACCTCTATATCAAACTCAATGAGTTTGGCTATCTACTTAGCTCTCTTCCCATCAATGTCAGGCTGAGTCAAAACATCCTTCACAGCAGCTGAAGGGACATATGCAAGGAACTTTGCATGGAGAATGTAGATTCTAAAAGTCTTCAAAGATTTTATGAGAGCATAATCCTGTTTCTCAATTGGGTCATACTTCAGCTCAACATCTCTCAGGGTTTTGCTAAAGAATGCAACTGGATGATAAAGACCCTCATATTTCTTTTGTAATAGTACAACTGCTACTATGTCATAAGATGCAAAAGAGAAAATGTAAAAACCCTTGGTGTAGTTAGGACTAATCAAGGTCGGGGCCTCCATGATAGCTTTCTTAATGTCCTCAAAAGAGTTTCTTTCCTGGTCAATCCACTTTATTTCTGCATCTTTTTTTAGCATGACTGTTATATGCTTCACCAGCTTGAAGAAATTAGGAATGAACCTCCTGACAAAGTTTATCTTGCCTAAAAAGGACTGAATGTCTCTTTTTGACCTTAGTATTGACAGCCTTTGGATTTCTTCCACCCTTATCGGATCGATCTTTACACCTTCAGCTGAGACTATGTGGCCTAGGAGCTTTCCTTCGTTGAGTGAAAACTGGGACTTCTTGGGGTTCAGTGATATTCCATACCTTCTACACTTTAGAAGTACCTTCCTTAATTGCTGCAAGTGGTCATGATGGCTGTGAGAGTAAACTGTTAGGTCATGCAAATATATCAACACAAATCTATCTTTTAGCCCTACAAAAGCTAGGTCCATGGCTCTCTGAAAAGAAGCCCCAACATTCATTAGCCCAAATGGCATTTTAGCATACATGAAGGTGCCCTAAGGGGTGGTAAAGGTAGTCTTCCCTTGGTAATCAGGGTGCACAACAACTTGGTTGTATCCAGAGAAGCCATCAAGGAAGTACATAACCCTAGTCCCCGAGACTTTTTGTAATAGGTGTTCCATCTTGGGAAGTGGATAGTTGTCTTTCTTGGAACACTTGTTTAGGTTTCTAAAATCCACACACAACCTGATTTCCCCATTTTTATTTCTTACTACTACTAGGTTTGCAATCCACTTGGAATACCTAAGGGGGATTATGATCTTGGCTTTGAGGAGCTTGTGGATTTCCTTTTCAATTACTGGTAATAGGAGAGGGATGATGGGTCTAAGATTCTGCTTAAAAGGAATGGTGTCCTTATCCAAAGGAATTACGTCCTGGATGATATTGGTTTCATAAGTTTTAAGGTCACTATACTCCCTGGAAAAGACATCAACAAACTCTTTTATCAGGCTGAAAAATTCGGACCTCTGACCAGCAATCATCCCAATGGACAGATTTATCAGTTTTGGATGGCTTTGGCTCCCTATGTTTTGCTCTTGGATAGTAGGATCTAGCTCCTTTTTTGTAGGCTTGAAAGGGATGTCATTGTGGTCAAATAACTCTTCCAGTGGCACTAGACCTCGGGGCATGTAGTTGCTGGGAAATTGGACAATGTTCTGATCAGCCACTTTACCTTTTAACTTGAGCTGTTTGGATTCCTCCATGTTTAGGTTTTCCTGGTCTATGTGTATGTCAAATAATTCATCTACTAACTGAAGGAATTTACTAAGTTCATCATCATTCTCAAACACCCTCCAAAATTTGACATTATCTGGGAGAGAGGTTCGGTACTTGACCTAAACATCATAACTGAGCTTAGGGGGTAAAGGAGGAACAAACAAACTTACAGAGACAACTTAGGAATTATCCAGGTGATTCAAATCCCTAGGTATATATGATAGTTCAAAAAACATAAAGGAGTCTCTGATTTTCCATACCTTGTCCCTGTAGGCCTTCAGTCTGATATTTTTTGTCTGAAAAGTGTTGTTGACCTACTGTATGATGAGGTATGCATCTCCAAAAATCTTTATGAACATGATCCCCATCTCCTTTGCAGCTTTAACTCCTAGCAGCAAGGATTCATATTCTTCTATGTTGTTAGTGGTTTTAAAATCAAGCTTATAAGACAGATGGATGTTTTCTTTAGATGGGGAGATCAATACTACACCTGCACCTGCTGAGCTTTGAGTGCTAGCCCCATTAAAATACATGGTCCATATTTATGTGGTCACTTCTTTGAGCTGCTAACAAGTGGGCTTAGTGGGCTGGACCGATTTCTATTGAGAATCATTTATTTGCAAAATGCATGACCCAAAATCAGTGTCCACTGCATAGATGGGGTGATTCACTGAGTTTCTCTCCTTGCTTATAATGTATGCAAGTTGATTTTCCCTATACAACCTTTTTGTCTCTCCTCCAAACATGGTGTTAACACTTAGAATGTACCCAGGTTGTGAAAGGTAGATCCCAAGGTAACAACAAAAACCACTTTAGAATGTATTTCTGACCTAATACAATCAGAGAGGGATCTCTCACCATTTACAAAGTTTTTATTATCATGATATTTCAATCAAAGACAATCAGATGGTCAGATTTCTGATGGGACAAATAGGACAAGTTTGTTTTAAAATACTTGGTAGGACAGTCATGGAGGAGACCATTGGGAAATGGAGTCAATAATAAAATCTGAAATAGGTTGCAGGAGGTAGGGTTTTGAAAGTTTATGAACAGAGGCAAGGTAGGAACCATTTCTTTAGTCTTGAGGTATTAGCAGGTTGATTAGTAGACAAAGGAAGACATTCCATCAAACAGAGCACCTAACTAGGGTGAATTCTGTCAGACTTTAGAAGAAAATATTTTGAAAATGCTTGAACAATGGACCTAGAGCATGCATGATGAATTATGGCCCATAAACACTAATGCCCAAGCATGAAAGCAAATAAAAAATGGAGTGGGAAACAGGATAAACAATCACATAAAGAAATTACTTACTGAAGAAAAAGATGGCACAAGAATCTCTGACATGAAAAAGATTTTACATTCCTCCTCTGCAAATTTCATTCATCTACTGAAAACTTGAAGCCATTACAATGTAGAGCCTCTGCGCTCTTGAAAATCCTCCACTTGTTTCTTTTTTTAAAACTATCAATTACATTTTAATTTATATAAGAATAATCTTTACCTAACTTTGAATTCAAAACCTAACTGAACTCTAAAAATAGAAACAGTTACAACAAAGTTTCTCTTGCATATCTCCAATGGTGATAGATGTGTGAAATATGGGAGAGGTTTTTATAATTGGAAATGTGCATACAAAACCCATGTCTTCATTTCTCCAAAATCATCTCAATATCCTCGAAATATTCCTTTGAAGCTGATGACTCAAATGATAAAATTGTAGATTTCTGGAAAAATGACTTGTGAAGATATTTTAAATTCTCCCAACCTGTGATTAATGTGTAAAAATGGAAGGAGATTTTTTATTATAGGCCTTTTAGGAATAAAAACCTCTTTCAGTTTTGTCAAATTAAATTCCATTTGTCCAAAACAATTATTTGAATTTGATGGCTGAAATAGTCCTTTGGAAAACATGAAAACTGGCCTGTACAACTGATTTTGTTGCTGCTGAACCGTAGAATCTGTGTGAAAACAGAAAGAGGTTATAGTGGATAGGTATGTTTTGAAGAAAATCCTCTCCCATTTTCTCAAAATTCAACTTCATTTGATGTAAAAAATTATCTTAATTGGATGACTAGAACAGTCATTTCAAAACATTGTCCCCATTGTCCCTTTGAAGATGGCTTTGCAGCTCCCAATCTGTATCACCTGGGTAAAAACAGAGAGAGGTTATTGTATATACCGATGTCATGATGAAAAACCTCTTTCAGTTTTTGAAATTTATTCTTCATTTTCTGAAAACAGGTCATTGAATAAAATGACTAAAACAGTCATTTTCAGAAAAATATGCTATGTTGCTTTTGAATCTTGAATTGTTTAACTTCATGAATGCTCTCACTGTATATATTTCTACAACTCTTCTGGGCTGATTTTATTTTTGGGATTCCCTTCTGCATTGTTGAATGGTGGCTTCCCTTCTCTTGTTCTATAAAAATCAATTTCCAGCTGACTCTTTATCTCCGCCATTTTCCCTGTGATTGAAAACAAGTAAAAGTTTGAGTTTGGAAATATGGAGGACTGTCTCTTCCCTTGAGCGTGCAGCACACAAATGAAATTATTTTTAAAAACCAAGTCAACTTTATTTTTAAATAATGGTATATTCCGAAGCCTCCTTTCGGCGGTTTTTTCCAAACTGCCCGCGAAATTTACCAAAAGTTACCACGTGGACATTCCGCTACCACCTTTCCAATTTAACCATCGTGCAACTTTTCACTTCGGATCCATCCACGACCGTCGATGTAATTTGCCTTTATTTTCCCACCGTCAGATCAAGTGACACGTACTCAATTCCGCCAGGCTCCTTTGTTTTATCAAACGTGCAAGTTCACTCTCCGGAAACCATAATACCCGTTGATGATTTTTCACT
This sequence comes from Pseudotsuga menziesii, assembly GCA_001517045.1. NCBI lineage: Eukaryota > Viridiplantae > Streptophyta > Pinopsida > Pinales > Pinaceae > Pseudotsuga > Pseudotsuga menziesii. The sequence continues at coordinate 608,582 of LPNX010930987.1, read as the reverse complement.
TTATACATCAGCCGTCGGATTATTTTATGTGCTAGTGTTTTGATTATACCTTAATAAAGGTAATAAACCATGTTTAGAGTGTAAACCTTCATTAAAACTTGGTTTGGTGAATAAATGCCGCTTTTTGACTTTGGAAAAATATTCAAAACTATTAATTTTTGAATATAAATAAAATAAAATCTTTATAAAACCCATTTTGTAGATTTCATTAAAAAATTAATAGGATTTTTTGCCCCATTTGTGAAGAAATTATTTCTAAAATTCCTTTAAATCCTCTTCTTTGCCAACCTGGAAATAACTTAATGAGAAAACTTTGGAAACCAACTCAATCACCCATGAGAACTTAAAATTTTGAAGGCAATAGGACCAATTCCGACAAAAATAAATTCAGTGCTAACAACTGGCTCCAACTAGGGATGCTATCCTCCCTGTGAGGTAGCAAAGAACCCTGTAGACCAGGTGCCAAATCCATTGGGTTTCTCTTACTCTTTCTCTGAAATCCTTAACCTGTTTTGAACTGAACCATCAACTGAAACCATTTTGCAAACAAATCCCACTCTGTCAACCTATAAATTGTAACTGAATTGCACTTGAAACTGAAACCAAACTAAAAATTGCTGAAAGAAATGCTCGCCATGTCAAGCTTATGTAGAAATTCAGGCCAGCAATAGATTAATTTTACCCACAACAATTATCAATTGATCATGCAAAATTGCTAACAATGGAGACTGAATATGGAGCTGTAACACAAAATTATATTAACTGAGTGTACAATAGCTAACCCTGTAATAACATAGGTTGCTGAATATATAGAATACATCAAGAGATTGAATGCATAAGGAGGCATCCAAAACTAGCATAAAGCAGGCTTACCCAAAATAGGCAAATCCCCCATAGGTGTAAAAATCTGATCCCAAATCTGTCATGAGGCTCACGAATTGGCAAGGGCGCATGGGAAAGATAATGAGTGGTGGAATGGTAGCTCATACATGCTTTTGCATGGAGGAAAGAGTGGAGGATGAAAGGGGCAAAAAACAAGTTCACCTCACCTAGTCTTGCTTTCCTATGTGCCTTAAAACACTGAAAAAGCAGAAGGGAGGCTAGGAGGCCAGGAATAAAGCATATTTGATTCCTAAGGATTTCCCAAGCGCTACATGAGTCAAAGATGGCAAGTTTGACCTCTATGGATAGGCAATTAGCAACTTGCACATGGTGGGACTCATGAACTAGGAAAATAAGACAAAAATAAATGAATTAATGTCTAAGTGGGTAATACTATGGGTTTGATTATTCTAACAGCCCCCCTTAAGCCTGACTTTATGAGTAATAAATCAAAAATATAGGGCCTAGCAACAAGGCTTAGTCACCCTTTTACATACTGCAAGTCCATATGAACCAAGGAAAGAGGCAAAACCAACTTGGGAAAATCCTCCCTTAAACATGGACTGTAAAACAAAATTGTAGAATCTTGTCTCCACTCATGCCTTTACAGCATGATCAGCAATCCCCAGCAGTGATTTGAGATTGCTGAAGGTCTTCTCACAAAATGCTTTGGTGAAGATATCAGCTACTTGTTCTGAAGATTAACAGAAGAGTAGGTGAATGGTGCCATCATGCACAAGCTCTCTGATGTAGTGCATGTGAATCTCAATGTGTCTGGTTCTCTGCTTCTAAATTGGATCTTTGAATATTCGAATGGTACTCTGGTTATCACAGTAGATGGTAGTTGAGTACTCAGGTTCTAAACCAAACTCTCCAAGTAAACCCTGCAACCATAAACACTGAGTTGCTACATTAACAACTCCTCTGTACTCAGCTTCTGTAGATGAGAGTGCAATGGCACTCTGTTTCTTGCTTGACCAGCTGATTGGCCCTTCTACAAGCATGAACACATACCCTGAAGTGGACTTTCTATCTGTGCTATCACCTGCCCAATCACTGTCAGTAAATCCAATCAAATCAAGATCAGATTTTTTCTTATAGAAGATCCCATGTGTCCTTGTTCCCTGAACAAAGCTAAGGATCCTTTTGGCTGCTTTCCAATGGATCTCATGAGGCTGATCCATGAATCTAGAAGCCACACTTACTGCATAACAAATATCAGGTCGATTATGTGTCAAATACAATAAACATCCAATCAATTGTCTATACAGTGTATTGTTTACCATCGATGGAGAATCATCTTCCTCCAGCTTCACTCTTGAAAGGAAAGGAGTTTTGCTTGCTTTGCAGTATTGCATTCTGAATTTGATCAGAAAATCGAAGGCATACTTGGACTGGTGCACCTTTATTCCAGCTTTGGTTTGAGCAATCTCAAGCCCCAGAAATTGACTTAAGAGCCCCAAATCTGTCATAGAGAAGGCTTGGTTCATAGCTCCTTTTAAGGAAGCAATATCAACCTGTGAGCTTCCTGTAATGAGGAGGTCATCAACATATAACACAATTATCATTAATGAACCATTAAGAGACTTCAAATAGACATTCGGATCTGATTTGCACCGAACAAAATTCAGAGATAGGAAGAAGCTATCTATCTTGGCATACCAAGCCCTGGGGGCTTGCTTTAGCCCATACAATGACTTTCTTAACCTGCACACAAGAAAAGGGTTAGTAGAAAAACCTTGAGGCTGCTGCATATATATCTCCTCAGTGAGATCTCCATTTAGAAAGGCACATTTTACATCCATGTGATGTACCTCCCATTTCCTTGAGGCTGCAATGGCTAGAGCTAGCCTGATGGAGTCCATTTTTGCCACTGGGGAAAAGGTCTCATTGTAATCAATGCCATGAACCTGTGAGTAGCATTTAGCTACCAATCTAGCCTTTTACTTTAGTGGTGAACCATCAGCAAAAAATTTGGTCTTATAGACCCACTTACACTGTACTAGTTTTCTCCCTGGAGGAAGATCCACTAGCTCCCATGTGTTGCTCTTCTGGAGTGAGCTGAACTCCTGCTTCATGGAAGCTTGCCATATTGGATCTCTTGCTGCTTCTTCATATGTTTGAGGATTAGTCTCCACCATCAAATAGCATTTTTCAGCAAACATAGGGTCCTTCATGCACAGACCACTCTCAAATTGAGATCTAGTCCTCCTTGGGTCATTGGGATCCCCAGCTAGCTCACCTGCTGCATGTAGTGTCTTGGCTGCCCATTTAGGCCTTGTGGGGATGTTTGGGTCTGCAATAAACTCATCTCCATTAGAAAAATTAGAATCAACATGTTCAACAAACTCTTTACTTACTTCTTGAGGTTCAGGTGGTGAAGAGGCTTCACCAATTTCCACTTCTGCAAGGGGTTCTTCTTCAAACTGAACACACCTTTCAATGAAGGCTTTGTTTGTGCTCAAGATTATCAACTTGTACCCTTTTGAATCTTCAGAGTATCCAACAAAAAGACACTCTTGGCTTTGGGGCTGCAAAGCCTTCCTCTTCTCTATCGAGATTCTAGCCCATGCCTTTGAGCCAAAAATCCTGAAATGGGTCACATCTGGCTTGTGCCCACTCCATGCTTCGAAGGGAGTCATGCCATCAAGCTGTTTGTGAGGCACCCTATTCTAGATATAGGCTGTACAGTTGATAGCTTCAGCCCAGTACTTGGTGGAAAAGTTTTGGCCTCCATCATGCATGTTGCCATCTCCTTCAGTGATCTGTTCTTCCTCTCAGCAACACCATTTTGCTGTGGTGTGTAGGGCATAGAATGCTGCATCTGAATACCTGCATCTGCACAATAGTTAATAAACTCATTCTTGACAGACTCACCACCGTTGTCATATCTGAGTGCTTTGAGTTTTCTTCCACACTGGTTTTCAACCAAAGCCTTGAAGACTTTGAATAGGCCAAAAACTTCTGACTTGTGTTTCATGAAGTGAACCCAACAATACCTGGAGAAATCATCAATAAAGGTCAATGCATATTTGGCCTGACTCATGGACATATGAGGGAATGGGCCAGCAACATCACTGTGAATCAGCTCGAGGGGTGCAGAGGTTCTCTCATGACTAGCTTTCTCAAACTTATGCTCTAGGTGTTTTCCTAGGATACAACCTTGGCAGACTCCTTTGGAAAATTTTATCTTGGGAAACCCTATGACCATTTCTTTCTCACTAAGATCAGGCAGATACTTGTAATTTAGATGGCCAAATATTTCATGCCACAGCTTGCTGGCTTCATTAGCATGGATAAGAAGAGCAGAGGGGTTTGAGTAAGGTAGGAAGTGTGAAAACATGTATACCTTTTGATCATGATTTGCTACTCCTTTTGCAATGACTCTACCACTTGAGATTTCTATGATCTCAACTTCATTGGGGGAGAATATGGATTTCTTAGGAGACCCAGTGTGGGTCATCTGGTACACTGATAGGAGGTTGGAGGCAAGACCAGGGACATACAGCACATTGCAGAAATTACCATGATCAAGATCTATCCTTCCTTTGCCTTTACTTTCAGTGAGAGAGTCATCTCCCAGTACAATAGATGGTCCTTTCGACATATCCAGTGAGGAGAAGGCCTCCTTAGTCGAAACCATGTGTCTTGAAGCTCCAGAATCTATGATAAAACTGGGTGAGCTTGATGTTCCAGCAACTAGAGCATGAACTCTCTCTCTGTCATCAGAACTTGATCCTCCTTCTCTCTTCTTTGAGCTTACTGGAAGGGAGATGCCATTCTTTTCCAGGAGATTGGTCAGCATATCAATCTTCTTTTTCATACAAGAGCTTTCAGTGTGATTTCCCTTTGAACAGTATGAGCACTTGTTCATTTCACCTTTGTTTTTCTTCTTCTGGGTATTTTTCTTGGGACCTTGTTGATCCTCTGGAGACTGCTTCTTGTCTCTTCTTTGCTCAGGTGGCTTTTTAGCTTTCTTTTTTCTTTTATCCACCTTCGAATCTCCAGCAATCAAGGCTTGATCTTTGGAAGGTTTGATGGTGCCCATCATCACCAGCTTGTAATATTCTTGTGTGAGAGATTCCATGAAATTTGCAAGGCTAGGCATCTTCCAGGTTCGAGCTGTGAGTTTTGTGGCATAGAAGGTCGAAACAAAGACTGAGTAGTCAGGTCCTGTTGATGTATATGTAACTTCAGAATGTATTCTTCTATGTATCTTATGTATTGTAACCCGATGTTTATTCCAGGATGTTTCTATTGTGTATTTGAGTCATGTGATCATACCCCGATGTTCCAATTGGGAAGATTAATAATGTAAACAAGTCATATCAAGTCATTAGGTAAGTCCCCACAGTTTCGGGGCACTTGAGTTAATATACACTAATTAAGGTGTAGGCTCGAGTAGTAATTGTTAGGTTGAGCCTACATGTGAAAATGCAATTCAAGTGAACGGATGAATATAAATAGAGAGTGAGAGTCTCTCTATTTATCACTTGTGAATTACATCACTTGCTCTCTCAAGTGTGGCGCACTATTGGAGAAGGAAATAATTTGGCTTGACAGAAGACATAAGGCTATTGCTGTGTGGAGAGTGCATCTTACTGTTTTGGGTTTCACATCTTGTGGTGATACTATCTTGGAGGAAGTTGTGGGGTTTTATCCTTTATGGTTTCCCCGAGGAAAACTCTTTGTGTCTCTTGTCTCATGTGATATGCTTATGTTATTGCTGTGGTTGTTATTCCCTCAGTGAAAAGATCCTAACATAATGCTAGCTTAAATGTTGAAAAACTAACATGGTATCAGAGCTAACCTGAGAAGAAGACATTGTGCAGCTACAGGAACTAGGGCTTCCTATTTTGTGGATCTTCCTCCACATATTTTCAGCAAAAGTGTGCTAAGATGACTCTCCATTGAAGGGTGCATCTTTCTGTCGATGCGGAATTCAATTTCAAGCATTTTCAGTTTCGATGTGGAAATTAGGGATTTCTACATAAGAGGAATTTTTGAGTGAGACCAGCATAGGATTTTTCTCCTCATCAAAACTGAAGTTTAGAGACCTGGATCAATAAATTTGGTTGGGTGAAACTCCAGGAAAGTCAAACCCTAGTTTGACCCTAAGCTAAAAAAAACCCTAAATACCAAAACTGCTACGTTTTGGTACAGTCGCTATATTCCGAGATTGGAAAAGTCTCAGAAGCTGAAAATTGCAGGGGCTGAATATAAAATCATGATAAATCCTGTGTCCAAAAATCAGACTCATATTATTTGTAATTCAGGAGATATGATCTCTCCACGTTAGGGTTCCAGCCTCTTCCAGAATTCATCCCTGAACAGGACATCTGGGGAGATATGCAATATATTGGGCTACAGAGGTCCAAATGGAATTCCTGAAGATGTTCCAGAAAGGGAACAGAATTTAATTTTTGTTTTCTAAAGATGAGGCTTAGAAGATGAACTAGTGACACGTGGCATGCCGTACAACTTCGATGTTCTGAACAATCCTGTAACAGGTCATATTTGGAAAAGGATCATAAATCCCAAATGGTGAAACCAATTCTGATGAAAAATATGGTGTTGGATTAGTAACATGATAGGGTACGTTAGTGAGAAATTTCAAACATAGAGGAGCAGTAATTTCGGAGATATCACAGAAACAGTAACAGACATTTCTGCAGAAGAAATTGGAAAATTAGGGCTTCCTGTTCCGGGAGCTTCCCTCCACTGTTTTCAGAAAAGGAGTACATTGGACAGCTCCATTTGAAGATATCTATCTGTTCATCCAATTAGATTTGAAAGATTCCAAGTTTTGAAAATTAGGGTTTTTGTGACAAACCCTAGATCAGCGAACTCCGGGACAAGGACGGATACCTCAAATCGGTAAGATCTAATCCTTTGCTATTTCCATTTGAGGTTCTCATTTCAATATGATATATCACATCAGCTTCGTGACAATCTTGGGTAATTTGAAAACTTCCAAATCGAGAAGTATTTGATCTCTCTGAAGAAAATGGATTGGACACCTACATGAGTATAGAGGTTCCAGTTTCAGAGGGAGACGAGGTTAGAAGCCTTTCACAAGAAGGACTTGGTCAAGGCCAAAGAAGACATCATGCTCATGCTACAGAGGATGATGAACCATCCAAAAGAGATCCAGACATGAAAGTGAAGATTCTTCAAGCAAGGATGAATATGTTCTGATATCAGCTCTCACAGGTAACATTATTCATGGAAGTGATGATTGGCTTATAGACAGTGGGGCTTCCAAACATATGACAGGATTCCAGGAATCCTTTGTAAGACTCTCAGAACATGAATCACCTCACAAGGTGAAACTAGTAGATGACTACCAATATCCAATAAAAGGTAGTGGGGAATCTTCATACAAGCTAGACTCTGGTAAGTCTCTAACAATGAAAGAAGTATTGTTTGTTCCAGGATTCAAGAAGAACCTTCTCTCCATTTCAGCATTGATGTAAAAGGAATGCGGATTGCATTCATAGATGGTCAAGTCATCATATGACTAAAAGAAAAGACTATCGATGATGCGTTAGTGATTAGAGAACAAGAAGGAGGCTTGTACAAATTGAAGGGCTATCCAGAACAAGCCTTGATCCATGATATGGTAGAGCCAAATGAGCTTTGGCATAGAAGGCTTGCACATGTGCACTACAGAGCACTACCTATTGCAAGCAAAGCTATTCCAGAATTTCAAGCTATTTGAAGGGAAGAACAAAAATCAGAATATGACCTAAAGAAGAAGTGAAGAATGTAGAAGTGGTGATGGCCACCTTGAATGGCCTCCCAGGATCGTGGAATTCATTCATTCAAGGAAATTGTTCCAAAAGGAAGTGATTACTTTCAGCAAACTTTGGGAAGAAGAAGAAGCTCTACCCATAAGAAGAGAAGATAAGATGGGAGCATTTGAAGATCCGGCTCTCACCATCCAAAGAAGATCCCTCAAGCAATGAGGAATATGAAGAAATCAAATCTTGAAGAACCTCTTATCCAACTCAGCATTTGGATAAGAAACGATGCAAGTATGAATGAAGAAGACGATGAAGTTGAAGGCTCAAGAAGGAGTCTACCCTCGAAACAAATAAAGATAATTATTCAATTGTCATTTCATGATATTCTTTTGTTATGCATTTGTTTATATTCAGTTATTGTATTATGCATGATAGGATGTTTGCATTAATGAAAGTATACTACTAATATGCATGTGATGGGTAAGTAGCTCATGGGGCTATACAAATTCTCCATTGCTACTTATCTAGAATGAAACCTCTTTGCTGACATATTGGATTAGTGCACAATCTCAATGTTGTCCTGGTAGAGATGGAAGGTATCTAGAAAGTTTCAATGAGATATGGATGAATA
>LPNX010930987.1:588076-600285 GCA_001517045.1 Pseudotsuga menziesii | reverse complement strand
TCTATACACTAGATGGTCACATAGAATATTAGTAGCATAGGAAGCTACTTGTCACTCTAGTACAGAATGTTTTTCAGTGCATAGAGCACAGAAGACAGAGGAAGTATGATGCTCCGCTTCAGAGGGAGTGACTACAGAATATATTGAGGTTCGACATGGTACGACAGGATGGGAAGATTACTGATGACTCTAGGATTTACTAAGAGTAAAGAGGATTCCAACCTTTGCTTCAAGGTTGAAGACGGAAGACCAGTGATACTCCTGTTATGTGTCGATGCACTATTGTTCTAGGTATGGAGGTGTGGCAGAGTGTAGATGGAATCTTCCTTGGACAAAGGAAGTATGCAGTAAAGATCCTGAAGAGGTTCAGGATGATGGACTGCATGACCACACCTATGGCATCGGACATGACGCTATTAAGTGATGCTTCATTAGAGACGGTCGATGCTACGATGTATCGTCAGATGATTGGGTCCTTAATGTACCCGAGACTAGATACTTTCCTTGCTGTGAACACATTGAGACATGTTCACTTGATGGTTGCAAAGCATGCAGGGGTACAGTTGATTATGGGCTCAAGTGTGATGCGAATCAAAAGATTAACCTGGAGGGTTATGTTGATTCAGATTGGGCAGGCAGTGCCATCGATAGGAAGAGTACTTCAGGATGTTGCTTCAGTATGGGATCAGGTGTGATCTCTTGGTTTAGCAGGAAGCAATCCTGTGTGGCACTGAGTACAGCTGAAGCAGAGTATGTCGCAGCTTGTTTAGCTCGTTGTGAGGCAGTTTGGCTGCAAAAGCTACTGTCTGATATATTTGATCTCCAGTTGGATGCTACTTGTATACATTGTGACAACCAGTGTTGTGTGAAGTTGTCAGAGAATCCAGTGTTCCATGACAAGTCGAAGCATATCGAGATCAAGTATCACTATATTAGGGATATGGTGCAGAGAGGAGCAGTGAAGCTCCTGTATGTTGCGACGGAGGAACAGATAGCTGATGTATTGATGAAGCCATTGGCTAGGATGAAGTTCGAGTACTTCAGAGAGAGACTTGGTGTTCTCCAGATCGAGGTTCCCTCCAAGGGAAAGTGATGAGTCCCAAAGCCATTCTGACGAGGAGGTCAGATGTAAGGGCTAAGCCATTCTGTCATGGTGAAAGGATTCAGTTCCTTCCATGTCAGATATGAGTGCTAGAGATCCAAAGCCATTCTGACGAGTAGGTCATATGTAAGGGTAGTGCCATTCTGTTCATGGCTAAAGGATTTAGTTCCTTCCATGTCAGATGTGAGTGCCGGCCATTCTGTCGAGTAGGGCAGATGTAAGGGCTACCGCCATTCTGATGAGTAGGTCAGATGTAAGGGCAGTGCCATTCTGTTCATGGCTAAAGGATTTAGTTCCTTCCATGTCAGATGTGAGTGCCAGCCATTCTGTCGAGTAGGATAGATGTAAGGGCTACCGCCATTCTGACGAGGAGGTCAGATGTGAGTGCCGACCATTCTGTCGAGTAGGACAGATGTAAGGGCTACCGCCATTCTGACAAGGAGGTCAGATGTGAGTGCCGACCATTCTGTCGAGTAGGACAGATGTAAGGGCTACCACCATTCTGACAAGGAGTTCAGATGTGAGTGCCGGCCATTCTGTCGAGTAGGACAGATGTAAGGGCTACCGCCATTTTTGACGAGTAGGTCAAATGTAAGAGCAATGCCATTCTGACAAGAAGTTCAGATGTGAGTGCCAGCCATTTTTTCGAGTAGGACAGATGTAAGGGCTACCGCCATTTTGACGAGTAGGTCAAATCTAAGGACAGAGCCATTCTGTTCATGGCTAAAGTATTAGATTCCTCCCATGTCAGATGTGAGTGTCAACCATTCTGATGAGTAGGTCAGATATAAGGGCTACCAAAGACCTACCGTGGGCTAGGCCTACAACCAACATGAAAAAGGGCTGGCTCTGTAGAACTTCCTATGACGAGATATTACACACATGATGATGACCAGAGATGATCCAGATCGAGTTATGATCCAGATCCAGTTATGATGACTCCGAGAGATCCAGATCGAGGGATGATCCATATCCATAAGTGATGATCCAGATCGAGAGATGATCCAGATCCAGTCCAGTGATGATGATCCAGATCGAGTGATGATCCAGATCCAGTGATCCAGTTCTATGATGATCCAGATCGAGAGATGATCCAGATTTAGATGACTTGAAGATGGAGATGACTTGAAGATGAAGATGACTTGAAGACGAAGATGATCCAGTTGATGCAGAGAAGAAGACCAGTGCTGAAAATTGTGTTGAAAGAATACCTTCCTAGTTAAGAGGGAGTGTTGATGTATATGTAACTTCGGAATGTATTCTTCTATGTATCTTATGTATTGTAACCCGATGTTTATTCCGGGATGTTTCTATTATGTATTTGAGTCATGTGATCATACCCTGATGTTCCGATCGGGAAAATTAATAATGTAAACAAGTCATATCAAGTCATTAGGTAAGTCCCCACAGTTTTGGGGCACTTGAGTTATTATACACTAATTAAGGTGTAGGCTCGAGTAGTAATTGTTAGGCTGAGCCTACGTGTGAAAATTCAATTCAAGTGAATGGATGAATATAAATAGAGAGTGAGAGTCTCTCTATTTATCACTTGTGAATTACATCACTTGCTCTCTCAAGTGTGGTGCACCTTTGGAGAAGGAAATACTTTGGCTTGACAGAAGACAGAAGGCTGCTGTTGTGTTGGGAGGTCATCTTACTGTTTTGGGTTTCACATCTTGTGGTGATACTATCTTAGAGTAATTTGAGGGGTTTTCTCCATTTATGGTTTCCCCTATCAAAACTCTTTGTGTCTCTTGTCTCATGTGATGTGCTTATGTTATTGATGTGCTTGTTATTCTCTCAGTGAAAAGATCCTAAGATAATGCTAGCTTAAATGTTGAAAAACTAACAGTTCCTAGCTTCAAGAGGATGGCCAATATGAGCTGATCATCTTTCTTTTCGATACCACACTGCTGTAGCTGCAAAACTAGTGCTTTGAACTTGGAGAAATATAGCTGCAGGGATTCAAAGCTACTGGGACTCAAAGAAATCAACTCATTTTCGATCTGATGTCCCCTCATCTCATCTGTCTTTCCAAAAATATCAGAAAGCTTCTCCCATACTTGATTCGATGAAGTTAATCCATCGAGATGGAAAAGGAGGTCTTGGGAAATACTGAGACATAGGAGGCCATAAGCCTCATCTCTCCGATTGTGCCATTTGATCTTCTTTGCAGCTGCATTGGGCTCTTCTTCTATTGCCATATTCACCTTGTAGAGGCCTTTCTCTCTCAACAATATCTCCATCTCTGCTTTCCATTCAAAGAAATTGAAAGGAGTCAAGATAGTTTTCTGTGAATCCATAGCTTTAGAAAATCTGTCCCGGCTGTCAGTAGAAGGCTCCCAGTCTTGATGTCGAACCTGCAAAACAATTTTTGAAGGAGATTAATAACCTACAATGGCTCTAATACCATGTAGAAATTCAGGCCAGGAATAGATTAATTTTACCCACAACAATTATCAATTGATCATGCAAAATTGCTAACAATGGAGACTGAATATGGAGCTGTAACAAAAAAATATATTAACTGAGTGTACAATAGCCAACCCTATAATAAAATAGGTTTCTGAATATATAGAATACATCAAGATATTTAATGCATAAGGAGGCATCCAAAACTAGCATAAAGAATGCTTACCCAAAATAGGCAAATCCCCCATAGGTGTAAAAAGCTGATCCCAAATATGTCATGAGGCTCACGAATTGGCAAGGGCACATGGGAAAGCTAATGAGTGGTGGAATGGAAGCTCATACATGCTTTTGCATGGAGGAAAGAGTGGAGGATGAAAGGGGCAAAAAACAAGTTCACCTCACCTAGTCTTGTTTTCCTATGTGCCTTAAAACACTGAAAAAGCAGGAAATAAAGAAGAAAAAGAAGAAGGGTGCCTAGGAGGCCAGGAATAAAGTAGATTTAATTCCTAAGGCTTTCCCAAGTGCTACATGAGTCAAATATGGCAAGTTTGACCTCTATGGATAGGCAATTAGCAACTTGCACATGGTGGGACTCATGAACTAGGCAAATAAGACAAAAATAAATGAATTAATTTCTAAGTGGGTAATACTATGGGTTTGATTATTCTAACAGCTTATTCATGCCTACCTATCCTACTTAACTAAGCACAAATGCCCAATCAAACAAAATCTGATCTCCAATGAATCCAATCAAGCAATTTATCCAATAATTCCATTTCTTCCTCATGCTTGATCGAAATTAGAACATAAGAACAAAATAGAAATAGGTTATGATGAAAAATTTGTCCTTTGCTGCAAACATATAACCAACTACTCCATTTAAAAAATTTAGCCATGTACTCTGCTATTGGATCATAAAAAACATGACAAATTTCAAAATACTCAATCACTTGTTTGTCATGACAAGGCTGTCCAAAAAGTAACTCCTCTTGCATACTGTCAAACCAATCTTTAAAAGAGCTTTGAAAGGAATTCTCATGATTGTTTTTCAATGATATATCAGCAACTTCATTTAATATTTCTATGTTTACAACTCCATTATTCTCAAGCACTTTAAGAGGAATATCATTTTGTTCTTCAAAAAGATTAAGCAAAACGTTTCTGAATTGGAAAGTTTTAAAGAAACATCCCAGTGAAAGTTCTCATCTCCTTCTTTGTGATCCCTTTGTGTATTGCACACTGTTGGTTCTTTCACATACTGATATTGATGGCATGATTGCTCTTCATTTTCATTATATATAAGTAGACTAAAATTTTCTTTAAAACCATCACTAACATAATTTTCAACAAGCTGACCACAATTATCAGAAAAACCATCAAGAGTATAACCATCTTCTTTCACATCAATAGGCTGATCATCTTCATGCTCATATATTTTTTCCAATTCTAATCCAAGGGCTGATTTCTCTTTAATTGCATTTTCAGAAAATAAATATGTGGAGGGACTATAAGGTTGAAAATTTGTAGAATCATAATTCTTTATGTAATCACCCACAAAAGCATTAGAATTTAGAGGAAATTGCTGCTGCAAAAGGGAATTTTCTGATTGGGAATAAGCAGCCTCATATTGAAACAAAACTTCAGAAGTTGAATAATATGAAGAAGGGTTTGATTGAACATCCAAACTTCCTTCTTGGTCACACAAAGATTGACAAGATTGCTGCAAATTATCATCTACTTCAGAAAAAGAAATGTAGCTGCTTGAATCAGAGTTTTGGCTCATGTCTCTTTCAGTAGAGGAAGAAATTATTAACTGCTGAGATTTTTCTTGAATGTGAAGATAGCTAATTTGTGTTTCTTTTTTCTGAAATGGGCTCTCATATAAAATTTATAAAATCTCTTCATCCACTAACTCATCATCACTATACAATTTTTCCAAATCCTCAATGAAAGCTTTAACATGCATAAAAAAATCTTGAACCAGCAACAAAGAGGGGTATTGGTTTTTGTAATGTTCATGAAATACTGTATGAAAATTAGTAAGGGAAAATAAACTATCTGATGGTAACCCTTCATACCATGAACTTGCATCTCCTTCTAAAGTAGCCATGAACATTTTCATTAAAGAATCCTCATGCAATTTAACTCCCAACTTATGTATATGTATATGAAATCTAACCAAATGAAGGGCAGCATCATCATTCTTTTGATCTTTAAACTTTGAAAGACCTGTTTGCCAATCCACTTTAGGTATTCGATTTGGAAAACCAATAATTTGAGAATGATTCATAGGAGCATACCTTACAGACAAAGAACTCATCTCGACAAATGAATATATTGAATCAACTCTTCACACTTTACAATCTTTTGACAGTGGAGTCACCATAGGAATTCTGAAAACTAGATTCTTCGAAGATGGAGTCACCAGGTGAAAGATGCACAACCTTGCTGATATCTGACTATTCTTCACCATCAACAATAAAATATGAAACTATGTCATTTATACCCAAGGAATATTTGAACCTTCGTTCCCCGACAACGGCGCCAATTTGTTAACACTTAGAATGTACCCAAGTTGTGAAAGGTAGATCCCAAGGTAACAACAAAAACCACTTTAGAATGTATTTCTGACCTAATACAATCAGAGAGGGATCTCTCACCATTTACAAAGTTTTTATACTCATGATATTTCAATCAAAGACAATCAGATGGTTAGATTTCTGATGGGACAAATAGGACAAGTTTGTTTTAAAATACTTGGTAGGACAGTCATGGAGGAGACCATTGGGAAATGGAGTCAATAATCAAATCTGAAATAGGTTGCACAAGGTAGGGTTTTGAAAGTTTATGAATAGAGGCAAGGTAGACACCGTTTCCTCAGTCTTGAGGTATTAGCAGGTTGCTTAGTAGACAAAGGAAGACATTCCATCAAACAGAGCACCTAACTAGGGTGAATTCTGCAGACTTTAGAAGAAAATATTTTGAAAATGCTTGAACAATGGACCTAGAGCATGCATGATGAATTCTAGCCCATAAACACTAATGCTCAATCATGAAATCAAATACACAATGGAGTGGGAAACAGGATAAACAATCACATAAAGAAATTACTTACTGAAGAAAAAGATGGCACAAGAATATCTGACATGAAAAAGATTTTACATTCCTCCTCTGCAAATTTCATTCATCTACTGAAAACTTGAATCCATTACAATGTAGAGCCTCTCCTCTCTTGAAAATCCTCCACTTGTTTTTTTTTTAAACTATCAATTACATTTGAATTTATATAAGAATAATCTTTACCTAACTTTGAATTCAAAACCTAACTGAACTCTAAAAATAGAAACAGTTACAACAAAGTTTCTCCTGGATATCTCCAATGGTGACACCTGTGTGAAATATGGGAGAGGTTTTTATAATTGGACATGTGAATGACAAAACCCATGTCTTAATTTCTCCAAAATCATCTCAATATCCTCGAAATATTCCTTTGAAGCTGATGACTCAAATAATAAAATTGTAGATTTCTAGAAAAATGACTTGTGAAGATAATTTAAATTCTCCCAACCTGTGATTAATGTGTAAAACAGAAGGAGGTTTTTTATTATAGGCCTGTTAGGAATAAAAACCTCTTTCAGTTTTGTCAAATTAAATTCCATTTGTCCAAAACAATTCTTTGAATTTGATGGCTGAAATAGTCCTTTGGAAAACATGAAAACTGGCCTGTACAACTGATTTTGTTGCTTCTGAACCGTAGCATCTGTGTGAAAAATGAAAGAGGTTATCATGTATAGGTATGTTTTGAAGAAAATTATCTCCCATTTTCACAAAATCCATCTTCATTTGATGTAAACAATTATTTTAATTGGATGACTAGAACAGTCATTTCGAAATCTGAACATTGTCCCTCTGAAGATGAATTTTCTGCTCCCAATCTGTATTCCCTGGGTAAAAATGGAGAGATGTTATTGTATATCCATATGTTATTATGAAAAACCTCTTTAATTTTTTTTAATTTCTTCTTCTTTTGCTGAAAACAAGTCATTGAATAAAATGACTAAAATAGTCATTTTCAGAAAAATATGCTATGTTGCTTTTGAATCTTGAATTGTTTAACTTCATGAATGCTCTCACTGTATATATTTCTACAACTCTTATAGGCTGATGTTCTTTTTGGGATTCCCTTATGCATTTTTGAATGGTGGCTTCCCTTCTCTTGTTCTATAAAAATCAATTTCCAGCTGACTCTTTATCTCCGCCATTTTCCCTGTGATTGAAAACAAGTAAAAGTTTGAGTTTGGAAATATGGAGGATTGTCTTTTACTTTGAGCACACAGCACACAAATGAAATTATTTTTAAAAACCAAGTCAACTTTATTTTTAAATAATGGTCTATTCCGGAGCCTCCTTTCGACGGTTTTTTCCAAACTGCTTTTGCCCGCGGAATTTACCAAAAGTTACCACGTGGACATTTCGCTACCACCTTTCCAATTTAACCATCGTGCAACTTTATGATCCAGATCCATCCACGATCGTCGATGTGATTTGAATTTATTTCCCCGTCGTCAGATCAAGTGACATGTACTCAATTCCGCCAGGCTCCTTTGTTTTATCAAACGTGCAAGTTCACTCTCCGGAAACCATAATACTCGTTGATGATTTTTCACTTTATACATCAGTCGTCGGATTATTTATGTGCTAGTGTTTTGATTATACCTTAAGAAAGGTAATAAACCTTGTTTAGCACATAAACCTTCATTAAAACTTGGTTTGGTGAATAAAGGCCACTTTTTGACTTTGGAAAAATATTCAAAACTATTAATTTTTGAATATAAATAAAGTAAAATATTTATAAAACCCATTTTGTAGATTTCATTCAAAAATTAATAGGATTTTTTTGCCCCATTTGTGAAGAAATTATTTCTAAAATTCCTTTAACTCCTCTTCTTTGCCAACCTGTAAATAGCTTAATGAGAAAACTTTGGAAACCAACTCAATCACCCATGAGAACTTAAAATTTTGAAGGCAATATGACCAATTCCGACAAAAATAAATTCAATGCTAACACATGGGAATGGTGGCATATGTGAGGTCCATATTAAGGGTGCCACCTAGTCTTTTTCTCCATGACCGAGACGACAAGAGGCCAAATTTTGGAGGGATATCAGCCACTACAATGTCCATCATGATGCTTTTCGAAGGTAGCCGAGTTAGGTTCACAACAAGGTCTTTGATGAGGCCCAAGCACTTGACCTTCCTAGAGTCAAAGAAGAATAAATCATGGTAGGGATTGGTGATGCTAAGGCCAAGCTCATCCATCACAACCTTTCACATTAGGTTATGAGAGGCTCTTGAATCCAACAGATAGTTATGAAGGATTATATCATGGATATTCAAGGATATGTAGAATGGTGGGCATGAGTCCTTTAGGTCTTCGATCATGGGGCCCAGGGTTACACCAGGCTTGTCATCTTGCAGGTTGACAAAGTCAGTGTCAATGTACACATTGGGCTGAAGGGAATTCAGAATGGAGGACTTGAATGCATCATTCTTCATTAGCTCAATTAAAGGGAAAGGGATTTTCAATTTTTGAATTTCAAACTCAAGGTTGAAAGAATAATGCAGCCTATCTGGAAACCTTACCTCATGAGCTGTAGGTTTGGGTTGGACTTGATCAGGAATGGCTGAAGGTGCTGGTTTTTGCAATGCTTTGGATGTGACAACCACCTTCTTTGGTAAAACAACAAGCTTTCTAGCTGATGTAGCAAGCTGCTTGACTGATACAGCATTCTTCTTGAGAGGAGCAACCTGCCTAGACCTGAGATGGTAACCTCCTTGATTATCAGCTTGATAGACAACCTCTTTAGTGATATGCTCATCAATTAGGGCTTATTCATATTCTTCCTGTGTCAGAAAAGAATAGTCCACCTCATCCTCCATGCAATGGATGTTGTCTTCAGCTTTTCCTTCTTCTTCAATGAATTCTATCTCTTCTTCTAATACAGCATTTTGAAATGGAGATCTTATTTTCTGATCTTTCCCTTGGTTCCTCTCCCTCCTGAGAATTTGAATTGGGGGATTTCCTCATCTATAAGGAACAAAATTAGGGTTCCAAGGAGAAAAGTCACTTGGCCCTTTAGCCCTCACAGGTAGATGTCCTTGGTCCTTCAATTTAGACATTTCAGTAGTCAGGTTATCTAAAAGTTTGGTCATTTTATCAATCTTTTTCTCTGATGCAGAAGCCCCACTTGGGTCTGCTGGCTGCTTCTTCCTGTCTATCTTCCCTTTGACCTTCTGAGATGCTAGAATGTTTGAATCTACCTCTAGGGAAACATCCTGCATGAGTGATAAGGAGACATACCTCCTTTCTCTGAGAAGTAGGTAGAAGTTAGAGTCAAAGGAATTTGCATAAGTTATCCTAGATGAGGTATCAGTGGGCTTAATTTTAGTAGGGATCTTGCTGTACATATTGTTGAATCTCTTGGTAAAGTTGGAGACAGATTCCCCATTTTCTCTTTTCAGGTTGCTGAATTCTGTGATATAGTAGAGGTGGTCTCTCCTTTCTCCCCAATGCTTTAGGAAAATGTCATATAGGGCCTCTATGCCTGCCATTGATCCAGTATGTAGTTCCTTAAACCACTTCCTAGCATGGCCATCTGGTCTTTGCATAAAAAACCTAGTCCATACATCTTCTTGCTATATGTTAATATTTTTAGCATAGCTATAAAATGCCTGTAGATGTTCCTCAGCAGTGGAATCCCCTTCCCTTGTAAACTTAGGCATATACTTGAGATAATTCCTAGTAGGCATGGTTAAGAGGGGATTTGGAAAAATTAGGGGTGCATACCTAGCTACCAAGATCCTTTCCATCTTGGTCAATTGAGGGGAAGCCATATTGGAAATGGGTATGGACATGGTTGAGGAAGGCAACACTGATGGAGATACTTGCTGAGAAGGTGGTGGTATACTTATCCCAGTGGAGTCACCAAGGATTGGATCTTCACAAGCAACAATGCTTGAAGATGCCCAAACCCTAGATTTTTCTGATGTATCTAAAAATTCCTAAGAATTAAGAATCTCAGTAGAAGAAATAATAGTAGAAATATTTCTTGAAATACCTAATGTAGATTTTTTTGCAACACTATTGGTCTATCTTAATAACGCCCTAGCTCTTCTCAAAATTTATTCTGGATCTGAAACTGGTGTTGCTGGTGGCCCCTTAGGGTTTTCTTTAGTACTTGGTCTTCTTGAATCCACCTTATATTAATGGAGTTTCCAGATAGATGATTACAACCATAATAGTGTCCAAGATTTGTCTATCATCAAAGCAAGGATCTATGTCATCTCCCAGGGAAGCTGAGCTTCAATCTCCTCTCCCCGACAACGGCGTCAATTTGTTATCACTCCAAGAAACTCCTCTAGGTTGTAGCTCAAGGATTCCTGGTAACTTACAATGTTTTTAGGGTTTTCTGATATGGATCAAGTCAGTTGACATATATAACCTTTTCACTCTCAAGGCATGCATAAAACTCACTCAATTACAAGAATTTTAGTTACAATTGCTCAAAAGTTTGACAATAAAGTGCAAGGATGAAGAAATCATCAGGATGGCAGATTTACATACAACACACATGCATATAAATGGCTAAATCATGATAAGGATGGCACTTATAAATCAAATTGCACTAACAAACCAATAGGATGATAGCTATCAGCTTTTTAATCAATCTGAAAATGACCTAAATACACATTCATGCATAAATGCAACAAAGAAAGAGATGATGGCTGAATAGATCATAACAAAAGAGCTTATATTCATGAATAAGTAAAATGAGAAGCATGAAAGCATTATAGGATTATAAATCCCAAAAGTTGAACCTTTATTATTAAATCAATCTTAGGCTTTATAGCGTTTTTACAAAAAGTACAGATCCTGAAACTTGGATCTGTTTTTACAAAAATACTCAAAAGTGACATTTTTTGCAAATTAGGGTTTGAAACCCTACCTAAATACTTGTCTAACTACAATGAAGATATAGTTCATTGACTGAACATTAAATAAATAAAGCATTTGCTGATGATCATTGCTACTGGTCCACTGTCAGTTAACCCACTGACTTCTTCTTGACAGTTAGGGTTGATGACTTTATGGCCCTATTTTGTCATAATAGATCTAAACAGACCCTTTCTGATACTTCTGTCAGCACATTTTATCTTTAACTTACGCCCCTGAGCCATCTGCAGTCGCCAAAAAATGATCATGTGTGCCCAAAACTTGCCTTTACGGCTATGTACGCTTTTGGTGGTTAAGAGGCTAGTTTATCGGACCTGTTAGCTACCGAATGTGGCATTTTCAGTGGCTAATGGATTGTTCCATTGTCCACTTAAGCCATTGAAAGCCCTGTTTTACCAAAATTTTTAGGTTTTCATCAAAAATGCCTTTTCAAACCTGTTACCCCCATGTTGACATAGTGACATTTCATATTAGTTTGCTATCATAGCTTCATAATAGTTCTGCATCTTGATCTTTCAGAGTCTACCTCTACAGCTATGTTCTTTTTGACCCCGGTTTTCTACATAGTCCATTTCTGCACTAGATAAACTAATTGTTTTGCAGGCCTTCAAATGTATTTTACTGGGGATTCTCCTTGCTGCAACACATTCTTGTATATGGTCAAATGGAGTAGAATCTTTA